>JAQFVV010000291.1:0-600000 GCA_028023455.1 Epiperipatus broadwayi | reverse complement strand
AAAAATTTACAGCAAGGAAAACAAACAAATGAATACAGTTGAACTCCAAATAAACAGACAAAATTATTCTGCCTTGATCATATCAAAAAATAATCTTCTGTATTAGAAAATTATTTAGTATTTAGACAAGTTAGTGATTAAAATATTAAAAAAAATTAAATACATTATCAAAAAAATAAAAGTGCTTTTGAACAGCCTGAAAATCAATTCAAAAAAAGTATTTTTTTCCTAACAAAATGTTAATTGTATGCTCTCCAGGATTTGATATCATCATCATCACAACAACAACAACAACAATAATAATAATAATAATAATAATAATAATAATAATAATAATAATAATAATAATAATAATAATAATAATAATAATAATAATAATAATAATAATAATAACAACAACAATAATCTTGACTTCTCTGCCAATTTAAATAAATGGGTGTTAGAACCAAAGTTTTTTGATTTCATAATTAGAATCAACCTGCACATACTTCCAACATACTTTTCTCTGCAGTATCATTGTCTCTACAAAAATATTGACCCATTCTATGGGCTATGCCACAAAGACAAGGAGACTGAACAACAACATCTCAATGATTGCAAAGCACTAAACTTTACACAACAGATTATTATAAATGCATACAAGTAGCCTACTACTTCAATTCCCCACATATCTCAGTCATTCCAAAGATTAAACATTCCTGCAATGCATGAAGCCACATTTATTCTGTTTGCCTTCTGGTGTAACTATTGCATTTTCTTATTAGGCAACAAACACCAGGAGGCATCCATCCACATTTATCAATAAATTATGCCAGCTAAAATCACAGCATAACAACATGTTTCCCCAAACATTTTTATGGCAACCTGATCACTCATTATAGAGCAGTCCAATATGTAAGTGGCATCAGGCACTACTAACAACCTTCATGCCATTTCATTTGCTTCATAACACAACTAGCTACATGAAAAACTATATTCCAGATACTCATTACAGTAGTTCAATGTCACAGAATGCTATCTAACTGATCTAGTCAAACTTAAAGCAAATGAACTTTAATGCATGCTGAAATGGTGTTTTCCGATTTTTCCAGAATGAAATTCATGCTGACTACTGTTTTTCCATTTTCCAAAGATACTATTTCATGTGAAACTAGTATTTTTCCATTTTCCCAGGATGCAATTTATGCTGATTAATATTTTTCTAAGATGCAGTTCATGCATACAAGTGTTTTTTCATTCTTCCAGGATGCAATTCATGCTGAACAGGTATTTTTCTGTTTTCCCAAGAAGCAATTTATACTGACGAGTATTTTTCCTTTTTTTTCACATGGAATTTATGTAACAGATAAACAATAAGATTTAGGTATGAAAACTATAGTACTCTCACCAAATAAGCCCAGTTTTTATTGGGACCATATGTTAATCTAACACCAACTTCAAACCCTCCTCCTTAATCATACTATCACATGATTCCACAATTTTTTCAATATCACATTTTAAAATGTTATATAAACCTAATTTGATATATGTATCTTGTTATATAATAATTATTTTTCTTTTAATTAATGTAAATCATGTTTTATTTCCAATCACAATCAAGATTGTAAACCTTTATTACATGTGTAATATTGTGAATCAATTTGTATCTAAGACCTCATGCTTTCAAGTGTAACTCATTAACCCTTTTTGAGTCTCAATAAAGTTTACCCTTTGAAACATAATAATATTCATCTCATTTAGTTAAAAAAAATTGTATTTTTTTAAATCAATGATTAAAGAAATGCCTAATTTTTTAAAAAGTGTCAACCGGAAGTAACTACCATTGCCTTATTAAAAAACACATGGATTAATGTCTTTTATGAAAATATACAATTGCATATAAAAAGCGTAATTACACATTTTTCTACTTGCTATGTCATTCGGCATTTATTTTATATAACGTTACAAATATGTTTCAAATATTTATAGTATTTTAGAAGAAAAGAACTAATAATATATATATAGTTGTATCATTTAATAAACTTTTGAATTTAATATATTTTCACAAGAAACAAAAGCATCTGGAGATGAATATGCAATTTTTTGTAAGTCCATATCTATGATGTCGACATGCATAAAACAGGTAGGTATACATACATAATTGATAATCAGACACGTTTTTATTTAGACACAAAACATTTAGATATAATCACCTTTTCTTTGTTTATTCAATTTTTATCTATTTAAACAAATGAAATAAAATATTAATTTATAGTTTCGCAATTGAAATTTATTCGAGGCAGACAAGCCATTTCCCATTTTGAACTTTTTAATCGATAGTTATTGCTAAACTTTGTCAAGCATTGATGGTCAAGAGGTCACCGACAGCAGCTTTACAAGCAGTTGTCCCAGGTTAGCGGGTTCGATTCCCGGCTGATGCTATGGCACATAAGAAAAAAAAATATTGCTAAACTTTGTATATGCTAATATTGAACTATTATTTAACATATTTTTCAAGTTGTACTTAGTTTTTGTAATTTAATTTCTTTTAAAAAGATTTCTCTTGAAAAAAATATTATTAACATTAAACGTTCTCAAAATAAAAAACTTTCAAGCTAAATAATTTTTAAAAAAATATATTATTTTTTAATGTCTATATATGTACATCATATATGCAGTATATACAATTTTCCCTAATTTGAGGTCAGATTTAAATGTAAATATTGTTTGTTCCAGTATGCATATTTATAATATTACACATGTTGATAAATATTTCTACCACAATATTCAATTCCCATTATGCATTTCAGAAACTATTAATTAAATTTTGAACAAATTAGAAAAAAAAGTTTCCAAGCAATAACATCTGTAATATGTTTGGTATAAACCTAATATGAACAAGTTATGTTTAATACTTGCTTTTTAATTTCTAGGATGTTATCTTAACTTCAAATCTTTGATGACTTATTTTATTTTTTTAATAAGAGTTTTATAACTTCAAAAAAACAGAAAGATAAAAAGAACACCTGAAGAAGAGTAGAGAATACTACTACTTGAAACGTTGTGTAATTACTAACCTGTATTGTCTATTTGTGTGTTATTACTAACAAGTTGTTTGCATTTGGAAAGTTTAAATAAAGTTTAAAATTTTCTATACATTCAACATTCACTCATAAATGATGGAAATAGTCCAACATATCAATCTTATAATATACCATCATTACAAACCTTCAGACAAACAATTTATATGTATCGAAATATAAAAAGAATCTTTCATTTTTAGTATTCTCTTTTTTAAATGTAAACATAAAATAATACCATAATTCTCAAACTACTTATCAGTTGATTTCAGAATACTAAAAGCCAGACTATTAATACAATATATGCCTGTAAATTTCTTACATATAATTCTATCTGAAAACAAGTAAATGATCAAAAACAATTCAACCAACTCAAGGAGTTATATTAACTAGTCATGTTAAACAGATGTAAAATTAAAACTGCATATTCTAAAAACCTTAATTAGCATAAGCAATAGATAGTTTTAACTTTTTTGAAGTCAGAAACACTTTTGATTATAAAAATTTGTGGAAAAAAATGAAAATCAATTGACAACATGAAAACAGTAAAAATATGTATGAACATATTTTTATTAAAAATTGCAGATTAGATTCTAAGTAAAAAAAAAGAAACATTATTTAAAGAATTGATTATTTTATGAGCAAAAATTATAAATAAATATTTTTTAAAAATATATATCTAATTTAAAATATATTTTAATATGACATTTTTTGCATTATCATTACTTCACTCACAATCAAGTTTTTTTTTTTTTCTTTAATAAAATAACAATTTTGCACTATTATAATAGTAAATAATTATTTCTAATATAATACATTTTAATCGATACCAAAACATCTAATAAAAATTAAAATATTTATTAGAAAATAATATATTACCTGATTAAAGATACAAAAGAGAAGTTAAATTGTTACAATTTAATTATATTTATTTATTAGCTATATTAAATAATTCTGTGTTTATATCTAGTCTAAGCTAAAATTTTACTCTGAAATTTCATTTTGAATTTCATTATATATTAGAAAAACCTGCCTTCTAAGACATTGGTGTGCGGAAATAAATGATCGGTTTATTTTTACAATTTCTTTGAGAACATGGCACAGTTATGTTGGCAGTGCATGGTAAAAGATTCTGTTGTTTTATATTATATGTATGATGCAGAAAATAAATGCAATAACCCTCTATATTCACAAACTCACTATTCACAATTTGAAAAAGTACTAAATAAAAAAAAAACATACAAAAAAATTAAAAATTCATAAATCTGACTTCATAAATTTTATGAGTGCCCTCTTATATGAATGATTTATTACAGCACTGTTTTTTTCCATAACTACAACTTTCTAATTATTTTTGTTGTGTAAATGTACAAATTTTTAACATGTGTGTCTATATTATAAGCATATATATTTTATAAAATTCACTATAATCTTTGATTTAAGGCATCTATAAAAAAGGCTTGGAACCAAATGAAAGTAGATACAGAAAATTAGTCAGACTGCAAAACAAACTTTCAAATCAGAAGAAACAACTGTGACATCCACATGCTGAAGGGTTCATTAAAAAATGTCAATTACAACTTGTTTCACAGCTCGATTAAGCATTATTATTAATTTGGTAATCTTTTATAATTTCAAGGTACACAGGTAACATGTTTAAGTAACATTAATATTGTGAGAAATGTGAGTTAAGAACCATTGATTTAGGTAGATATGTATGTAATACCTTTCTCCATTGTTAAGTATAGACTTTCCACACATCAATTTGACTTGGGGGGGGGGGGGACTGATAGTCAAATAATTTATAATGACTATGATATAAATGAATGCAGTACAAAAAAAAACCAATGTGATAATTTACATAAAAAATGAAAAATGCTTTCCCACAATATTAAACTTTTTGTTTCTAATAAAACAAGTCATTTGTTTAATGAATATAAATTCAAATGTATGTATAGTGACATTTCAGCCCATCATTCCTGGATATTTTACTTCCCATATCATTCATTAGCTTGTTTGGACTACACAATTAGCTTCATATAAATGCTATTTTTCCACGGACTCATTATTTCTCAACCTTTTGTTTTATCATGTCAGTTATTAATAATTCATCTTCTGCTATAACATTTTCCTATAAAACTATTTTTATAAAACAAAATTAAAATGGTGTATGTACTCTTTGCTCTTTATTCATTCCTTTATTGTAAACAAAGGCAGAAACGCTGTTGCCAAGAGTAACTCTGCGCCAAAATAGATGATGAGCGCCTTTTTTAAAGTTTTAATTTATCGCAAGTGCTTTGCATGTAATCAGGTGTATCACTTTTATTTGTTATCACCATTTACTTTATTCTTATCGATTTGTTACTTTATTTAAATTTGAACCAAACATTCGTGAGGTTTTTACCACTACTAAAATAAAAAAATTCAAGATGCTACATTACGTTGTATGTTCCATGCCAGTCATATGCCTAACATAATAAAAGAAGAACAGTTTTAATACTTTAAAGACCATAATTTAAATTGAAGCACAAAGTTTGCATAAAATGCATAGCAATTAAAAATTTATTTTTATTAAACCGTGTCTTAAAATGCTCGGAAGATTTATAATATTTTGAATTGTAATTTATTTATTTTTTTTTTTTTTTGCGCTTATATTTTATTTATAAAATTAAAAACAAATATTTGATTGTCAATATTTTAGATTAAACTTGATTTTAAAAACAATATATGTAATTACTTTAATATTAAATTTACAATATACGCATGCATAAATATTTTGCAAATAATTGACGTGAAATATTTTAAATTTATAAAATCTAAAGTGTTTTAAAGAATAATCAGTAAATCGATTTTATCTATAGTTTTTAATAGAATGATATTACTGTTTTTTTTCATAAATAGGGGCAAAAAGTCTGAGTTCAAACCCCCTATATATTACATATTGGAGTGCAAGTATGAAAAATCCTATACTGTAGAAAAAATTCATATAATAAATATTATTTATTTTTTATATTCCCTTAAAAAACAATTAATCAAGATTTCATTGAACATTTAATGAATCAAAGTTATAAAAAATTTTAAACGTTTTTAACTGATTAATGAAATATCATATAGCTTTTGATTAGTTTTCTTAACGTGCAATAATTATATTTAGATTATTAAGTTTTTTGCATTTTTTTTTTATTTATGCTACTCATATTCTTTAGATTAAACTCTAAATCAGCTATTATTTATTTTTAAAAATTAAATCTTATTTAAATTCAATGTGTAATTAATTAAGATTTTAAAAAATAACATATCCATATCAATACATTTTTTTTTCTTTTTTAAATTCTTACAGTCACATCTTCAAAAACTTGCAATAACTTAAGCTCATAAAAAATTGTTTCCATTAAATATATCACATGACCACCATTTCCAATGCTTACACAATCTGTTATCACAATAGAAATTTTCTCCATACAATATTGCCATCTAGTGCAAATCATAGTAATCAATGAATGCTAGAAGGTTACTATATCGAAATCCCTATCTAATGTCTCCTCATCTAATAATCCCAGACTAGTTTTTCACGGTACTTATTAGTGGGGACTTTGGATCTGAAAACTTTGCACCTAGATTTCTGGATATAATACAACCCTCCCATGATCACTTTTTACCTTTTTAGTTAATTATAAAGCTCTGAGCCCATATTGACAACACAATAATGTTTTCAATTCAAACTAATGTACTTGTATAATCACACAGATCTAACCCCAGTTCAATGTTTATATATTTTAGTGACTTTGGTTTTTTAATAACCATAATCATCACCATCCTTTGGCTAAAAATAACATTAAATCATTATAATATCATATGATATACTTTAACACCAATCCTAGCCAAAGAATGTTAATGACTATGGTTACTAAAAACAAAGAAACCAGAATATATTGATACTGAACTGGGTTAGATCTGTATGATTATACAAGCAAATTAGCTAAAATTGAAAACATTATTGTTTTTAATTTGTGATTATAGCTTTTATAGTTGACTAAAAATGTAAAAGGCAGCCCTGGAAGGATGAATTAGATCCATAGATATAGATGCAGAGTTCTTAGATCCAAGGCATCTCATGGATAAAAACTGTAAGTTAGAAACTACTCTGGAGATATTAAATGGTTAGATATTAGATGGGGATTTTTATGCACTAACCTTCTAGCATCTATTGATTACTATTGTTTGCACTAGACAATATTGTATAAAGAAATTGGCTACATGCACTACATTAAATAAATATGCACATGTAGAGAAAGTCCTCATTTTAACCCTGTTGCATTGTGACACTTCCTATCATTCCATCTGGTGAGAGATTTTGTAAATGCTTAATCTTTCTGTTTTTTATAAAATCTTTATTTTATACTAAAACTCAATAAATTAAATTTGATTTCCTTTTTATTTAATTTTATAAGAGAATAATATTTTAAAAATCACATTTAACTATTTTATATATGTAAAAACTGCTTTGTAAATATAATAGTGCACCATAAACATCATCATAGATATTTATAAAAACAATCATACTAAAAATTAACAAATTCATTTTTAAGTTATTATATTTTAACTCTCCTGTATTCTGTCAGATTTCTTTCTTCTCACTAGATTTATGTTTACAACTTTTGTTTTGATATTAAATCATTATTATTTATCAGTAAATTGAACTCATTCAAGAGATATTTTTGTTTAGAAATTAAATAAATTTTAAAAAATCACTTTTGACTTCTGGAATTATTTTTAAAATTATATTTATTCAAAACAAAATGCTGTCAAACTATCAAATTTCAGGTAGAGCCAATTCAATTTATAAAATGAACAAAATCTTGTTTGTTTCATGTTTGATTTAAAAATCTGAACAAATTTTTTTAATAATTATTAAATCTATCAATTTATGCTTTGAAAGTTTACAATTTTTTTTTGTAATTTTTATATTTCTAAATATACTAACAATCTTCTGAATGATTTCACTGTGTTTTCCCATGACTGTATTCTCTATAGCAGGGATCCCCAACCATATGCCTGCGGGCACCATGGTGCCCACAGACCATTTTACATGTGCCCGCCGCTATCCAAACAAGATAAAAAATTATTTATCTGATACAAATAAATTTAATTTTTAATTTTTTTTATAAATTATTGTATTATATTGTAATCAAATTGTAGGGCATACTATACTTTTACAGCATAAAAATATAAACGTTAATTATATGTTAAAATTTTATTTTTGAAATAAATATTTTTTTGTATATTATGTGTATTATTAACAATATCCAACTATAAATTAACATTGAAAAAATAAATGGTGCTCGCCACCTAACATTGAAAAAATAAATAGTGCCCGCCACCTGGCCGGTATTATAGAATGTGCTCTTAAGTGCAAAAACGTTGGGGACACCTGCTTTATAGTAACAATATTCAGAAAAAAAAATCTTTTATATTTAAAAATAAAACATTTCTATAAAAAATAAATATGTAATAATATTTATTTTTGATAATTATTACACAATTTCAATACAGATATAATCATAAATATTAAAAAAATCAAGTTTTAGAATGTCATAATATTTGGTCAATGATTGTAATATACACTCGGCAAAGTTCGTGGTCACCAAATAAACAATGTCTACTCATCAAACTGTGGTTACAGTGTCTTTGTAATACCAATTATTTGATTTTCCTTCTGTTTTTTGATTTCTTTTAAATTAAAATATTACAAAATAAATATACATACATTGTAAAGCCATAAAAAACAAAAGTTTCACAAAATTTCCACCAGAGGAAAAAATGTAAATTTTATTTGTAGAAATCTCAGATGAAATTCTGTTATCTCACAATATAATACATTTAGTATGAATGAATGAAGGTAGATTTATGATAATTCTATCAAATTCTACTTTAAAATCTGATATTTTATTACAAAAATTACAATATTTTAAAGCATTTTTAACAGCAAGTCAATTTTGACAAATAGTAGATGCTATCATTTTTTTCTCTATTACTGTCGAGTTTATTAACTTCTATTTCTAAAAATAAAACACAAATAAATTCAAAGTTTACCTGTATATTTTTTTATAATAATCAACTGACTAGTGTGCAAAAATAATTAAAAATACTTTATAAAGAAGAAAAAGATCATTTTCAATTATGTTACAAAACCTTCTTATTAAAACTCTACTAGCAAGAAATGAATGCTGCTAGGCATTTTCTTCTGACAAATGAATAGTTAGTGAACAGCTGACTTCTTCAGATTTTTTTTGACTTTAACATCAATTCAAGCATTATGTTAAAATCTCCTTTTTTAAAAAACTTGAGTCATTATCACTTAAGATAATATTACTATGATCTAAAGTTATAGAACAATCACATTTTTTGAGGAATCATTCGACAATTTTCATTGAAGAAGAGAGTTTGCAAGTTAACATACATCAATATTAAATTTTATTTTATTTTAATCTTTTTTTACTACAATAAGTAATCATAAAAAATCAATATTAAATTATTATTGTGGCTAATTTTCTATTTCCTTTTATCTATCAATATAAACTCATATACACATTGAATTTAATGACTGAAGTAGTCTAGTTTGAAATTGTGTATGTATGTGCAATAAGTTTTTTAAGTGATTGCAAATGATTAAATATAATATCACACCTTATTTGATCATAACAATGCCAATTTTTACTAAACAAAAGTTTAATGTATTATTGTATTGTTCTCTTTATTTGTGTTTTTGATTTATATATTTTTTATATAAATTTAAAAAATGTCCATGAAAATAAGTTTTTAAAACAATAACAGTACTATAATCTAACACCATCCATAATAAATCTGTTTAATCAACAATTGTCACATGGTAGTGTATTTAAACCCTTATTCCAAGACTGGCTTGATATTTTTTTTATTATTAAGATGTAAATTTTAAATTTAGAAATAATGCAGTTATACATTTAGTGAGAACATTTAATGCCATTTTATTATTCAAGGTAAAACCTTGAAATTAAAAAAAAAAGTGTAACAATTTGAACCCATGCCAACCTGCTTAAACAGTTATACATCTGACTTCATATCATAAAACTATATATTTTAATAACTGGAGGCATTTTTGCCCTGGTGAAATAACAATAAAACACTTAATTTTTAGCTTCCAAAATATATGATAAAACAATATCAACTTTTTAGTATAAGGCATTTGTAATAAGTTTCAGTAACTAGTGATTATAAAATGATAGTGTATCTAAAGTAACACACGTGTCGGCATATGTTAATAAGACTAAAGATTATGAGAGGCACAGTTTGATCATAACTATCACCTAGTAATTATTGATGATTCAGATTTACAATAAATGATACTAGAATAATAAGCAGTACTTCCATTACTATATAGTACAAACTAAAAAATTAAATAATTTGTTTGTTAAACTAGATTTCACAAATTTGAAAGTTTTGTAAAATAATGTACGATGATTTTGTGCACTTCTTCAATATGCATCTATTATAACATATTAAAGCATTATTTACTTGCCACTTAACTGATTTATTTTCATTATATAGATATATTACAATAATGTTGTTGGCCTAAATAATTTCTATAGTCAATGAAGATACTGTCTAAAAATACATACAGTGAACTTTATTACATTTAAATGTGATATTTCCCTGCAATGAAGTGATTTCTTTCTTCTTTATCAATTGTAATTTCATTTTCATTGTTATTATAAATTTCTTAACTTGTATTTTTAAAAATAAAACTTATTCAAAAAAAAAAATCTAAGTATAATCATGAAAATATTTATTCTTTAATAATTACTATATGAATAGTTAGTAAAATTAATCATATTTAAATAGGTGAAAATATAGCATTTTTCTCATTGCTAAAAACAATGGAAGAGGAATTTACAAATAGTCTTGCCATTGCTTATGAAGTACAAAATTAAAGAATCTTGTCAGATTATTTGTAGTACTCTATGCCAACTGCTCTATGGTATTTTGAGAATTTTTGAGCTAATAAATCAATAAATATTGATCTTTGGCATCAATTACAGATAGAAAAAAAATAGTGATGGCAGCACCATCAAATTCATTACACATCATGCAGATCAGAAATATTTAAGCAATATCTGCACTAGGTTCAGTAGCCATCCTATATCGTCTCTTTAGAGGTATTGATGAAAGGCATACTCTCCATAAAGGTCAATGAAATAATAATGACAGAAGCACCCTCAAATTCAACATAACATCATGCAGATCAGAAATATTTAAGCAATATGTGTACTTGATTCAGTAGCCATCTTATATCATTTCTCTTTAGAGGCATCTGTGAAAGGCCTACTCCCCATAAAGGCCAAGAATTAAACTAATCTGGAGATTTGGTTGGAATTTATATTCATTGATTACTCATACTTACCTATATTGTTCTAGAATGGATTAGTTAATATGTAGATTTACTCATATTACCCTATATAATTAATTTTACTATAAAAAATGGTCAATTTTCTTTGCATTTTAAAATCTGTGACTTTAAAAACCTGGACACATTTAAAAGTTGGTGGAAGTAACTATATGTAACTTTAAGCCAATAAATATCACATGATCACCATTTCTTATGCTTGCTTATAACTGTTATTACAACAGGCAAAACTCACTATATGTATTGTAACTTTAATGATTAAAATTGGTAATCGTCACACAAGCACTCTTGATTCTACTGCCTATTCAGAGCTCTATGATGTAGTTATACAATTTTAAACTAATTTAAAAAGTATTTATTATATGGTAATAAATCATTACTTATAACTTATAACAATTATTAGTTCTTATTTTTATACAACTATAAACACTGTCGGTTATTTCAATATTTTATACTATAATATAATTAACATAAAAAAAAATCCCATTTACATCTTTTTTCTTATAACTAGCAAGCTGTTATACTAAACAAAGAACAACTATTTAAAAAACTGGTTGTTTGTTATTCTTAACATTAGATTCATAACAATAACAAATAACCAGTCATAAAAAAATAATTGCTGTTTCATAAAAAATAAAAATATTCATCTTTAAAATTACATAAAATAAGATTGACAGATAAAAAGATTTATCTTTTTCTATGATTTATATTAATTCTTTATTTTAATTCAGTATAAAAAAGAATCATCACGTTATATTTGATGCAATTATAGGTATCTTAATGATGTGAAATTTATTAGTTCTTACGATTGGGACAATAAAATAAATTGCGTTCAAAATGTGGTGAACAATGGCAAACTATTATCGATGATGATCGTGTTACTTGGATATTAATTAAGTTGCCGTTAGGCAAAGATTTTAACACCCATACATCACATTTATAATTAATTTGTGTCATCTTTTGAATTTAAAATAAAACACATAAATGACAAAAAGATTAACCAAAAGTAAAATGAATGTATTGTTAGCATTACATTAAAATAATAATTTAAAAAGGCAAAGCTCTTCATACAGTTATGAGCAAGCATAAAAAATAGTGATCATGTGATGTAAAATAATAGTTATGTTAAAAAAGATAAAAATAATAAATTGAAGCTTTTACAGGAAGAAATTGTTGGATATTTTTTCCATATTGATGATATTTAACATAAATTATTATAAGTGAAGCAGCCATATTTGATCTTTCTATATATTACTAAAGTCGCATCAATAGAATCAACACAATCCATTATTTTTTGCACTCATAAATGGAATTCAATAGCTGCTGATTTCTCTAAGTGTAAATAAAACACAACCTATTGCCCATATTCTTGATGACTGTTGAATTTATGGCTATAGTTGACATCTCTATATATTCAATTAAGATATTTTGGTAGTAGTTAAACGATATTTAAAAAAATGTATATGCTAAGTAAATAAATAATTTTATTATAGAGATTTAAATTTTAGAATTTATTACAAAGATGACTTACTGACAAATATATATTTAAAATGAGATGAGACATTTATTTCAAGTACTAGTATAGAAGACTACATAAATATAAAATAAAAATATATTTTATCTACAAAAATAATAATATTTAATATCAAATAATATAAGTATAATAAAATAATCCACTAGAATAAAACTACAATTTAAAAAATGCCTATATAAAATTGAAGACTAATATCCTTTGCTATAGTCAGCTTCAGTGTATTCCGCCATCTTAAGTAGCAATACGTTAAAGTATTGCTACTTAAGATGGCGGAATACACCGAAGCTGGCTATAGCAAAGAATATTAGTCTTCAATTTTTGCTACTTAAGATGGGGGAATACGCGGAATCTGGCTATAGCAAAGGATATTAGTCTTCAATTTTATATAGGCATTTTTTAAATTGTAGTTTTATTCTAATGGATTATTTTAAAAATAATAATATCATAGATGTGAAGAAACTCCTCATAAAAATATATATTCATGCCCAATTCTGCTACTTTTTTAAATGGATTTCATAATTAAACATGTTTGTTTTACATCTTTAAAAACAAGCCATACATTTATTAGCTATAAAAATATACAGATAACAAATAAAACCAGTTATTGCTTTATAGATGTGTATTAAAAATAGAAACATATTAACGAAATGCAAAACAGACCTGATAATTATTTTGATTTCTCAATCAAAATTTGATTTTAATATTTATTACATCAATTTATGAATAAATTTGTCATTTGGTAATGATCTTTCATTTAGGATACCTACAATTGCAGATCATTTTTAAGTAAAGGTAGATTATAGAAATTGAAAAAAAAAGCAATCTGATATTAAATTGAAACATTGTTGGACTTTCTAAAGTTAGAAGAAATGTGGAAGAGACAACTAATTTGAAAAGTGGATATGTATTTTACTATAAAGTTACAAGTATTAGTAATACAAATAGAATAAGATTCATTATAGATAAAATGTGAAAAATTAACTTTGTGAAAATTTATAGTAATATCAGACAGAATGGCAAAATTATTTCTTCAACTTAATGAAGATTAGTCTTGCATTGGTGGTCGAGAGGTCAGCGCGACTGCCTTGCATTTGCAGGCAGTTGCCCAGGTTGCGGGTTGGCGTCCCGGCTGATGCTATGACACTTTAAAAAAAACTTAATGAAGATTATCAAATGCAGATATTCCAACAATTTCTCATTGTAATGACGAAATAGAAGATTTTTATATGGATTTATAAAATTCTTTTCAACAAACTAACACTTTCAAACTGTCAGAGAGATTTTAATGTTAGAATTGGAAAATAATTTAAAGAAGAAAAAAATCTGTACATCAGGATTAGATTCAATACAGAAAGTGATTATTGATTAGTGAGGGAAAAGATACATGTTAATGTAAAACTTGAATTAAAAAAAATCTATAATACAGATTATATTTTAATCTTCAGAAATACTCCAATGAATTTAAATTAGAACTTGGCAACCATTTTAAAATACTGATAGATTTTGAAAATGATTCATATTTTAATTGAAATTAATAAGACAATGAAAACCCTACTCAACATTGCAGTATTCACTAATAACTTTTCAACTGAAACAAAAGAATATATGATGAAAAAATGAATATAAAAATATTGTTAAATGATCCATTAAAAATAACAGAATATTTAACAGTTCTGTAAAAATCATACAAAAAAAAATTAATAATAGTATAAGAAAGTATAACTGGATATGCAAAAAAATATATAGAAGAGAATAATATTTTCAAAAAGAATTAATCATGATATAAGAAAGTATAACTAGACATGAGAAGAAAATATATAGAAGAGAATAAAAGTTAAAAAAAAAACACTAATAATGATGTAACAAAGTACAAGTGGATATGGCAAGAAAAGATATAGAAAAAAATAAAGGTTTCAAAAATATAAACTAACAACTTGATATTGAAAGAAAAATTATTTCAGCAATAAGGAAAAAGAATAAAAACATTGTTAGTAAAAGAGATGACATCATGCAGAAGAGTAATATAAAGAATTATATAATAATGAGGGGCAAGAAAACATTTACAATTATTATATCTTCTGGATTGTAAACATTTTAAATGAAGAAGTGAGAAGTAAAAGCTCCAGGAAGTGATGGAATTATAATAAGTGAGTGAAGAAAGTGAATTATTAGTAAAAGTACCATCAAATGTCTAATTGATAAGGATGTCTCAGATAATTTTATGAATGAGCAGTAATATTGATTTTTATGACAGATGATTTTAAAAAAATAGAAATTACAGATCTATCAGTTTTCTAATAGTTTTATATAACATTTTTATTAAGATAATTATAACTTGTCTATAGTGAACTTTACATTTAAAGCAACCAAAAAAAAAAAAAAAACAAGCTGGATTTAAAAGTAACTTTAGTAAATAGATTCCATCCAAATAGTGAGAAAAAATACAGAAAGCTTTAAAGAAGGGTTTCCCTTTTTTTCTTTCAAGGCATAAGCTTGTGGTTAAGTCCTGTAGAGGTCCCTAACATCGCATTTTTACACCATATTCTTGAGGTTAAAGCCTTAGTAAATATTACAGAAAGTTTTAATGAATATTAATTGTTATTACGCTTTACATTTGTAGATTGTGAAAAAGCATTATTTGCTTTTATAAACATTTGCAATGATTAAAACGTTGATTGTCAAAATATAAATCTACAAGTATTTTCATATTCTAAAAAAATATTTAATAAAATGCAATAGCAGTAATTATATTCATGATGATGCTAAAAAGATTAACATTGAGAAAATGTATGGCAGGATGATTCCATATTTCCAAAACATTTTGCAGGAAGTGCTTTGGAAAATAAATGGAAAGCCATGCAAAATCAATATGTAAAAATTATTATTGAAGTCAATGAATAAGAAAGACTAAAATAATGTCCAATGAACTTTTTCAGAAAAAGAAAATAAAGATTGATAATCAGTCATGAATTAGAAAAAAACAATTAAAAATGATTTAGTCAGATTATTAATATAGATGTGAACATAATGGATTAAATTAATCATAGAATTAAACTTGGACAGGGTGTTTATAATTAATATAAGAGTGTAAGAAGTAAATATGCCTAAATGTTTGAAAAATAAAGTTTTTAATAGATGTGTTTTGTCAGTTTTTACTTAAAGATCTAATAGATGGATGTTTAACATAAGAAAAGTACAGAGACTTCAGACCATATAATAAATTATGAAAGATTGTAAGTTGGAAATAACAAGAAGGAATAACAATGAAATATTTGTGTGAGATAAGAATATGTATAATTAACACCACTGAAACAATTAGTAAATTGAAATGGAGCTGAGCTGGACATATTATTTTTAAAATAGAATATTTGATAATTCTAGAGATTTATATATTAAAGATCAGGATTTATTCTTTTAAAAAAAAAACGTTTTTAAATTTAAAAAAATCACTTTTACAATTATTACAGTTTTCATTAAAAAAATTAGGTTAGTAAATTATTTTTTGAGTTTAAAAACATTACACACAAAGAAACATTAATAGGATTTATTACTCAATAATATATTGTAAACTATAAATCAATAATATACTGCAAACTTTTTTGAATTAATAATCTCATTCTCTTCAGTCAAGTTGCAATCTTTAGTGTCTATATAAACTTATTAGACCATAGATAAAGGTGAATTTTTACATTTATTGTTAAAAAGAGGTTGCCTTGACAACAGGTCGAGATTTTTGATTTTTATTGATATTAAGTGTTGACTGCTTTCATGTACTTATATATATATAAGCTATCTATCATCAAAAGAGTATAGGTTGGAGCAATGTTTAACAATGGCCTTAGAACACACTTATGAATTTCTCTTTTGGAAATGAACTTTAATACAAGACCTTAATATGTAGTTATCATGTCAAGTCCTAAGTGAAACTAGAATATTTGTCAGATTGCTAACGATTCTCAAATATACTCAAGTTGTTTTCAAAAAGCAGTTCCACGATCAAATAAGTAATTAGCTATTTTTGGGTTCTGAATAAATTAAGAAAGAAAATTCACAAAACTTTTTATCATCCAACTACAATATCTATTCATTGATATTTCACAAATTAAAAAAAAAACGTGCTGAAAGGCTTTTAACATATAGCATGCTACTAAAACGATTACTTAAGTATTATTAGTTAAATATATATCTTCTCAACATTCAGGTTGTAACTGAAATACAGGTTTATTATATACCTCTATCAATATATGTAATATATAGGGTATATGAACACAGACTTTTACACAATCCACTACTCACCACTCTTTCTCATATCACTGATACACTTGAACACATATATGTCGAAAAGATAAATAATCACCAATACACGTATTTCATGCTAAACCAGCAATTATCAGTAGGTCCAGATTATCATCGTTACACATATGCAATAAATGCTAAGATATATATTAAGATAACCAATCTCCATACTTTAAAGGGACAGGCTTTGGTTAAAAATCGTTTTGATTAGTGTTATTTGGCTTTATAATTTATAGCCTATTTAGTAATTTTAGTTTTAATTTGTTCAGAACTGTTTTCTGCATATAAATAGAAATTTTCTCCTCTCCCCCTACTATTTTTAAACTAATAAATGTGATTACTTTTTTGCAGCTGTTTCTTATTGTCAATGCTTAATTGATATAATTAAATCTCTAACTTATTATATTCAAACATTTTACAGTTTACAAAGAAAACATTTCACTTTAAAAATTACTTGATATTGTTATTATAATTGCATGATTTAAATATGATTTTTTTTTTCACAGCAATAATTATCTAGCCTTTATTAAAATAATTGAGTTTAGAAAGAATGTTCTGTTTGTTTATAGAAATTAATTAAGGTATGAAAATTAAATTTGCTATCTTTAAAAAAACTTATATGTTTAGTGCGCTTATATGTAAATATATTCGTGTATGACTGAAAGTTTGTGATGATGATATTATAGTTATAACTATATGTTGGACTATTTCTATCATCTAATATTAACTGTCAAATGTTTTTAGAAAATATCAAACTTTATTTAAACTTTTAGTTAGTATATAAACAACGATTCGAATGATATTATTCTCCTCTCTTTTTCAGGTGTTGCTGGTCTGACCAATGTCAATACTAGCAGGAGAATCGAACCGATATCTCCCCTGAAATACCTAAAAAAACGGAAAACAATACCATGTGAAATATTGTATTGAATATTTAACTGGGGAAATTTGGGTTCTTCTACTAGTACTGTTACTGGTCAATCTAGCAACACTTGAAAAAAAGAAGAAATAATACCACTCGAAATGTTGTGTTATATACTATTCTGCGTGCGATTACTAGCAGTTGAATGTACTTGTAAAGTTTAAATACACTTTGAATTTTTTTAAAAACAGTTAATTAATATTCAATAATAGGAATAGTCCAACATATAATTACAATGTAAATATATATATATAATAAATAAAGTTTGATATCTGTATTCGTTTCACAATATATGTAATATACAAATCAATATATATATCAAAATACAGTACAATTTATATAAATTATATTCTTTTGGAAGTACTTTCGACTATACACTTTGTAGTCTTTATCAACTATATAACGTTGAATAATCAAAACGAGACAACCCTTAACAATACCCATAGTTCAATTCAGATTTTCCACAATTCTGTTATCTTAACATTTGATGACTGGCGATTCATTAACATTTGACGATTTCTTGAAATCAACATAGCCTCTTTTATTTTACGTTTATTATGAGTTCAATTTGAATAATTTTCATATTTTTATAATCAAATTTAAATCCATATTGACAAGATTTATTATGATCAAATATAACAGATGATGAAGGTTTATTTACATCTGTTCCATATTGATTCTCTTTTTGAATTCTATTATATAAAAGCATATGTTCTTTTATTCTCTTCTCAAATGTACACTTAGATTCACCAATGTATTGTATGCCGCATCCACATATCAATCTATATATAACAGAATTTTGATTAAACTTTGAATTTTGAATTTTAGAATTATTAAGCAATCTATTTATGTTATTTGTAGAGAAAAAAGCATTTATACATATAAGTGTGTCACAAGGCAGAAAATGTATAAAAATGGGTTTTTTTAAATTCTTTGAGTAACTTTTACTACATGAGATTAAAAAAACTGTATGATAATTCATGCATTTTGTTAATACTTTCTTTGGTATAGAAATATATACAAATTTTCCAATATTTTGTTTACTAAGTGATCTTTGAGCTTAACTTTCATAATTTGCTCAATCTTCTGTTTTTGTAAAACTTCTGTTTCTTCTTTGCCTTATCTTTATAATCTATTCTGACCATAATTTTCAATATTAAGGATATTTCTATGTAACTTATTTGAATAAATGCTGTCACTGATATCTTTGTATTATGATTCTCTAGATTCTCTCTTTTCTTTGCTTAATATTTGTTACTTTAGTTATAACTTACTCATCTGCACCTGCAATGAGAATCTTTCAAAATTGAAACCTCCTTTTAAAATCTTAGGAAGCCAGGTTTTGTTTTACACAATTAATCAACTCTATGATTATGAGACCCATAATTTAACATGTCTGTTTATCTAGAGATGGTGCTGGGAGTTCTCCCATTTTAAGTTGCTCTTCAAAGATTATCAGTAGTGATGTTTCGTAGATTTTTTCTTTAAATATTAAAACCATAAACTAATGAACAGTTCAAAAGAAATCTGAAGAAGTCAGTATGTCCAACTGTTAGTAAAGATCAAAGTGTATTTAATACCAAAATCATAAACTATCACTTCAAAAAAAAATCTGAAGAAGTCAATATTTCCAACTGTTAGTAAAGATCAAAATGTATTTAGTATCAAAACCATAAATTAATGAACAGTTTTTAAAAAATCTGAAGAACTCAGTATTTTCAACTGTTAGTAAAGATCAAAGTGAATTTAGTTCAATCAATTAGTATTGTCTCTATGATTTTTTTGTTCACTAGTTTGAAAGTTACATTGATAAAAATTTTTGTATAACAAAAAACATATTTTGTGTACAATTTATTGTTAAAAGGAGGTTGCCTTGACAACAGGTTGAAATTGTTGATTGTTACTGATATTGGTATTGTCTACATGTTGTCTGGTTTTTAATGATATTTTATTAAATATATCTGATTATTTTCACACAATAATTATTTAAAATCAAAAAATACATGGGTATACTTTGATTTTATTTATATTTGTTAATAGAAGTTAACAAATTTGATTGGAATAATAACAAAAAAAAATCATGGCTGATACAATAGCCATGCCTTGTGAAACTGATTGTTAATAGCTTACTGACATTGTGGCAATATTTTTTGACATATCCTAAAAGTCATAAATGCAATTTTAGATTCAAAAAATAAATTTCAGTCAACAAAAATTTCATTATTTTTGTCTTTTCTTTTCACTGTTTAATGATAAAAAGGCCCTCCATTTTCATTACATACTTAATTTTTCAATATTTACAAACTTTAAAAATGATTTTTTAGAATGTATATTTCATTTGTAAGCTTAAGTTTCTAAGAAATCAAATCCAATTTATTGAGTTTCGGTATAAAATAAAGGCTTTTATCATATAGGAGATTACTAGAGCCTGTTACTTAACTTTTCTTAGTTAAATATATATAATACTTAAATACACATGTATATTGTCTATACTAAACCTAAAGTAATTAGAAGGGACTTGAACTCAGATTTTCAAGCTCCCTATAGCTAACCACTCCATCTTATACAATTTATGCACATATCCACATGCATGTAAAAAACTAAATAATCTCCAATATATGTATTTTGTGCTGAACTAGCATCTCCAATACATACACACATTCAGTGCCGTATATATATCTTTATGATTGTATTAAACAGTTTTTGGTCAAAATATCATTTTTATGTTATTTAGGCTTTGTAATTTATGATCTACTTTATAATTTTAGTTTTAATTTCTTTAGAGATTTTTCTGCTCATAAATTTATTTTTAAAAAATGGAATACGTAAGGGACAGAAATTAAACTATGATTCATGAACTTGAACTACATATTCTACCACTCTACTATTGTGCCAGACCACAGAGAGCATTCATCATAAGAAAGTATTTGTCTACTGAAACTTACAAGATCAGATGAGTTCTATAAAGGCTACAAGAAGAAATAATGAAATAAAAAGTTTTCTGCATGTTTGAAATATTCTTATGAAAAAAATTAATAAAAAAGACTTTGGCTAAAGGGAAATATTATTAATTAAAGATAGTAATCATCAAGTGTACCTATACTGATACATATATCAGTATACTGAATATTTATTATAGTAAATAGAGTGATTTGAACTTAAGATTTTCAATCTATATTCATCTTCCACTCCATCCCAAACAATCAATACACATGAGCACACATATGTGAAAATAATAAACGATCACTAATATATGTATTTCATGCAGAGCCAGTACTCATCAGTTGGGCTAGATCATAATCTCTCACACATAAACAATCAGTCCTTGGCTTAAATAATAAGATAGTAATTACTTAAATTTTAATAGAAAGGCTTCAATCTTCTCACCCTTCCAACAATTCAACCGCTCATTTTATTGAAAAACCAATGATGGAATGCCCAAAACTTTTGGTGGACTTGATATTGTAGTCATACCAATGTAGACATTATGTCAATCTAACACCTTATATTTCAAGACCATTATGCATCCATTTGTATTATATGAGAGGAATGGGTTGGACTTATACCATGATGTAACCTATATGTAATTAACCTATTCATTCAATATACTGGATATTTACTATAGTAAATAGAGGGACTTGAACTTAGGATTTTCAGTCTATATTCCATCTCCACTCCACCTGAAGCAATCAACACACACATGTAAAAAAGGTAAATGATCCTCAATACACATATTTCATGCAGAATCAGCACTCATTTGTTGAACCAGATCATAATCTCCTACATATATATTCAATCTCTCAAGCATAATAGTACTTTTTGACAATGTCTTATTTTTATATAAAGCTAATTTTTAAAAAATCTGCTCACAACTTATTAATTTTAGTTAACTTGTTCATAATATAGTCAATATGTAAGAAGATGCTTATATCACACAGATAAATATCCACAAAAGTCAATCTAGTATAATATTCTATAATGTTTGGAAACAAATCGTTAACCCTGTTCTTAAAAACAATGGAGAAATTAGGAAAACTCTCATAGGTAATTTACAAAATTTCTACTTATTACTGTTTTTGATGGGATAGCCTAATTGGTTGGAATGTCGTCTTAAATTCAGTATTCATGAATCTAAAATCACTGGTTCAATTTCAAAAACGAGCAACATTTGAAGAAAATAAAAAAATAACACTTAAAATGTGTCTATATTTTATTATTAATAGTTGAAGTATTGGGGAAATATAAATAGAGTTGATTTTTTTTCCTAAAAAAAACAACTTTAACAATTAAATTAGATATAGAAATAGTTCAATATATTATTATAATTAAAATGCCACTAGTAAAAATCTTCAGATAAACAAATGAATTTATTAATTTATAGGGTATATGAGCACAGACATTAACACGACCCACCACTCTCCACACTATCTCATAACACTGATACCCTTGAACACATATATGTTGAAAAGATAAATAATCACCAATATAAGTATTTCATGCTATTCCTGCAATCATCAGTTGGTCCAGATTACCGTCTCTCCACACATATATGCTATAAGTGCTCAGATATATATTAAGATAACCAAACCTCATACTTTAATGGACAGGCTTCATTCTACTCCACACTCAAACTCTTCAACTGTCCATCCAATTGAAAATCGATGACATTTTCAATTGGATAGACAGTTGAAGAGTTGGAGTGTGGAGTAGACTGAAGCCTGTCCATTAAAGTATGAGGTTTGGCTATCTTAATATATATCTGAGCACTTATAGCATATATGTGTAGAGAGACGGTAATCTGGATCAACTGATGATTGCTAGTTTAGCATGAAATACGTATATTGGTGATTATTTATCTTTTCAACATATATATGTTCAAGTGTATCAGTGTTATGAGATAGTGTGGAGAGTGGTGGGTTGTGTGAAAATCTGTGCTCATATACCCTATATATTACTTATATAGACACAGGTATATAATAAGCCTGTGTGTTTCAGTTATTAAAAGTTAATTTGAAATTTCTCATAAACAACAAGTTAAAAGGAAAAATATTTCAAAAGCAAATTCTTCCTATCTAAAGTTTTCTCAGTGAAATATCAGATGATCTGTATTTAGATTAAAGGCAAAAAATAAAAATATTATTAAATATAATTCAATATATTTTGGCAAACTAAAATTATTACATAGAATTTATCAAAAAGTAAATATTTTTGCTCTTAAACCTAAAACTAAAGACCAATTGGTTCCTGGTGATACTATTCAGATATCTTCACTAATATATATATATATATATATTAGTGAAGATATCTGAATATATAACTTTTTAATATATATATATATATATATATATATATATATAGATATATATATATATATATATATATATATATATATATATATTAGTGAAGATATCTGAATATATAACTTTTTAATAGCTGGAATGAGATGAAATAATGCAGAAATACTGAAAACTCCTAGTAAACTATATGTAAACTAGACTTAAAATATAGAATTAACCCATCCACACTTAAGCTGTCATCATATATAAGCATACAATTTACTGATACTTCCACATTATATCATCTAATTTGGACTATTAAAGGTATATTTACATCTATTAACTGACAATTAATTTAAGACTAATAGATGGTTAAATTTGAGGTTCAATCGTTCCCTTTAATTAGTTATCGACTTCAGAATAATTTATAGTTGTCTTAAAATTATGTTAGTATAGATAAATCACATTCTGCATGTACTAAGTCAGTAAAGTATATTCGGATTCATTCTACATTTTACATTTACTAACAACTAGTTTACCTATAGCTTGCTGAAGGTTTTCAGTACTTCTGCATTATATATATATAAAATCATAAAATGCCAATAACTAATTGGTTTTTATATCTAAATCATTTTACGACAGTCAAAGCTTAAATAAACTAATAGAATATCACCAATGCACAGTTAAAGCAATGTCAATAGATAAAATATCTATTTTTTTTATTTATTGATAACTTGATTACTGATTGGTGATATTCTACTAATTACTATAATGTAATTTATAAATATATATAATTCTTAGTGTTGTTAATAAATTAATCATTATTATTCTTATTTTTTCATTCTCCCTGTAGGTTTTTACTCCATTGTCTTCAATCACTAAGAGTAATATAAACTTAATACTTATGAGAATATTATTACTAACAATCATCTCCATGCTCCAATTGTGACACAAATCTGTGTGCATATGCAAATCACACTTCAATCTTTTGATTATATGCACAACAATTCTGAATTCAATCACTTCATTTCTTTGTTTTTTATTTTAAATTATTTATTTATTTTTTTCTCTTTTTCTTTGTTTTTTCTATTTCTCTTTGTTTTTTCCTGAAATTAGAATAGTCATATTAGTTCATAATGTCTGCTAAAGTAATTTATTTATTTACATGTCATACTTTTTTTAGAAAAAGTATTTTGTGATTCTTTTCATTTAATTATCTAATATTGTATGTATTGATAGGAAATTTGAATTTGATAATTTTATGTCGTTTTATTTATCCGTTAAATCAAATATATATAATTCTTCGAAAAACAATACAATAATTAATACAGTAAACAATATTTTAAAAACAAATATGTACTATAATTTAATACACTACTTTCGACTATCTACATTACAAAAAACCGATATAAATGTATACAAAATAAATTTGAATATAGTTGATAACGACTACTTAGATAGTCAAAAGTACTTTTATTAAATTATAGTACATGATTGTTTTTAAAATATTGTTTACTATATTAATTATTGTATTGTTTTTAAAATAATTATATATATTTGATTATAGTTGGAATACAGATATTGATTACTAATTTATCTGTTAAATTGTATATTCATGTTATTTATGTGTTATTATATATTTCTAATATTTAACACAAAAATCTATGTTAATTCATTACTATTTAGAGAGGAAAACAATAATTAATTACTATTGATTGTGAGTTAACGTTTGATTATATATATTATAACGATCGAAATGCAAGTGAAAATCGAATCTAACCGCATTAACAATATCTGTAACTACCAGGGCGCCATCTAGGCATTCGAGCCTAGAAAAATTTATAAAGTAGGCAGATACGCGCTGTTAAGATTCCACTTTATTTAAATATTCCGATCATTAGCCCAAGTCACTAGCTCAGCGGAGATGCAGAGATAAAATCTATAAATTTTATATCTTAAATATAAAAGAATAAAAGCCACTGCCAGAAATTAACACATAAAAATATTTATTTACGCACATATAAAATAACATTTAAATTTTGAGGAATAAGTTTAACATTTTAGATTTTTATATTAACTTTTAATTTTACATTTAACTAAGTTTCAATGAGTTTAATATTTTATTTAGATAGTCAAGTATGAATAGACTACATAGATCTGCATTTGAAAAGAAAATATTCTTCCCTGATTTAACCTTAGGCAACAAATTTCGCAACCAAACTGGCACCAATCCATCTGATACATTCATGTATTCAATGTAGCATGATACGACAACACAAAATACTATACTGTCAGGAAACGTACATCTGAACAATAAGTAGAAATAGAGAAGACATTGACTCTCCACCAACAGGAATGTGACATCTGTTGGCAAGTAGAACAATAAACAAAAAACTCCATAGGAATGGACTGCGGTCTTCTGCCGACTTACAAACCCATCCATAGGCAAACAGAGGGTGTGTGGAGTATATCTATAATCCTGCCCATAGCGGACCTCATACTACATCTACTAATTACACAAATATATCCAATCCATTGAACCAATTCAACTACGAAATGAATAACCTAAGATTACCCTCCCTTAATATAACTTTACAAAACTATATAGCCATTCATGCCCGACTTAAATTTAACATTTAAATACGTTCGCACAAATGAATTTTATAAAATTTGTTTTAAAATGTTGAGTACAGATCAGATGCACAGATTCCACGGTCAAAAACATTCCAAATTAAACACAACCGATCAAAATACAAAGTCATCGATAAACGTCACTTGCATAGGGAATATACAAATCCCATTAGCATTCATCGTAAGATGCTTGCAGTGATATCGTTGACATATATTCTAATCGAATGTGAAAACCACAACATTATCAACCGCTAATGAATCTATGCAACGTCTATACCCAACCTTAAATTTCCTCATTTAAAATTTAAACAATAAATATTAGTACAAATAAATAATAAATGGAAATGATTTTTTTATCAAACGCAAACATATATAAAATTACACATTATCAATTGAGTTGACACATAAGTCAGAGAAAAGTTCTTTTTATAAAATTTAAATTAACTTATCAATCTTTAAAGTTCTTAATTAATATTATGATTTTAACAATTGTTCAGTTCTATTGCTTACGGTAGAAGAGTCCCTGTTCCCATTGGCAATTCCCACGGAGACTTTCCTGGAAGACCGGTCTGACATTTTGGAGGTAGCATTAGCTGGTTCTGTTCTGGTATCACAGTCTTTGCATTTTTAAAATAAGTGAGTGAGGACGACAAGTGCGTCTTGTCGCTCGACTCACCAAAATCAAGTTGGAAAAAAAACTGACTGGAACTCAATATTTCTCTTTTTATAGTAAATCTCCAGATTGAATGAACAAAGACGTCACTAATCCAAATTTTCGTTCGGGTCTGGGCTGAGGCTTGGTGCTTCCATTGGTCAAGCTAATTTATTTTTATTTTCTTATCTATCTTTCATCAGATCATTTTAATTATACAAGAGCCCACGGCTAGCTTGCTTTTCAAACAATTTATAAACAATCATTTCCATTTACAGATTACATTAATTAATATCTGTTTTTATTTTTAAATCTTGTACTTTTTATTTGTTTTTTTAAAAAAATTTTTTTAAAGTTTGGCATCTGTGCGAATGTATATACGTTTAACAATATTTTAATTTTAGCGTTTAGTTTTTTACTTTTATTTGCGAACTTTTAAGTTTTTATTTTAAATAAATGTAACGACATATTTATATATCATTACATATCAGTAAACTTCCTCAAAAAACAAAAACATTAAAATAAAAAAAAAAAAGAATTTACTTAGTGTTAGTAATTACGTTACACAAATTGATTATATATGAAAATTTCAAAAGGACAAAACTTTTTTTTACAAGACAAAACAGTAATTACACACAAATATAATGATTACAAAAAAAAAAGTTGACTGTTGATTCCTTATTACCAGCTAAATTTCTGCCCCCTCCCTTCCAAGTTTCATTTCTCCTACCTTTAATTATTACTTAGGCAAGTTGAACGATTAGATTTTAATTTAACAAGACTTTTTCAAAAAAAAAAAATTATGATTTATATTTATTATTACGTTTTATTCCTCGCATTTATTTTTACATATGCGCAATTTTTCTTACTGGCAGCACTTTTTAAACAAAACTTCAAACTGCAACTCCACATCCATACAACAAATATATTTATACAATTTCAGCAAAAAATTTACGGGCATGATTCACTTTTAAAATTCTCTGGGCACTCGTGATTTATTAAAGATAGAAAATTTCATCATCATCAATTCCCCTTCTCAGGGTCAATCTCTGAGGTAAGGCCACACTTGGGACGCCAATTATAATGATCGAAATGAAAGTGAAGATCGAATCTAACCGCAAAAACAATATCTGCAACTACCAGGGCACCATCTAGGCATTTGAGCCTAGAAAAATTTATAGAGTAGGCAGATACGCGCTGTTAAGATTCCACTTTACTTAAATATTCCGATCATTAGCCCAAGTCACTAGCTCAGCGGAGACGCAGAGATAAAAATCTATAAATTTTATATCTTAAATATAAAAGCCACTGCCAGAAATTAACACATAAAAATATTTATTTACGCACATATAAAATAACATTTAAATTTTGAGAAATAAGTTTAACATTTTAGATTTTTATATTAATTTTTAATTTTACATTTAACTAAGTTTCAATGAGTTTAATATTTTATTTAGATAGGTAAATATGAATAGACTACATAGATCTGCATTTGAAAAGAAAATATTCTTCCCTGATTTAACCTTAGGCAACAAATTTCGCAACCAAACTGGCGCCAATCCATCTGATACATTCATGTATTCAATGTAGCATGATACGACAACACAAAATACTATACTGTCAGGAATGTACATCTGAACAATAAGTAGAAATAGAAAAGACATTGACTCTCCACCAACAGGAATGTTACATCTGTTGGCAAGTAGAACAATAAACAAAAAACTCCATAGGAATGGACTGCGGTCCTTTGCCATCTTACAAATCCATCCATAGGCAAACAGAGGGTGTGTGGTGTATATCTATAATCCTGCCCATAGCGGACCTCATTCTACATCTACAACTACACAAATATATCCAATCCATTTAACCAATTCAACTACGAAATGAATAACCTAAGATTACCCTCCCTTAATATAACTTTACAAAACTATATAGCCATTCACGCCCGACTTAAATTTAACATTTAAATATGTTCGCACAGATTTGCTTTAAAATGTTGGGTATAGATCGATTACATAGATTCCACGGTCAAAAACATTTCAAAATAAACATAAATGATCAAAATACAAAATTATTGATACCGACAATCGCAGAGGGAAATTTATAAGTAACCCAATAGTATTCACCATAAGATACTTGCGTTGTCACCAATAACTTAAAAGACATCCGAATAAATACATTTTAGATACCGTACGGTATCATTATTTATCGAATGTTTATATATTTTGATCAAATATGAAAACCAAAATATAATTAACCGCGAACGAATCCATGCAAGCGTCTATAAACAATTTAAATTTTATGCATTTAAATAATCTTTACAATAAGAAAAAAAAAATGGAAATGATGTTTATCAATCGGAAAACATATAAAATTAAACATTATTAATTTGATTTAAAAACTTACAAAAATCAGAAAAGAGTCCGTTTTAACATTTAAGTTGGCTTGTTTATCAATTTATAAAACTTGACGAAAGTTCTTAATTGATTTTAATAATTGTTCATTTCATATAGCTTATGGTAGAAGAGTCCAGGTTTCTGCTTTTAATTCCCGCGACGCCTCCATTGGAAGATAATGTTCTGGAGATGGCAATAGCTGGTTCAAGGTATCACAGTCTTTTCATTTTTCTTTTTAAATAGAGAGTGTGGTATGTGCGTCCTACCACCTCTCAAACGCCTGCCGCTATCTTGCTTTTCAAACAATTTATAAACAATCATTTCCATTTACAGATTACATTAATTAATACCTGTTTTTATTTTTAAATCTTGTACTTTTTTTTTATAAAAAAAAATACGTTCAAATACTTATTTGTTTTTTTTTAAAAAAATATTTTTAAAGTTTGGCATCTGTGCGAATGTATATACGTTTAACAATATTTTAATTTTAGCGTTTAGTTTTTTACTTTTATTTGCGAACTTTTAAGTTTTTATTTTAAATAAATGTAACGACATATTTATATATCGTTACAATATATATACACACACACACGCATAATTTGAAACATTTATTTAGGGGAAAAAAATTCAATTAAAAAAAAATATATTTTCCACCAAAAATATTTAGTATATTTACTAACCTACCTATTCCACCTGTTAAATAAATATATATTTGATAGAAATGCCAAACGTTTTATAATGATAGTGTGACTGAATAGACTATGATTGTCTCTCATTCAATTAACAAAAAGAAGTAATTATATATATATTTATTTAATAGATATCTCTACCATAATATTTATAGTAATACAGAAGCTATTATAAGAAGGGTTTTTTTTAAAAAAAACTGTTCTGAAGTATAACTGAAATAAAAGTAACTCTACCTTCCAAAGAGTTATATAACATAAACAAACTATTACAAAATAAAGTGATACTACCTGCCTTTTATCATTTGTTAGTATTTATGCTTAGTTTATTTAAATAACTTTAAATGAGAGTGTGAATTCAATATATATATATATATATGTTTGTATGTGTGTGTATGGAAAAAATTATATACAATCATTCTGTCTTTTAATAATGTATTTAGATTACATAACTCATTGGAAGGTAGAGTTATTTCTGTTTTAGTTACATATTATCTGAGTTATAATTATTTATTATCACACACATTCATATATACTGTATCTACTAAGGCAATAAACCTCAAGAATATGCGCTTGAAAATGCGAAGGTAGGGACCTCTACAGGTCTTAACCACAAGCTTACGCATTGAGGTTTATTGCCTTAGTAAATTGCGTTAAATAAATTTATATACTGTATCAATATGCACGATTTCAGTATTTAACTGTAGCCATTTCCTTTTATTTATATAATGTAATATACTATTATAATATAAATTAGTACTGAATGATTTTCCAAAGCATAAGAAATCACATATTACTCCATGACTCCCCCCCCCCCATTCAGTAAATTGGTTATTCTTCTAATGAAAATTGCTTTATTTTTTTAATTCTTCTTCTTTGTCATTATATTTTTCATACAAAGTAATTGCTGATAAAAATAGAATTAAATTCGTTATTGCAATTTAAATACTCTTTAAACACAAAAGAAATTTGTTAATTTCAGTTTCTTGTTTAACTTTAATCTACCACACAGAAATTTAGTTTCAGTAATTCAATTTGTTAGAAGCATTTTGATTCTCCAATATATGACAATCGATATTGGAAAAGAATTTTACTATATAATGTTACTTTTTGATCTTTCTTAAAATTATCATTTGTATTCCTTAATAATCCAGTAAACATTTGATAATTCACTACACATATTCATTATAATACTATCTTAATCATAAGTGTTTTATTTTTTTGAGAGGTGAGAAGAAGTTGCTGCCTTTGGAATCCATATGTGATAAATATCTCCTGCCTATTGTTCTCTGAACTTGACAGATATAATTTTTTAATTGAACTGCAGTATTTTCAAATGCTTTTAATTTTATAATGTATAGACTGCATTTCTTATATGATATTTATACAAAATCTGGATTTTTTACTAAAACACTAAACATGATCAAGTATGATGGTGACTATGCTTATTAAAAAACTAATGATACCAAAATGTATAGATTATATACTGGGTTCAGATCTGAATGATTTTACAAATAAATAAGCTTGGATTTAAAACATTATTGTATTTTCATTTTGGATTGATAGCTTTATAGTTAACAAAAAATATAAAAGATAATTAATTGCTGGAGGATTGCATTGGATTCACAGATCTAAGTGAAGTACTCTCAGATCCAAAGCTTCTCAGTGGTAAAGATTACAAGCTAGAAACTAATCTGGAGATAGATGAATATGTACTAGATAGAGATTTTCATGCACAAACCCTCTAGCATCCATTGATTACTATGGTTAGCTTTCAGCGGCACTATTGTTGGGGAGAATTGTTATAATTTTTTGGTAAGAGACTTTTTTGTGCTTTCTTTGGATTAAAATAAAGTCCAATATTTTATAGATCTGCTGTTATGTTCATTCATAACTACCCAAAGATGAAAGCTTTATTGAAAAGTAGTTATAGCATATTAAACTACATCCTAATATTAAAAATATTATAAAACAGATCAATGAATACATAAGTTCTCATTTCTTATTAAGATTGCAAATTATCAAAATGTAGTTGATTCCATAATCATTTCTGTAATTAAAGCTTTAAAATATCAAGGAAATCCAATTCATGATTATATTTTACTGAATAATAATCAATATACAACAGAATTGATTTGAATATTTAATAGTACTAAGATGTTCAGTATCAATAAATTGCTTGACAATTTATTTTTTAAAAGTGGACAATATCATATAACATAAAAATCATATAATATTAAATTGTCTATGCACTTTACTACTGTTATACAATGCTTAACAGTTACAAATACCTTGGTCAGATTATTAATACAGATGGAAACATAATGGAGGAAATTAATCATAGAATTAAACTTGGTTGGAGTGCTTTTGGTAGAAATAACTTGATACTAAAAGGAAATATGTCTATGTGTTTGAAAAGGATGGTTTTTAACAAATGTGTTTTACCAGTTTTTACTTATGGATCTGAGACTTGGACACTTAATAGAAGAGCAATACAGAGACTTCAGATCACTCAAAGGAGTATGGAGAGATGTATGTTGGGAGTAACAAGAAGAGATCGAAAACACAATGTATGGCTAAGACAACAAACAGGTGTTAATGACCTTATTGAAAAAAATAAAAGATTGAAATGGAGTTGGGCTGGACATATTGCTAGAAGAAATGATAATAGATGGACAATTGAAATTTTAAACTGGATTCCAAGAGATTGTAAAAGACCCAGAAAGAGATCACATGAGAGATGGATGGATGAAATAAGGAAATGTGCAGGGGTGTTGTGGAGAAGAGAAGCTAAAGATCAGAGAAGATGGATTAAACCTGGAGAGACCTTCATCCTGCAGTGGATTGATAATGGTTGATGATGATGATGATGATACAATGCTTTATTTACCACCCTCTTTTACATTTTACAGTTTCGATTGCCCTAGCAATCTTCTTCAGAAATTGTACATCTCCTAAGTTCTGAAGAAGATTGTTGGAGCAATTGAAACTATAAACTGTATAAGAGGGTGGTAAATAAACAATGTATAAAAGTGCACAAATGATTTCGTATTACATGGTATACATTTGGCAATGCAATAAGAAAGAGTAGTTATTATACTTCTTGAATAACATAAAGACACTGGATACTTTTCACTTACATTTTATGTTTTACAGACTATTCAGTGTGATAAAATTTAATCTATAGATAATTATTGATAAAGCTTATAGCTCAAATAAATAATAACAGACTTTCTTAAAAGTATTTTATGATGATCAAAGCAAAGTTTTCATGCTAGGAAACCAGACCTTATTTATATTACAAAGATTAATCACAAATACCTTTTAAAAAATACAATTTGTTCACCTTGCTTCCAACACTTTTTGGAAAATGTTTTTATTGCATATACATATATATATATATATATTCACAATATAATGTTTTGACTGTTCTGCAGTCTTCCTCAGAGTTATTCCTATCTCAATTTGTTAAAAAAATTGAGATAGGAATGACTCTGAGGAAGACTGAATGATAGTCAAAATGTCAGATTGGGGCTACATATATACAATAAAAAAAATTTTGCTAAGAAATATTTTAGGTAGGGTGGACAAATTCTATTGATATAAAACATTATAGCAAATAAAGGAAATGATAGAATTTAGTGACATTTGTTACATTTTAAAAAAGCATAGTTTTGATTAATTTCATGGTTTGAAAAAAAAAAAATATATATGAATGTATAATATAATGCACATTTACCATTAAACAAGTGTTGAAAGCTTTTAGAAAAAAGAATTGATGTGGATAAAAAATTCACTATGTGATATATATAGACAAATTTATGTTTCACATGCTGGTTGTTATAATTAGTGTAAAACTCATCTTTTTTTTTTACGTTTCTCTTATTTTATATATACATGTGGGCTTAAATTGGTCTTATTATATTTTCTTTAAAATATAAACAAACCTATATGTAATTGTAAAAATGAATAATATTTCTTTACTATAATATTCATTATACCATTCTCATGCAGGGTAGGGACTGGTTTCTATCCACTTTTATCACCTTGTGGAGGAATGTAATCATAAACATATGATCAAAGACATGTGAAAAAAAATTATGATTTCCAAAATGCACATTTTGGACTGAACCAGCAATCATCAGTTGGTCCAAACCACAATCTCTTACAATAATCTTTATCATTGTTCAGTGCAAATATATATCATTAAAAACCAGTCATCTTTTAAACAAGCCCAATATCAATAACAATCAACAATTTCAAACTACTGTCAAGACAATCTCCTTTTATCAATAAAGGTGAAATCCATATATATATATATATATGATCATATATGATCTTGTAATTAAATATTCATAAAAAATTAACATAAATATATAAAAAGTACAACTTTAAAAACATTTATCCACTTAGGAAAATAAAGAAAGCTATGTTAACATATAAAATGTAAGCATGATTTAATAAATAGACAAGTGGCAAATGTTAAAATTAATGAATTGTGGGAAGGCTAGTTTGAAAGCATGTTTGAGATAAGAATTAGCATTAGCTGATAAAGACTACGAAGCTAGTCAAAAGTGCTCCTAAGTGAATAAAAGTTTTTAAAGTTGTACTTTATATATATTTATGATACTGTATTTAATAATATTTAATTATGCGCTTAGGTATATATCTTTGAAGAAATACAGATATCGAATAAAAATATCATTATATATATATACTACAGTTTAATTGCTGTGTCAAACATGTTGCCCTCAAAAATTTTAACACAAATCACTTAATGAAAGTATATAGGGATTATCCAATAATGAATAATATTTTTGTACTACAATTTTCATTACACCATTCTCATGCAAAGCAGGGACTGGTTTCTATCCACTTTTAAGACCCTATGAAAGGATGTAATTATAAACATTCGACCAAAGGCATGTGAAAAGGATCTATGATCCCCAGGATGCACATTTCATGCTGAACAGGCACTCAATACTAGTAATAATAGATAATATATTTTTTTAAACTTTATAATTTTAAACATTATTATTCATCTTGATTTAATTAATTAACTATAAAATATTTATTCAGTTGGATATTAATTACTGGTAAATGAATATGACCATTCTTATTTCAAAATAAAAAAAAATATGAAGAAAAACAAAGAATCCAAAGTTAAAAGGAACTTTTACAATGATTACATGAACCCTCAAAATATTAACATAAATCACACATTCTACATTCTTAGTTTGTATGATATCACTTTTATTTCAAATCATGCATACATGATAAGTATATAATAATAAATATACAATTTTTTTCACATGCATTAGAGAAGCTGTAATTATAATATAATGTTTAATATGCCCACTTAGCGCTTTCGAGATTTGGTATTCAAATCTCATACTCATAGCTTTACGTATGAAGATTGTTGTGATTTATTGTACACATATGCAAATGAGCTTGAATTTTTAATTAGTTAGTCCATTGTTTGGAGAGATTAAAGCATGCCTCTCTTCTATTAATGGCACTGAGGTCATTTGCTATGTAAAAAGCTTCTTAGACTTTTCTTTTCACATTTCTCTGTGCAAATTATTTGGACAGAACTGGGTTTAAATATATGGCCTGTAGCTGCTTGGTGGTCGCAAATAATTGCACAGAAAAGAGTGATGCCAAAAAAAAGTCAAAAAAGCTTTTTACATAGAAAATGACCTCAATGCCATTAATAGAAGAGAGGCATGCTTTGCTCTCTCCAAACAATGAAGTAACTAATTAAAAATTCAAGCTCATTTGCAAATTTGTACAATAAATCACAACAGTCTTCATCATAAAGCTATGAGTATGAGATTTGAATACTAAATCTCAAAAGTGCTAAGTGAGTATATTAAACATTATATTATAATTACAGCTTCACTAACACATGCGGAAAAAAAATCACATATTTATAATTACAATTTGTATTGGTGAAGAGAAAAAACAATTTAATAAGTAATTAAATAATTTTTAATGCATATATATAAATAGTACATTAAACATAGTTCAATGTACATATGTAAACATAGAGAATAAATCACTCCACCCCCACAGGTTATGAATTAAAAGTACTCTAAATGCTGAACAAAGGATCAAGAATAGAAAATCCACCTATTCTTGGAGGTCTGATATTTATAACCATATATTTGTCAAGTTTTTTGGGAATTTAGCGTGAAATTAATACACCAATCAGACAGAATATGGCTTTTAATATATATGACAAAAAATACAATTTGAAATTTTGAGATAGAAACATAGTTTAACATTATATGTAATGGTATAACTTTACTATTTTAATATGTTGTCTAATAGCTTGTGGTTAAAAAACCTTACAGTCCATCAGATAAATATTTATTTTGGTTCATTCTAACTTTATAAATTGATATTATCTAATCCAAGTTTTTAAAAAAAATCTGCTTACTATGTACAAAAATAAAGATATAAAATAAGTACTAAAGAATAAGCATTTAGATAACACAAAGTCAATATCTATAACATCATTGATGTACATCATCATTATCATTTTCCACTAATATTGATCCAATGCAGGATGAAAATCTTTCCAAGTTTAATTCAGTTTTTCTGTTATCAAGCCTCTTCTTTTTTCCCAACATACTGTTACACATTCTTACCATATCTATCTATCGTACATGTGATCTCTTTGTAAGTCTTCATAAAATCTTTTGGGAACTAATTTCAAAATTTAACTCTCTATTATTATCTTATCTAGCATTATATCCAACCCAGATCCATTTGAGCCTTTAAATTTTTTTCAATGATATTAGTAATTCCTATTTGTTTTCTCATCCTTGTATTTTATTTTTAATCCTTACTTGTTATTTCTTATATTTTTTTCATCTCTGAAATTTTTGAATTTCTCTTCTATTATATGTCCAAGTCTCAAATCCATAAGGAAAACTGATGAAACCCATTCATTAAAAACATTCCTTTTTAAACATATACTTATATTTATTTTTAATATTAAATTATTTCTCCCAAAAGCACTCTGTGTAAATCTAATTCAATAATTAATTTCAGTTATAATATTTGCATTTAATTTTCATCAGAAGAAAATTACACTTTATATACATGCACTGTATTGTTTTTAATAACTCAACAATGTTTTGTTAGAGTACAAATGAAGAATACTTTCAAAAGTCACAAGATAGAGACTTTGAAATGATAAGAACCCCCATCTTATCTTTGTATATAAATTCACTTATATAAGCCAATCTAAATTGTCATGATATGAGAATATGAAGGTCTTCCATTAATCACTTTAAATCCATTCACTTTTATTCTGTCTATTAACAATCCAGAAATTTTCCAATATACTGCTAATTAATATTATGAAATATTAGAATCTATGTAAATTTCTATTTAATTTTCAAATGCAGTATTCATGTATATATTTCATCATTCATGCATTGTATTGTTTTTAATAACCCAACAATTGTTGAGTTATTAAAAACAATACAGTTTATGTGTATAGGGCATAATTCCCTTCTGATGAAAATTACATGCAAATACTGTGCTTAAAAATTAAATAGTGATTTACATAGAACAGCCAGTAAATTGGAAAAAAGAGCTTTGCTAATTGCTCAACAAGCTTTGAGATAAATGCTTAGCAAGAAAAAGCTTTTAAAATATCTCTATCTGAAAATCAACTCCCATCCCCTGACCATGGTTTCATGCTTTTGGCACTCCTCAGAGAGGTACTAGGGTAGCTTCAGATACTAGATCTAAAAACACCTACCCAAAGCCAGCATGATCTCAAAGCTTGTTGAGCAATTAGCAAAGCTCTTTGTTTATATCCTGCAAGCTTAATAAAAAAGAAGTAAATTGGAAAATTTCACAATTATTAATAGAATAAAAGTGAATGGATTTAAAGTGATTAATGGAAGACCTTCTCTCTCTCATATCAAGATGCTTCAGATTGGCCTATATAAGTGGATTTAGATACAAAGATAAAATGGTCCTTCTTATCTTTTCAAAGTCTATATTGTGACTTGGTTTGAGAGTATTTTTCATTTGTACTCAACAAAACATTATTGAGTTATTAAAAACAATGTAATTCCCTTCTGATAAAAATTACATACAAATACTGTGCTTGAAAATTAAATAGTGATTTACATAAATATTTGCATTTATATTAATGATCAGACCAATATCTTTCTAATCGTTAACTTCTTATAATTCATGATTATACATTTTATTGTCTTCTTTTAATAAACAACTGTTAATAAAAACATAGCAGAAAATGTATTTTTTTTATTATTAAAATATCAGTTTTAAGCAATTTACTTCAAAACTACAATAAAATAAATTACATCAAATCTTTCTAATTAATCTATTTTTTTCGAGTTTTACTTAGATTTAATTAATTAAACTTTAAAATAGCTTTTTTTTTTTCATTAAAGAAAATTATTTGATTTCTTATTTAAGAAATAACTTTGTTTGTAAAAATAAATGTCTTTAAAGAGAGTTTATTTTGTTTCTACTAGGATATTAGCTGTATATACACACGCACACGCACACAATAATTTTGAGATGAATAATAATTTAAACATATTAAATGATTGCTTACCATGCTTTAAATATAACATGTATATCATATTCATGGCTTAAAAAGTATCTTTTCTGTATGTATTTTCATAAACAGTCGTTTATTATGTTAGTTCAGAAAAGAAGAAAATTATTTATAGTTTCTTCTTTTAAGAAAATCCATTGAACTTTAGTTTAATCTTTTAGCATTTATTGTTGATCCTATTTTTTTCTTTCATTTGACAAATCTTGTAAAATTTCCTGAAGCTCTATAATATTATTTGCACAAACAATCACATAATTTGGAAATTTTAGATAACTAATGTAATATTAATAATTAAAGCAGGATCTATATAGCGATCTTAAACAACTGTCTAGAGGAATAAAATCAAATGAAGTACTTAAATAAAATATATTTTTTTAAAATAAAGTATTAGTAAATGAAATCCCTAAAATAAATTAGAACAACAATAAAAACAGTTCATCTACTGTTTCTTAAGTGGTATTATACTGCCAACAGACACCTGAAATATATATATATATATGCTAACCGCTAGGCCACCAACGCTTGACAAATATATATATATATATTACCCCATAACTTATCAATTTTACATTTGCAAACAAATGAAGATTACATTTATATATATTGTGATTAAATTAGTTTCTTTAATTTGCCCATGTCATTTGCCATTGGTGTATATTTACCGAAAGTTAATATTAATTTATATATATTTATTGCATTTCTAAGAAACGCACATTCATTATTAGAGAGATTTAAATAAATCTGTTGATGATAATTTTATAATGATTATTAAATATACCAATGTAATAAATGTTTTTATTGAAAAAAAAAAAGCAATATGTGAATTTTAATTTTATATATGGTTTTGTATTGTATATGCATGGATATTTTTAAGAGTTGGTGTGAAGTGGATTGAATCCTACCCATTAAAGTATGAACATTGGCTATCTTAATATATACCTGAGCACTTATTGCATATATATTTAGGAATGATAATCTGGACCAACTGATGATTGCTGGATTAGCATGAAATATGTATATTGGTGATTATTTATCTTTTTGACATATGTGTGTTCAAGTGTATCAGTGGTATGAGATAAAGTGGAGAGTGGTGGGTCGTGTGAAAGTTTGTGCTCATATACCCTATATATTACATATATTGATACAGGTATATAATAAGCTTGTATTTCAGATATTACATAGTAGAAATGTTTTCCCATCTCTTGTATATGTATTAAAGGGATTATGTCCTATACATGAGGGGTCAGATTGACTTTAGATCAACATGGATGTGATGAGAATCTCAGCCTCAAGATGGCGTTTGAGCTTTCCATCATCAGATTTTCAATTGGATGGATGGTTGAAGAGTTGGAGTGTGGATTGAACTGAAGCATGTTCATTAGAGTATGAAGATTGGCTATCTTAATATATATCTAAGCACTTATTGCATATATGTGTAAGGATGATAATCTAGACCAACTGATGATTGCTGGTTTAGCATGAAATACATATAGTGGTGATTATTTATCTTTTCGATGTATATGTGTTCAAGTGTATCAGTATTATAAGGTAGAGTGGAGAGTGGTGGATCGTGTGAAAGTCTGTTCTCATATACCCTATATATTACATATATTGATACAAGTATTTCAATTAATAATGAAAGTAGTTTTTAAGTAATTGTTAAATGCTAAGGTTCTTATTTATATTACCTCATAAGGGAATAATAAATGATAAGTTCAATATTAACCAGGCCTAGTGGTTGCTTGCTAGTGAGGGTTTAATTTTTATTCTCTATCTAAAAAATCATTATCATATTGGAAAAAATTTCCAAGTTTATGTGATCCAGATTTAAACCCTAAATAATCCTAAGTTTATTGAAAGATAATTTCAATTTATTTGGTTCAGATTCAAACCCAAATTGTAAGCATGACAAATGGAAGAACTCTGTTGCACCATAATGCCCTTCATCATCATCATCATCATCATCTTCATCATCATCATCATCATCATCATCATAATAATAATAATAATAAAAAAGTATATCAACTCGCATTACTTAGAAATATTTCTTTCTATTCACTATTAATAATTTTCATATTTTATTATTTTGCTAGAAAAGAGGCTGAAATAATATTTTCAGTCTAAGGGCGTAAATGAAGCAAACCTGATTCTGATAATGACACAAAAATAAATCGTCCAGAAATAAATTCAGGATAATAACATAAAGGAATAATAATCCAAATAAAATAAAAATTAACACTGAATTTCGATCAAACCGGATAAAACAGAAGAGCGCGATGCCTTCATATACTAACAAAAAAGTAATACAAAATTATTAAATACGTAAAGATTAAAAAAAGGGAGTTGTTTTAAATCTATTTTAAGTTACATGAATATTTAAATTATTCATACTCACATGCACATATTCGAAAAAAATATATAAATAAATCATAGAATTCCAAAGATGCTTTTAGAATATTTATTCCAGGTCAAATAACTGTTTAGATTTCTGTAGATTATTAATTATTCATGACAAGTTATGAATTAACCTAAGAACGATATTTTAAAAAAAAAAACTCATTGATAAGCAAGTAAACAACTATTGTTTACATTTTTAATAGATTTTAAAATTCAGTACCATTTACATACCAAACTCTATATATATTATGTAACTTTATATTCCGTTATAAATAATATACACCAGAAGAACAATAAAATAAAAAATAATAACCTTGTATGCTAAAGCGTAAAAAATTAGTTTGTTAGACAGATAATCATTTAATAAACAAGAATTGGCATATTATATATTGTTTAAAAAGCTTAATTAGATTTAAATGTTATTTTCGCAAATTAATTATCATTGTCGTTAAAGAATGGTTATTATTTTTAAAAAATTTTAAACATTTTATGGAAAATATAATATAAAGGAAAATTCAGAACTATATATACCAATTATTTTAAAATATGCAAGTGTCCGTAAAATATATAGGTCAAAGGCAAGATAGCTTAAGACACAGCTCATTTAACAATCCGCTATAGATTAGCAATTAAAGGAGAAAGCATTTTTCAACTAGGCTTTAGTATAATTGTTTTAACCATTTGTTAAGGATAAATAAATAATAATTTATTTAATAACTAATGTTGAATGGTTAGCTAACCTTTATGTGCAGACTAGTTATTTAAAAAAAAAAAAAAAATCTTTTCTATGATTATATAATTTTATATGAAGACGTGTGAGCACGCGGTAAGTATATACAGATAAATACCAATAACAGGTATTAAAAATAATATGTCAATATATAATGTGTATATGTAAATAGTATTTATATTTTAAGCTAGATGGAATTAGAGGGGATTTGAACACCATTTCAGACTCCCTTTGGTCATCTACTCCATCTTATACAATCGAAACACAAGACCACATACATGTGAAAGGGATGATGATTCGGACCAAGAGCTGGTTCAACACGAAATACATATATTGGAGATCATTTATCTTTTTCACATATATGTGATCATGTGTACTGCTTGTATAAGATGTAGTGGATGACTAAAAGGAGTTTGAAAGTCTGTGTTCAAATGTGTATAAGTAGTATATTACATATAATCTTTAGATGATTGATTGATAATTAATCTTGCAAAGATTAAAATAATTAGAACATACGTTCAAAATTCCATTAGACTGTTACATAATATATTTATACAATTAAATCAATAAATAAATAGATGGATTTGAATTCAAAATTTTTCAGTCTATTCATCTTTCACTCTTTCTCAAATAACTAATACATGAGACCACACACATGCAATAAAGATATATGATCCACAATATATGTATTTCATACACAATCAACACTCATCAGTTGGGCCAGACCATAATCTATCACACATATATAGAATCATCTCAGTTTTATATTATATATCGAAACAGTATTATTTGTCTATCATTACATTATATATTGAAACAGTATTATTTGTCTATCATCCTGTTTCACCTACTATATGCCATAGTAGTCTTCTTTCTAGTTCAACCCCCTGCCAGTCCATGTATATAACCTTATAATAACTTATTTTGATATGTAATGGCATATATTTACGTGTCTGTGTGGACATGTGTGCACATTTACTGGTAATATTAATATTTGTATGCATATAATGTATACTCAATTATAATTTTAAAATTATTAAATTAAAGTAAATTGTGAACATGGTTGTATGGGTGGAAGGATACCTATGTATATATGTGAAGGGAACTGTAATGTGATAGATATAGTAAACATTACAGATTTTCTAAATTATTTTTAAGTTATCATTTAAGTTATTTAATTTATAGATTTGTTGGTATTCACATATAAATCTTAAATTCAGGGATGTGTGTCTTATACATATAGCAGAATGGTGACAAGCATTGTTAGCTGAGAGGTCATAGCAGCTGCCTTGCAAGCAAGTAGTTGGTTGCAGACAGTTGTGGGTTCGCATCCCGGCTGATGCTATGACATATGGAAAAAAAAACAAATCTTTTTTTAAAAAAGAGAGAGAATCAAGGTCATCGGTTTCTCAGAAATACCTTTTATTAAATTGTAAACTGAGAGACAAAGATTTTTAAAGATTTAAAAATAAAGTTCAAAAGGCAAAGACAAAATCATTTATTCAGCACCACTTGTCAATAGATAAGCCAGATCTTTTGTTCTTGTTAAAATTTATGCTGGCTATTAAAATTTAAAATTTAAAGTAGTAAGCAACTTTTAATGGCTTGAAGGGGAATGTGACAGAAGTAATAAAAAATCCCAAAATTCAGACATCAAGGTTCACTCATTCACTCTTTCTACAATGAAAACCATGGGGTAGAGAGCAACCAACTGTTGTTTTCCTCTCAGAGAATTGGTCCATAATGGGGATGAAGTTCAAGACCTACAGCTTGCCAAGAAGATATCGGACAAGCCTGCCTAATGGAGAATGCCAGCACCAAAGATGCAAATGCCTCAGCTAGAAGATCGGTAAATTTTTTCCAACAAAGCTCTTTAAATAACTTAAATCTAAACTATTAAATTAATTCATAAATCTAAAGCTATCATAAATAATAAATAAACTTAGTAAAGTAATTTTTAATGAAACTATAATGTAAATTTAATAATAATCTTGGTAAGAATCTTGCCTGCTAATAAATATTTATAATTGATAATTTTCTTAACATAATAACTATATCAGTTATTATTATTTATCTATCTTTCTAATCTGTGGTAATGACTATTTTCTATTTTATATATTGTTAATTCATCTATTTATGTTATGCCATTCAGAGTGAAGATTGATACTAATAATAATGTTGGAGATATGATTAGGCACTCTCACATAGCTAATTTATGTTGCTGTTTAGCATACCTATAAATCTCCAGTCTGAAAACCTACTCATATATATTAGCTAAGCTACTATGTTTTGGCTTATTGTATAATTTGGGTTTGCATATTTAATGTCTATTTAGTTAAGTAATAGTAAGAATGATGTTTTAAAGCATATTATAAACAATTAATTTTAAGTTTCAAATATGTTTTACTCCTCCTTAGTTTATTCTTATAAACTATATGGATTACTTGATAAGCTAGATCACTTTTAATTACTCCCTTTTTTCATGATTTAAGTATGCTAATTTACGAATGGGCATATAGTAGTTTCACAGATCAAAACTATAGATTTAGCGCTTTAATAATTTTAATGTTTGATATTTTAAAAAGTGTTATGAATGTGTCTTTATAAAGCACACAGATGCAATATACATCTTGCTATATATATTCTTATTAAAATGGGCTTTGGATTTAAGGACCACCCCATTATTTTTAATTCGGACAGCTCACTCTTTTAGAACTGGAACACGAGGGTCCAGATTGTTTTATAAGTGCTCCAATCACCCAAACTAAATGTTCATGTATTTAAGATAGCAAGTCATACAGTCCACAGGGACCAAGTACTTGGTATTGAATACCATGAGTAACTGCACATTCAAGCCTCATCTCTTATTTATTTTATGTAGCACCATAATCTCAGAAGTTATGCTTCAAATTGCCAGTTCACCCTCCATAATATTATTTGTTCAACATTGATTTGAACCTCAGATCTAGTTTATTTAATGCAATCTGCATAACAAGCACAGTTATTGCTCATTACATAATAATAATAGATTAGTTATATCTGTTGGTTATCATTCTCACATGATTTGACTATTAGCAAACCTCGTAGGGATGGCACATTATAATTAGGTCATTGATTAGGCTGTAAGTTAATAAAATTTATAATTAACTCTTTTAAGTTATAGTGCATCAAATGAGCTTTTGTTCTCTAACTTGCACATTATTGCTACATCTGTGTGTAAATCCTAATGCAGTATTGTACTTATATTATGTACCTTATATTTTCACAATTAATTATTTAAAATTCATAAATGTTTAGTGTGTTATTTGCAATTCATTATCAAATCTATCCAAACCTCTGATTTAGCATCAATTATTAATATATGCATTATCCAACCAGCCATAGATGTGTGTGTTGTTATTTATGTAAAAATTTAGTCTCTTGCTCCACCCTTTCCTACTTCCGGCACATGAATTAAGAAACTCCAAGTGTAGCATTGTATATGTCATCCATAGGGTAGTAAATCATGGAGAATTGGTGAAGGAACTGAGGTGTGATCAGATTTGAGATCTCAACCCCTCATCTAGATCAGCCTTGGTATAATTTTCCAAAACTCTGGATTTTGTTGCATGAATGTACAAATATGACCGTCACAAAATAGATATGTAAGGACTGATAATATGAGGGATTGAGGGATTAGACTGACATAATGTCTACATGGGTATGACTATAACATTAAATCCATAAAAGGCCTATTGGTGATTTTTCAATGAAATGGAAGATTGAATAGTTGGAAGGGTAAGAAGATTGAAGCCTGTCCATTAAAGTTTGAAGAATTGTTATTTTAATATAAACCGAGCCCTGATTGTATACGTATGTGGGAGATTATAATCTGGTCTGACAGATGAATGCTGATTCTGCCTGAAATATTGGGATCATGTACCTTCTTCACATGTGTGTTGCTTAAGATAGAATAGAGGATAAATGAACTGTAAAATCCTGAGTTCAAATACCTCTATTTACATATATAAGAAAAGATATTTTTCATTTATCATGGCTTCAATATTATGACCATTGATTAATTAATTGTAGAATAACATAAAATATTTCCCTACTTAATGGAATATAAGCTTTGTAAATAGAAAGCTTACAAAATGAATCATTTCATATTGTTTTGGCTTAAAATAATACATCTACTCCTGTTCAATAAAAATGCCAGAATAAATTTAAAGAAAGGGACATAAACTTACAGTAAAAAATAATCGGTAATCGACTCAAAACAAAAATTTGCATTAAAAGTCATAAAATAAAATCCATAGTCAAATAAAAATTTTAATGAAAGTTTAGGTAGAAAAAAAAAGTCTTTTATTTGCTAAATTAATTTAATTAAGCAAGACGTTATCTTTTTTTTTTTTAATTATTATTTTTTTATTATTATTAAACCCAATTTCTTGGCAATGTAATGAAATAAATTTCTGGTTAACTGAAATTATATTATCAGGAGACAAAAAACTTCTTATCCAGTTTAAAGTACTACAGGATAAAATATTAATAGTAACATCATCTACAGTGATTTTAAAAAAGTAGCATATAGTGTATCTTAGTTGTGCCTAGTACACCATCTCTGAATCAATATGTTATACAGTGATGTAGTTTAGCTACTTCTCATAAAAATTGTAAGCTGATAGCATGTCTGGATCACAATTTACATCATGAGGTGTGATGTCTGGATCACAATTTACATGATGAGGTGTGACATGGTGTTTGATACTGTAACTCCTAATAGAACAATATATTAATATTAAATTTTGTTTTAAATTAAAAAAAAACTGTTACTGAAACATTTGACATGATTCAGTTGAATACTGCAATAAATTCAAGAGTTGTGGAAATATTTTCAAGCGATTTGTAAGAGTTTATGAAAAAGAGTTAGCAAGTTAGCACTGAATACAATCTATAAAGGTAAGGAACACATCACATTTTGTGTTGCAATTGGAAATCTCAATATAATAGCATCACAGAATTTTTGTGGTAAACAGTTAAACTATATTGCTAGGAGACACATGAAATTCAGAGATTCTGCTAAAAGCATTCATTGGAGACAGAAGTAATAATTTTTTCACAGTGACACATTGTATTGCCAGCATTTATTTGGAAATACATTTTTTTTAAAATACTATATTATTAAACATTATTTACATTAATACTTTGTAATAATTTAAATACAGACTTATTATATACCTGTATCAATATATGTAATATATAGGGTATATATCCTTTGTAAGACTTTATTCCTATAGGAATTTGACATCATAGTCAATAGTTCAATCTTCATGCAATTTTTCTAAAACCAATCAAACACAAAAAATGAGAATTGTCCATGTATAGTTTATATTCTAATACAATATAAAGAGATTATTAAGTATATAGTTTGTACTATCCTGCATATGTTAAACACCTACTACGTTTTGCGTGTGTGTGTGTGAGTGAACATTCATCCAATGGCTTCCCCCCAAAAAAGAGTGAAATATATACCTACATATTAATTTCATTAAAAATATATATACCTTGCATATATAAAATAATTTATTAATGATTTCAATTTTTGCTCACATTAGCAGCTGCTAATGAATAAGTATAGATATTCTAACTTCTGAAAAATATATGACACAAAAAGAACAAAAAAATTAAATATAACAAATATACATATCAAGCTGTGAAATATAAATGTGTCCACATATATGTCATGATCATTCTTTAATCTTTTTATCTTAATATATTGCAATGCTGCGTTTAATATTTTCTACACCAGTATAATTTTCTAGAATACTTTAATATTTTAGCTCTTATTTGTATTCTGTTTTAGTTCTCTTTTGTATTCTATTCTTAAAAATTATATACAACTTTCATATCTCACATTGTTTTTAAACAATGGACTAGTTCAGATTCCATCTAATATAGATCAGACTGAGTATTCATTTCCATGAAATTATGCATTTACAGATAACAGTCACATAGCCAATGGGAAAAAGAGACCAATAGGTGATACTGCTCACTGAATTCGAATGTTTTCATTAAGAATGGCAATCTGGCAATAAACAGTCAGCTTTTTTTTGAAGATAGGGTAAGAGAAGTCTTATCACAAAGCTGACAGACAATTCACATTCCCATACATGTTCTGCAGAGATTATTGTCAAACCTAAATGGGAGAATATATGTTCTCCAAGAGAAGTACTATCACCATGCTGAAAGATAGAATGTCCATTCTTGCTAAGTGATTGTCACAGCTAGGCAAGTCCACTAGAACTGGGAACTGACAGAACCAAACAGTGGCATGAGGCAAGCTGTCATAGTATAGCTATAAGTGTCATCAGAGCATTTCACAAGGTAGGCTTGCCAAAATACAGCAGGAAGTGGTAGGAAACATATAAGGGCAATTGCAGTCTTTTTCCATAGCTCACCCCAGAACTATCTTGCCAGCAATAGCAGGTGGAGTATAGCCACTGTAAAATATATTGTAAACATGAGTGTATTTGTTTTCATATTCATTAATAAATATAATATTAGAAATGTGTTTACACATGTTTATATTTACATAAGTCTGTGATTATTAAATCACATATATATAATCCAGATAAAACATAATACCAACTAAATCAATAGATATTTTCTCTGTATAGGTTGTCTTTAAGATAAGATAAACTATATTCAAATTTACCATAAATACCTTTTTTTATAAAATTTCATTCTACTTATTTGCTTCACATGCCTGATTCAAAGAAAATACATCATTATAATTGTGATGCAATATCATATTGACCGAACTTACAACAATCATTCAGTACTAAAGGTTGCAATGCAACATAGTCATATTTTGTGTTTACAATTAGTGTATCAACACTCATCTGTATGAACCATAATGCCTAATTTTTAGATCCCCCCCTCTCCCTACATCTAAAAATAATCAGATATCTATATATTTGTCAACCAATTTAGGGTATGATTAATGGTAAAAACTGGCTATCTAAAGATTTCTAAGATTAATTAGAAAGACTTCAGCGATTTGAAAAAAAAAATGTTTGGTCTGACCATTGCAGTACATTAATCATATAACTTGAAGCTCTTCAAATAAAATGTATGTGTATCACTGGAATGATAAACTTTCAGAATGTCTACTTATATCAATATATTGGTTTTCATTGTCAGAAATGCCTTATAAGAACTGGGAAGCGCTAACGTGAATGGATTCATTTTGCATTTGCAAAAAGATAATTCTGACAACAGAGCGCAGTGATTTATAAAAAGTATAGTTCAGGAAACTTTTATAGAGGATGAGGTTTTGAATTGCAGTATTATCAGAAAGAAGAATAATGGATGAATTGTAAGAAATAAACAGAGTGGCTGATTTAGATATAAATATAGATGTGGAGAGGGAATGGGTTGTAAAATTAAATAGTAATCAAGTTATTTATAAATGTGATGGAGAAGAAAGAGTCAAAAGAATTTATAAAATAGTTAGGAAAGAATAAATTGTTAAAATTGGATATTTGAATATGCAAGATGGGAGAAAACCAGAAAAGTGGCTGGAATTAAACTAAGCAATTAAAAATGAAGTTTGAGGTACAAGTAGTAGTGGAAACACATCTAAGAGAAGAAGAAAAATCTATACTGGAAGACTTGATATGGCAGGGTATAAATAGAAAAGAAAAAGAAAAAAGGGGTGGAGGTATAGGAGTTATGTCAAAAAAATATTTAAATATGGTTAAATGTTAAAAGGGGTGTGGGTATAGGAGTTATAATATTTAAATATGGTTAAATGTTAAGAACATTTGTGGTTTGAGATAAGGTTGGGAAGATAAAAATGGATAGTGATTATTGTGTATATAGCTACTGGAGATAGTCAAGCTATAATGAAGTGAAACAGTAGAATATAAGAATGTTTAGTTAAGGATATAAAAAGTTTCAAAGAAAAGGGGGAAAGAATAATGGTTGTAGAGGATATGAATAAACATATTAAAGACATTGATGATGTAGATAACAAAAATGGACAGCTTTTGAAATTTTTTTGTCAGAGAGTGAATTTGAGCACTGGAAATTTGTCAAACATTTATACACATAGTCTAGAAATAATGCATTTCACACAATATATTAAGTATTAATAGAGATAAAGGTAATGAAAAAAATGCAGAAAATTAAAGTGTTTGATAATAAAGAGAGAGTATGTAATAGTTATTATAATTTCTTTATAATAGAAATGGTTAGAAATGATAAGAAGAAGTTAGAAGAATATAAAATAAAAGTTGAAGAAATCATGGAAGAGTTGGTTGGGGATGAATATAAGGACTGGTGTGGTAAAGTAGAAAAAATTACAAATAGGATTTTAAGTGAGAATATTCATAAGAATAAAAGTAATAGGAAAGAGAGAATAAAAGTGTAAAAGAGAGGGGAAGAGCATGCAGAGAATATAAGTGTGCTTATTATGAACAAAAAAGTGAAAAAGACATTAATATAGTATTTAAAAATGAAGTTGGCCAAAATAGATGATTATAGACAGAGAATGAAATTGAATAGTAAATTGTTGAAGGATATTAAAAAAAAGTTGCAGTGATGTAAGTAAAAAATTTTGGAAGTACATTAAAACAAGGAATGTAGGGGAGAGAAAAATAGTATTACTAGATGAAACATAGTATTACTAGATGATGAGGGAATAGAGTGTAGCTTTAGAGAAACATTAGAGACAATCTTAAATAAATATGTAATGGATATAGAAAAGATGTTAGATGTGAAGGATTGAGAGATAATAAACATGAAAACTTATAAAGATGGAAATATTAGGTTTACAAAAAGTGAACTGAATGAGGCAGGAAAGAAATTGAAAAGCAGAAAGATAAGAGGTTTGGATGAATGAGAAGCAAAGATGGTAATGAATTTAGGACATTGTGAAAAATTAAACTATTATCATATTTTAATAAGATGGCACGGAAGAAATATTTCCCAGATAATTGGAGTAATACAAGAGTAAGGCTACTATTTAAAGAAAATAGTAAGGATCATAGAAAGCTAAGAAATTATAGACCAATAATGGTAACATCAGAGTTATAAAGTGTTCATATATATGGTGGCTGGAAGGGTCACAAAATGGATGGAAGAAAATAATATAGTGGGAGAAATGCAAGGAGGTTTTCGATTGGATATGGAATATAGGAGATAGTTTATTTGTAGTTACACAACTTACAGATATGAGTAAAAATACAGGTAGTTAGTAATATATGTTTTTTTATAGATATAGAGAAGGCATATGATAGAGTAAATAGAAACAGATTATGGATAAGTTTAGTAAATTTAGGAATGGATGGAGCTTAAGTGAATATTATTAAGAGATTATATGAAAATAATTACTATATGTATCAATTAGGAAATATAGAATCACTTAAAGTTAAAAATGGAGTGGGACTAAGGCAAGGATGCCCCATGTCACCTATTTCATTTTTGTTATATTTGAAAGAAATGGAAAAAGCAATGGAAAGATTAGGAAGAGGGGTAGAGATACCATTAATAGGTGGCAAGGGAGTATATACATTATCGGGTCTTTTATTTGCAGATGATATCTTCTTGCGCACAGAAAGATGGGAAGATATGGAAGTTATGCTGAGGACATGCACAAGGCTGGGTAAAGAGATGGGGATTACATTTTGTGAAAAAAAAACAAAAGTAATGATGATTAATACTGAGGAAAGTGAAAACAAATAATTTTATTGAGGGATATAAAGTTAAGTTTGGTGAATATGTATAACTATTTAGGAATTGTTTTAAGTGATCAGAGAAATTTATTGGAGGAATGAAAGAAAAAATTGATTAATAAAGCAAAGAAAAAAAAGATTCATAAAGAAATTAACAGTGCTTTCTTATAATAAATATGATGTAGCTAGAATTGTATGGAAGGGAATGGCAGTAGCAGGGTTAACATATGATAACAATATTATGTGTTAGAAAAGGAATGTTAGATTGTTTACAAAAAAAAATAAGAAGACATGCATTAGATGCACCGATGTGTAGGCAGCAAAGGAAGCAATTTAAAGAGAAGTGGGATGGTCACGTTTTTATATGAGAGATGGCAAATGGCAAAATAAAAATGTTCGGTAGATTGCAGTTTATGTATAATAAGAGAAAATCCAAAATAGTATTTAATTGGGTTATGAGTAAAGGGAAGGCAACAAGATGAGTGAGAAAGGTAGTATGGTTTGCAGAAGATTTGGATAAAGAATTTGTCAGTATTTTTTATACAAAAGATGGGATGATTGTGTTAGGGGAATTGTTGAGGGTTATATTGCCAAGGAATGGGATAGAAGAATAGATGTATTAATAAAGAATGTAGAAGTAAATGGAATATTGGTTGCAAGCTAATTTATGATAACAGCAAGGAGAGTAGTTTACTGTTTAATGCTCGAACAGAATCTTTAGCAACAAGGAAATATACACATAAATGGAAAAATATGAGTGATTAAGTCTGCAAGTTGTGTAAGGAAGACATAAAAAAATATTAGGCATCTGTTAATTAAATGTAAATCTCTGAAAACAGAAAGGGTTCAAATAATGAAGTTGCGGAAGAATAAATATAAACAAAGTGATTATACAGAAAGTGGGTTATTGGCTTTTTGTGCTGGGTTTAGGAAAAGATAAGGCGGATTTTGATATAGAGGCCATGGAGTTGCCAAAGATTATGTTGTGGACATGGAATGGAATAGGATAGAGAAAAATATTGGAAAAAACTTAGGGCATGGAATGGAAAGAAAAGGTAAGTGGATGACAAGTTTCCTGGGAATAGTGGCTGAGAGATTCCTGACTCGAATAAGAAGAAGTCACAGAGCCTCACCTCGCAACACTTAAATAGTTTATCATTTGAATAATTACATATTATTAGCTTGGTATTAATTAGTATTTATATGTGGATGTAGTAAATTAACTAATGCTTCTGACAAATATTTGTAATTAATCAAATTATTCAGTTTTGGAGGAATGAAATAAACATTTGAATGATTTAATGGGCCTCATATATATCCTATAAATATTTATATTGTATAAATAGTTTTAAAAAATTACAAGGTTTGTGTACATGTTTTATTATTTATTAGTATTTTTGTCAATTATTGTTTTCTTTCTTAAATCACGTTAACTTTTTATTTCTTTTTTTAATTCTTTGTTGTTGGCTTTTTTTTTTCTGTATCTATCTATATATATATATTTTTTTTTAAATCTAAAGCTAATTTTTTTAAGGTTTAAATATATACATTTGTAAGAATTGCAAGTAATCTTCTTAGCTATAATGTTATTTATAATCTTTATTCATCTCTTATTTGCAAAGCATAGAATTTAATTCTTAATAAGTTGCAAAGTCTTAAAATTAACAACAACAAAAAAAAAAAAGAATGAAATTTGTTATTATTTAACGTTGAAACAAATTTTAGTTTCACTATATAACAATAAAACCTCTATAAATTATAAACTAGTATATATACAGTGAAATCCTGTTTCATACATTTTTTAAGATGACAGAAAGATAAAAAGATATGTGGGGAAATGGTAATCCAGGGCCATATTTATATTTTATTTAGATCCTAAGCTAACAAAAAATTAAGACCCCTCCCCATTTTTTTTTAATTGCCCAAGAAACACACACATGTCAATTTACACAGGTTATTAATACATAGCCAAGTGTTTCTTGAATTATTTAATTTTAATATATGTACAATATAAATTAAAATATAATGTAAAATAAAAATATGCAATCATTGATCACCGGAGGAAAATTTTAATCACTTGTTTCTACAGGATAGCATAAAAAAATTCTCTGATCATTTTTTTTCTTAAAATTTAGAGGCCCCTAAAAACGGAGGTTCCAAACTTTAGCTTATTTAGTTTGATAGTAAATCTGGCAGTGGGTAGTACCAGAAAACAATTAAGAACTATTGACAAAAATAATTTCATATTTATTATTTAACTAAAAAACATATATAACACAACTCAGATTTTATAATTCAAAACAATTAACACTTATCATTTGTAAAAGATGCATTTACATACTTTTTAAAGGTTGCTGTAAGTACTTTCAATGTTTTACAATTGGATTAATGTAAAATGTGATATTACATGATATTAAAATTACTCTCTCCATCCAAAACGCCATCAAGACCGGCATCTACTCAATTATCAGAATTTCCATTTTTCTCTCCTTCGCAGTCTGGCTTACCAGGTGTAAATATATTTTTGGTCAAACAAACTCCAATGTTACTGAAACTTTCATAGGACTATTGAAGAGTATTTGTATCAGAGATCGCTTACTAACCCCTGACTGGCTACACAAGGAATCATGGTCAAGAGTTGTTTTTGCATGTATGTAACCGGCACCTCAACTACAGTCAAACGCCTATTAGTTTCGCATCCTGGTTTAAAATCAGAACTTTAATAATTTGAAACCTCTGCAAAATGTTTATTTTTTTTCAAATGACTCAATAAATCTCTTTTTTAGAAAAAAAACATATTTACATTTGCATTCATATATCAATTTTAATTTTACAAATAAAAAAACAATCAACTCTCAATCTAAGGCAACACATAAGGTCTTTGAAAATATAAAAGGGACCACTTTACTTTTTGTACCTAAATTCAATTATATAGACCAATCTTGTGTATTTTGGAATAAGAACATGAAGATTTTATATTATTCACTTTATTTTTATCATGTAATAAATGTGATTTGAACCCAGACTTTCAAGCTCCCTACAGCCATCCACTCTATCCAATGTAACTAATACTTATAACCACATACATGTGAAAAAGATAAATGATCTCCAATATATGTATTTCATGCTAGACCAGTGCTCATCAGTTAATCTGGATCATCATCTCCCACACATATCTATATAATCAGTGTTTGATTTATATTAAGATAGAAAATCTACATGCTTTAATGGACAGGCTTCAATTCTTTGTATCCTCAAACTCTTCAGTCATCCATATCACAAAAATCTGATGATGGAATGCTTGAAGCCTTTGATGATGTTAATATTATAGTCATACCTATGTTGACCTTAACTCAATCTGACCTTTATATGTGACCTTAATAGCTCTTTATATACACAGAAGAGGGATGGTCAGAATTCAGGTTGAATATATAATATTGAAATGCAAGCATAATGTATATATTTAAAGTAGATGTAATTAAAGGAGATTTGAACACAGACATTCAAGCTCCCTATAATCATCCACTGTATTCAATATAACTGATACACATGGCCACATACATCATCAGATTTTCAGAGATATAGATTGCTGATGAGTTGGAGAATGAAGAGAATTGAATCCAGTCCATTAAAGCATGTGGATTTGCTATATTAATCTAAATCAAGCACTGATTATATATGTATGTGGAAGATGATGATCAACACCAATTGTTAAGTGCTGGTTAAGCAAGTAATACTTATATTGGACATCATTTATCTTTTTTACATGAATGTGGTCATTTGTATCAGTTATACTGAATAGAGTTTTATGACTGTAGGGAGCTTGAAACTCTGGGTTCAAATTTACTTTAATTACATCTAGGTTAAGTATATACACTACACTTGTATATCAATATCACATAATAAAGAAAATGGAAGTGAATAATATAAAATCTTCATGCTCTTATTCCAAGATACTTAAAATTGGCCTATATAATTGAATTTAGGTACAAAAGATAAGATGATTGCTCTTATCTTTTCAAATACTTTCACTTGTGCCTTGAATTGAGAGTTTCCTAACATTCAACAAAAACAATGTTGTTTAAATATAAGAAATACAGCACACAACTAAAAGCCTGAGTACCTTCTGTTTAGATTTACAGTTTGAAACTGCACTAGTAAATCTTATAGTTTATTAATCTTTAAACTCTTACTTCATGATTTTATATATTTTAAAGAAATTTTAATAACTATTTACTGAAAAAAAATCATTATTTGACATGTATTAGTGAAAACTTTACATCCAATTCAAAATCTACTTTTTCCAGATTTTCAACACTTCAGTTCACTGTCAACATGTTACACATACTGGAGGTACATAAAAAGATTTAAAGAGATTAGCAATTCTTTGAAAATTTTTACTTTCACTAAGAATCTTGGCAAAGTTTAGGGCACAACTTCAATTTTTATCATTTTCTCCATTTTTATTAATAAAATAAATATTATATAGTAACATTTATTACATTACATATATAAATAAATCAATTATTTTATAGAGATAAAAATATTTTATATAAATGCTTTTATTTGTCATGCACTAACCCCCCCCCCCCACCCAAATCATTGTTTATTCAATTACAATTGGGGATTTTAGATTGAACTTGAAAATAATATTATTTTTATAAAGCGCAGCCGATATTGAAATTAAATTGAGAGAGTGCAAATCTCTCAAGCGCTTATGACAACCAACAGCCAATCAAATCTTAAGCACTGGGACAGAGAGAATTTGCACTCTCTCAATTTAATTGAACTTGAAATAAAAGTGGGAAGGGGGGGTCTATATTTCTGATCCCCCTACATCCCACACTTTTATTTCAAGTTCAATCTAAAAACTTCAATTATGGTGAATAAATAATCATTTTTTTAGTGTGTGACAAATAAAAGCATTTGCTATAAAATATTTTTATCTCTATTATTTTTTTAGTATTCAGATATTTTGCAATTTCCTTTTTAGTTAAGCAACCTATCTTCATATGAATTCAATTTCAAATGACTTATCTATTGCTTACTGCATCTAAACTCTAGTGTCAAGTTGATTTAAAGTTTTAGAAATTTTATTGGTTCAAAAGATTGCAGAAAGTGGTTCAAATAGATTTGACACTTCTAGTTTATATATCCTTAGCAATGGTCAAACATAAATTTGTCCATAATGTTGTTTTCACATAATTAATAATGATTCCAACATAATTGAAATAAAACAACTATATTATTTCAATTGTGTTGGAACCATTATTTCTAGTATATATATATTCACATACTGATATTTCTGCAATAAGTTAACATGTATACATTTTTACACACACACACACACACACATATATATGTCTAATAAATAATAATCAAACTTTAAGTTGACACCCCAAAAAGTTGCATATTATTAAAAATGTATTAAGCTTGGTTATACTGCCCTCTTGCACATCTTACTCAAACTATATCTGTGAAACAAAAAAATTTACAAACAAAAAAATCTCATTACCACCTTCCCCTACATTTTACTTAAAATACAAGCATGATCAAACAAACAATCATACAAAGGATGTAAGTTGAGTAAAAACATTTAAAAACAAACATGATTCTAATATTTCATAATTAGAAAAAAAATATAAATAAATTCAGAAAGTGTAAAACATGACAGATCTGTTTCAATACTACCTAAAACTCAAATAAATCTTAAGCAGAAGAAATGATAAAACATAATCATGAACAAAGGATTTTGAGCTCCAAATCTGGAGTTCATAAGAAGTTTAAACAGAGGAAGTGATAGAACTAAATCATGAGCCAATGATCTGGAGCTCCAAGTCTGACACTCTACTATTGCATTAAACAACACATAGCAAAATATAATCTCATAGCTTTACTGCTTGGGAAATTATAAGAAGCTTGAATAGTAAAGCTTTTAGGTGTGGCCATGGGAGTCTAGCATAAAACAATGCATGTTGTTAAAATAATGAAATGAGCAGCATCTTATATAGACTTTTATGTCCCATCAATGTATATATAATCTCATATAACTGCATATCAAGTGCATATATCTATTTCACATATTCCCACCAGCTCTCACACTTGATCTCACCAGCTACATCTATATAATAAATTCTGATTATTTATACGCATGTGTACAAAGTAAGTGAGATTCAAAACCTATTTCAAATCAATAACATTTACATTAGATAATGAGCTTCAATAAATCTGTTCATTATGTAAATTAAAATGAAAAAACTTACTCGGTGTTTTCTTTGCAAAAAGAATCCAACTTTCAATTGGAAGTTTAGAAAAATATTAATATATTTAATATTCAACATTTTTTCCCATGTGTTGATTAAAATTTGATATTACATATATAAATTATAGTGCCTATAAATTAAGATTAGGAATAGAATCCATTAATTTTAATTTATCATATTTCAAGAATAGATTAGTATTATAATAATATAGAAAAAAAATAAACATTTTACAAGCAAAATTAAATTTGTATATTTAATAACATCATGTGTGAAAAATGAAATGTTAATCATCACATGACCTCTGATTTCAATACTAAATCCTATCTCATTGTATGTACTAAAAGACAATCATAAATTATGTAATTATATAATCAGTTGCTTCAGAGGTCATGTGATGTTTAAGTAAAATCAATCTATCTCTTTAGTATTGTGGAAGAATGACAGACTCTAGAGTACAAGATACTCAGTCCAATTTCTCTTTAGCATATGTGGCATCTGAACCTCCCTGAAGAATAAAACCATTCATATGTTTTTACTTTTATTTGCTCTTGATTACGCAGCTCTACCATTTCTGTGCTAAACAGTGCAAGAAACATTCATCAATAATTTTACCTCAATTGTAACTAGACTATACATACATGGTTGTGTATACATGAAATATGCATGAGTAGTCTTAGATGTCATCTGTAATATCAACAATAAATAAACAGGGTTTTCAGTTGAAATCATTAGTCACATAAACTTTTTATAGTAAACTGATATTTGCAGCAATTTCTTAATCATTTTGTTTTAAGAAGAATAAATTTCATACTATAATTATTTGTTCATGCATTGCATGGAATGGTTTGGTACAATGGTAGGTAATCCGAAACTGCAATGTATAGTTCGTGAATAAATTTCATTTCTGTCGTTTTTGGTGCATGAACATCTTAGGAACTTCCAGGCAGTAAAGCTCTTGATTGTTTTACATTTCACATATTGTTAATTGAATTTGCATTATATATAATAGTTTTAAAATATAATAACAGGATATGTGTATTTCAGTATTAGAAGAATGATAGAAAGTTTAAATTAATTTATAAGAAGTGTCTCTTTAATTTTGCTTATTCTATAATGACATTCTTCACATAATACTCTCATGTGATCTGAATTGAAGTTAAATTTAAAGTTACAAGATGTTCCTCAAAAATATTACATGAAAAAAGACATAATAGAAAAAATAAAGAGGCAATTCTTAGAAATTAATTTAAATATTCTAATACTGACATACACGCAGGGCCTGGCCAAACAACATTGGCTCCTGAGGCAAATCTTAAAACTTGCACATTTTAAAATTATTGAAAAAACTTATTTAAAATGATCTACAGAAAAAATAAATTTCTGTAATGAAAAAAACATGTATCAAGTAAAAATTAATGTAATTATAAAAATTATATTTTCAAATATAATGTCCCATTTTGGTACCTATTTCTAAGACGGTTGCCATGTGGGGACCCTGTTGCTGGAAAATCATGCAACATCTATTTCTCACCCATGTAAGTTCATTTGATAATAATTATGATCTACATAATTGAATATACTTCTGGATAAATTATTACTGTTTACTATTATCCTTATCATAATTTAAAACTATTCTGTATGGATATTTTTAGGGGTGTTTCCATGATTAAATATAAAATTAAAAAAAGTTTTCAAAACTACTGATAACTTTCCATTATCACTATATAAAAAATGTTTCTGTTTAACATCTTCAAAAGAATTTTACTGCTCAAAATCTTTTAAAATGTCCTAATCTATAGACACAGAGCCTTAATGGCTTTTTGGGATAACCTTGAAGAGTTATATATCTGAAACTTTTCTGCTTCCTAATATGCAAATAGGCAGTAACTAATTTGCTCCCCAAAGCAATGAAAAAAATAATTTTCCATATCCCTTCACAAATTAAATTGCAAATAATTGCAACAAAATACAGCTCCAGTCAAGGTTTTTATTAGTTTTCCTACCCTAAAATTGGCTATGTATATGTGTATATATGGCAAAACATCCATGATCCCGTTTATTAAGACAACTATAAAATATTCCAAAAGGCACACAATCATATCCTAGTTTAATTGACCAATATAAATTTACATACTTTGTACTGTATATGAATATATCTGCAATATCAATCAGTATTCAAAATGAGAGCTTTCACACAATTTTTGATAGTTTTTTAAAAAGCTTTTTTTTTCAAACATATATAAATATTTTTGGTAATTGAGTATTAGTCCTGCAATGTATAAGAGATAGTGTGCCTTTTCACATCCACAATAAATGTGTAATCTTGTGATCATGTAAAATTGGAACAAGTAAACCCTGCAATGTTATCCGATCTCATGTGAAAATGTGTTTATCAAAATGTGGTCTTTTTAGTGATTTTTCAACATTTTCAGTTATTGTCCATATTTCTTTCTGACATCAGCTTTCATTTAAATTGTGTTTTTGCTTCATCAAGGTATTTCCACATTATTTCTGCTTCTGAGTTACTCCACTTCATTTGATTTTAAGTATATAAGTATACATAGTGTTCATTTTTTCCTTTTTTATGTTTTCATAACTTCCTAATGCCACTTATGATAAGTTTTGCTTAGATTGCATTAAAAAATGATGACACACTCATTTACATACTGAACTACATAAAAAAAAAAATTCTGCCAGGATGAAAACTTAATAAAACTGTTTTGTGATTTTTTTTTTTGTTTTGTTTTTTAAATAATACATTCGTTTATTAGCATTTCTGTCGAAAATCCCATTCAGCCAATATATTGCATGCAATCATGTGTTCCATAAAACTCCATTTTGGAGGGAAATTTTTCAGTTAAGGTCTATATTTTGTGTCAAAAAAGTCAATGCCAAATTTCTTGTTTCAACACGACAATTTCTGTTATATATTAGATGGTAAGTAGTGTACATATATATATATTGTAAATAATATTTATTTTATGTTTTTTTGTAAATAATATTTAAAAAAACAATAATTTACTGTTTGTTTTGTCCATATTTAAAGTAACCTTTCGATCTTGCGTAATGGTATTTAGTATTTTACATATTTTTGGATTGAGAAAATGTACTTTTTAAAATGGACTTTTTTTTTTTTGGTGAAATTTGTATCTTTAGTGTTGTTATAAATTTTACAGTGTAAAAGTCATACATATTTCTTGGAAAAATCAATATTTATTTTTAAAATGTTCTTTTTAATATTGATTTATTATTATTATAAATTTTAAAGTTTTTCGTGTGAAATCTATGTATATTTGTGTATGGCAATTCAATATTTTTTTTAAATGTTCTTTTTAATAGTGATTTCTTGCTCAAATTCATATATATTTATTATTGTTATAAATTTAAATTCCGCTTCATTTACTATTGATATATTGTTATCATATTTTATACTTTTTTATGTGAAAGTCATATATAATTCCGCCCCATATTTTATACTTTTAGTTATGTGAAAGTGGCATTTTTAGTCCTGCAACATGGAGCATGTATTAGACATGCTATGCCTTTTTACGTATGTACTCAACCTGCCAATAACTTTGTAAATCTTGCAAAAATATCATGTACAGATCCATATGCATGTTACTTTTTTGTAAATCTTGCAAAAAAATACCATGTACGTGTTATTTTGGTCAGATAACAAGATTACAAAGTTATCAGTGGACTGATACAAATGTAAAAAGGCATAGCAGGTTTAATACCTGCTCTGGGTTGCAGGACTAATACTCAAGTACCATATTTTTTATACTTTTAAACTTGTTTATTCTACTCTTGTTTATAATTTTTCTCACTGTGTTATTTAATAAAACAAATACACATAAAACTTTTTTTTATTTAAAATAGATAATTTACACTTTGATTTTATAAAGTTTAAAATATGGATAATAATTCTATTATATTAGAAGAGTAAAAAATAGTCAAGTAATTTCTGCCATTAAATACATCTCTATCAGATATCTTATTCATGCTTAATATTTCTTGTTAGTTTATTCATGGAATTATTTAAGACTGGAATAAAACAAATAAGTGAATAGATTATGTGTAAAAATATTTCTCAATTATCAATAATTATCAAACTATTTTGAAACAAATTCCAAATTTTATTAGCATCAAAATAATAATAAGTACATCTAATGATATTAGTTTTTAATAAAATATTTAAAAAAATTTTAAATTAAATGATTCTTAAAATTAAAGCTAGGTAAAGAATAATTCTCATCTATTAAATATTATCAAAGTCAGTATACATTTCAAAATATTCTGTTTTTTGTTTTTACGATTATATGAAGAAATTAAAGCAAATACAGAAATTCTTGATCCAGGATGTTTATATATATTTGCCAAGTATTTTCAAAAGTCAGATCTAATGATTATTAAAATTTACAAACATATAAATTCTTATTAATTTATTATACTACTTTATACTGAAATAAATAAAGGTACTTACATAGTTTGCCTGCCTTCCAAAAATCTTACCACCCATTTTATTTTAAATTATTCATTTTCAGCACCTTCCAACACATGGTATAAACAATATAGCTGATTCTAAGTTATCGTATTCAATATTTATGTTTTTTTTATTTGTTAAAATTATAAAGAAATGCAAAAGTCCAATTTTTTAAAATATAAATGCAGTAAAGAAATCAAAAATAAAACATGATTAAGTAAACTATAACAGAGATGCATATAGACATCACTTTTACTATCCCATTATTTTGAAAATATTCCACTGAAACATATAAAAATCCAAAGGGTTGTAATTAAAAAAAATTTTCATGTAAATTCATTACACTGGCTGTAAAATAATCTCAGTGCACTCACAAATGATGTTTTGGAGTCTTTTAACTACATTCCTTTCCAAACAGATAGGTTCTTAGAACTGATACTGCCATTGTGTCTCTGTTCTCACATAAAGTCTAATATTCTGGTTATTATCACATACTTTTCAAATGGATACTATCCTGTAAATTTTGAAAATATTCCACTGCATCTTGTTCTCTCAATGAAAGATTCCAAATTTTAATCATATTTTCAAAAATGTTAAAGCAAAAGAGACATGTTTTAAAAAAATCAGCATGTGTTAACAAATGTTAACAAAATAATGTTAATTTTAACTTTGTATCATCTGTTCACCTCATGTTAACATTTGGATGTTATGTTGTGAATGAAATTTATTAAAAAATGTATTGAAATTTCGTAAAATAAACATTCTATTTAGAATACATTTATTAAAATTTTTTTAAGTTAATAAGCTAAACATATTAATTTTTAAACATTCAAATACATTTTTTAATAAATTCCATTCACACCATAACATCCAAATGTTAACATGAGGTAAAAAGATAACATGTGATTAAATTTAACATTATTTTTTTGTTGATATTCATTAATAAGTGCTGATTTGTTTTAATATTTTTTTTTGCCTTATCATTTTTGGAAATATGACTAAAATGTGGAATCTTTTATTGACAGAACAAAATGCAGTGGACTATTTTCTAAATTACAGGTAAGTGCTCATCTGAAAAGTATGTGGCAATGGCCATAATATTACACTTTACATGTAAATAGAGATACAATGGGGGGGGGTCATGTGTGAATATATTCTATGTGCCTATCTGTTTGGAAAGGAACATGGTTAGAAGGCTCCAAAACATTATTTGGTAGTGCATTGATATTAATTTACAGCTGGTGTAGTGAATTTACATTAAAAAAAATTTCCTTACAACCCTATAGATTTTTGTTTGTTTCAGTGGAATATTTTCAAAATTATGGAATAGTAAAAGTGATATCTGTTTGCATATTTGTTAAAGTTTATTTAATCGTGTTTTATTTTTATTTTTTTTATTGCATTTACATTAAAAAAGTTTTTAATTACAATACTTTGGATTTTAGTGTTTCTTTATCATTTTAATAAATAAAAAAATTTAAATATTGAATGCGATAACTTAGAATCAGCCATATTGTTTATGCCAGGTGTTGGAAGCCCCTGAAAATGGATAATTAAAAATAAAATGGTTCTCTAATTTTCCAGCAGGCAAACTACATAAGTACCTAAATAAATTTTACTATTAAGCTTCCTCATTAATGTTTTTTGCAACATGAATGTGAATCAAGCACAACCATAATTTTCAAACATTACCAGTCCCTTGAGGATGAAAGTCTTTCAATGTTTAATTCAGTTTACTTTAGCAATGATTTTAAATTACATAGCACTAGTAAACTTTCCTATCATATCTATCTATCCCACATATGATTTATTTGAAATGTTTTAACAAAGTTTGAATTTTTCTAAAAACATTTAATAATTAATCTTTGAAGAGATAAACATAAATATAATATGTTTTCATGTGTTAAAATAACAAAATACATTTATAAAACATGAAATAAAATACTTAATTCAATGCAAAATAGTTACAAATATATTCAGTAAGTGAGATCATGCAAGCATTCCATAAAAATTAAATTAATGACAAAGCCAAATGCAATTCCTCCATAAGAAATTGAATTACAAAACCATTCCATGCATTGATATACATAAGAATTTTATAGGAAAAATACAAAAACTAAACTGTGTAAGTCCTAAGAAGGCAACTGATAGTAATGAATTCATGCAAAATTAAATTTCACAAAAAATTTCATGCATGAAAAAATGTAAATGCCATAAAAATTACACAGACTATGCTCACATTTATGTTAAGTAATTATTTAAGAAGCATTATTATATAGTCAATAAAAATGATGAAATATCCTTAAAAAATTAATTTAAAAACTTGGTGTATGGGGAAAATAAAAAATGTGGATATTATTGTCATAAATGTTTTTATTTTGTAATTTAATTTCATGATTATATTTGATACAATTGTATCAGTGTATCTTTTAAGGTATCCACATTTTAAATTTTTTCTCCATATTTATGCTAATAATTGTGTGAGGCATAATTATAGAAATAAATAACAAGGAAAAAGTGTATATTTATGATAATAATGGACTACTTTTAATGATATCCATCTTTTTCATTTTAGTTGAATGTAAATTTTTTGGATTGTACTTTTTTATGGGTATATTAACATTAAATACTTTTCTATGGATAACATGGCTGATTTTTGGCATTGCTGTTTTGATAAGTATTTGCTTGTCATAAATATACCTTTTTACATGAGCTCTTCTGATGATGTCACATTTTTTTATTTTCATTGTATTTTTGGAATTTAATTTCTTATGGATTTATCGCTATCAATGACCTTGCTACATATAATATGGCTTGATTTTTATATAATCCACAAATTGGTTTAGTAATTTGATTTCTTACAAAATATTAGCCTTGATCATACTTATTGAATGTATTTGTGTTTGTATCATTGTACACTGTTTCATTATTAAATGCTTATTTTTCAGATTTATTTTTTTAAATTCTATTTTAGTGAATGTTAATCAGTTTCAGTCTCTATTCATGCATTCTGAAATATCAATTCTAGATGCAACTTTGAAATAAATATGATGTTAAAAGTAAAAAAAAAAATCAAGAAGTCAAGCATTGGTGGCCGAGAGATCAGAGACAGCTGCTTTACAAGCAGTTGTCCCGGATTAGCGGGTTCGCTTCCTGGCTGATGCTATGACACATGAGGGAAAAAAAATTCAAGAAATAACATGCTTTGATTTTTATGACTTGTTACTGCTTCCTACTTTACAAGATCTAGAAGCAGCGTGTGAAAAATATAGACCATGAAAATAATATGAAGCGCATCCTGGATTAATTCAAAACTTCATTTAATCAATAAAAAACTGAAATATGAACTGGTTATGAAAGATGCTAACATTATTCCAAGAAAGTATTCAATTTCACTTTATGAAAGTGCTTTTCCATAGGTGATCCAAAATATCGTAATTTTAAAATAAATTTTAAACACTTTTTCCTTTCATAAATATTTAAAACTCAGTAAAAGACTTACCTATTTTTTTAATCAAGAAATTTTATTGTGAGCTCAAAGAATTACATTATAGCAATAACAGAGTTATGTTGTTAACAGAAACTATAAAAAAATTACATATCCCAATATCTATGGTCTGGGGGTAAAAAATCAACAGTTCAATCACAAATTGTCTATTACTACAAGACTCCATGTAGCATTGTAGATGTATATTGGAGCTAGTTTTTCATCCCTGTTTCTGATGGCCTGAAGTTTTGCCAGAAGTAATTTCTTATGGTCAAGCACGGTGGAAACATAAATGAGAGTGCACCTAGTTGACCAATAGACAAACACCAGAAAGGTTATGATTCTTATGGATGGAAAGATCCCATTAGATATGCTAGAAATCAGTCCTGTGAGGAGAGGCACTCTAGTTTTGTATATGGATATGATAAAGTCCCTGTCCCATTAGAGTGAGGTACAATGGCTCAGAATATGTATGATTGGGTCATCATCCCATTTACATAAAGAACAGACTGGGTCCAAGCATGAGAACTCTCTATGATAGACCAGAAAGTGGCATATGAGCAGAGCATTCAGGTTTATTTTAATCAAAAAATCTAAAAAATTTTGGCTCTAGATGCCACCGTTTAAACATTTTAATGATTGGGAAGGGTTAGCAGTGATGGGATTGTGGGAGGGAGTTCTTCATTAATAAGATGGTATGCATCCCAGTATTTAATTTTCTGTGCATTCAGCTGATTTGTAGAATAATTAAAACTACTGCCCACAAATTTCGGCAATTTGATGTTAATGTTATTTTTGGGAAAAAAATTTATCAATTCAAACTTTTTATCAAAACCATATTAGTAAAATTTTTATAATTTTGAATTAAATTTAAATCATTTTCTCCACTCATAAATATTAAATAATTAAAACTTTAAAAACTGAGATAAAGAAACTTTTTTGATACTTGGGAGTTTTCAAGTAAACCAAAATGGCAGCACTTTTTTTTGATAAATATTGATAATTATACCATTTCAAGGACCTACAATCTAGCAAAGATGTGTTAATTATTAAATTAAAAAAAAACAATTGTTAAATTTAAAATGAAAGTACTAAATTCTAATAAAGTTCATTTAGAAGCTTTATTTCAATATTTTTTCTCCAGCTATATTAGAATGTGAAAGCAATGAGACACTCTTAACATGATCATACTTTGGTACAATCAAATGTTTTTTTTTGCCAGCATTTTCTTTAGTAAATTGTCATCATGATCAAAATATTGCATCTTTCTCTCACTGAATGTGATGCAGTGGAGTATTTATAAAGTTATGACATCATGACCTCTCAAAAAGTGTGCATTAATGGTTGTGATATGAAAGTTTATATTCAACCCCTGCCCCCATCTATCAAAGATGTTTTAGTTGTAAATTAAAACAAAATTAATAAATTGATTGTTAAATTTACAAAAAGGAATAAATTCCAATAAAATAAAAACGTTTCAATTTTTTTTTTACTTATATTATAACATAGGAAGCGGATGAGGGCTCTTAGAATTATTATACTTTGGTATAATTAAGCATGTTTCTTTTTGTCAGCAGTTGTTTTAGTAAATTGACATAATGATAAAAATTTGGGATGTTCCTGTCACAGAATGTGATGGAGTGGACTATTTCCAAAGAGATGGGATTCTGCCCTCATTAACAGTTTGAAAAGTGTGCATTAATGATTAGGAAAATTATTCTTCACATATAAAGTGTGATAAACAGAGTAGTTAAAATTCAAAAAACATTAATCACAAAAAAACTATTTGCCAAGCACTTTCGGTACCATATACCAGAATTATGGTGACATATTAGAACTGTCAATCATGGTGAGATATTGGAACTGTAAGTCCAATATATTGGCATGATTCTGGTACATTGTACCAAAAGCTCTCGGCAAATAGTTTTTTGTGATTTATGTTTTTTGAAATTTAGCTATTCTGTTTATCATACTTTATAAGTGAATAATAATTTTCATTATCTGACAAAGTTTTTGTATTATCTTTCAAAAGGAAAATTTATTCACATTCATAAGAATCATTTACAAAAGAGAAGGAAGATTACAATATGATTGCATGCTGCCGATATGAATAAAGTGTAAATATTGTATTTTTTTTTTCATTTTTCTGTTTATAAGTTAATCCAAAAAAAAAAAGGACTGATAGAGTAATTTACTTTTCCACAATGATTTTTTTATTATTATAAATAATAGTAATAAAAATAAAATGTAAATATTAAATACATTTCCTGGCAGGCATTTTTTTGTAAACATTTTGCCATGTCCTCCCCGTATCTATAGATTTATTAAAAATACGGGCTGCCATCTTGGTTTACTTGAAACTTCAGAAGTACCACTTTTTTTTATAAGGAGACAGGAATTCAAAATACTGCATAGGGGTCCCTAGTATTATATTATTTACATGTTGTTGTTTTTTTTTTTTGGAAGGCGTACTTATAAAGATAGGTGGTTAGTGACTCCATATTACTGAAATATTATAAGTTAGTTCTATTAGTACCAAAACAAAAAAAAAAGTGAAAAATTAATTGTATACATATATACAGGTATGCATGTGTGTAAACTTTCAACTTTTTTCTCCATTAAAAATAATTTTTTTGATAATCACCCAAGTTTTTTCTGTTGCAATATTTGTAACTAAATTAATCATTTTTGTTTATAAGGTGTCATAAGATCTTTTTAAAAAGAATTCAAGATAATTAGTTATTTAAATGTTGCAATAATTAAACCAAAGTTGCAACAAAATTAAAAAAAAAAATTATTTTGAAAACTCAATCCACTATTCAAAATGTTGTAGATGATTATTTTTCAGACAACTTACTTATCGCCTATGCAGAAATTTTCCCAGGATTTACGACTAATATATGTGTTTGTGTATGGGTTAAAGTAATTTGTATCTTACAAGTTTACATTTTTATCATGTATCTATCCACAGCAATCAACTTGTAACTTATTAAATTTAAGAATTATACAAAATGTAACAATTTCGGACAACAACAACAACAACAACAACAACAATAATAATAATAATAATAAAAACAACAACAACACCTCTCATCATTCCATAATGCTTCATTCCCCAAGGAACTCTCTAAAAATGATTTTTGTTTACCCTCTATATTAACCATATAAAAGAAATAAAAAATCAATTAACAGGGATATTACCACAGCTAAACACCAACATCTCATGCATCACCTACATAGATGACTTCCCATTTTCTTGAGTAATAGAAACCAAATACTATAAGTACTTAACATTATCACTAACTTTACTAATCATTTCAAACTGAATTTAATGTGGTAAAATCCTGTGCCTGGCAAATTTACTCAGGGGACTACATAAACAAAATGGTCAAAGTGACACTAAGCCCATTTTTAGATTTTCTCTTTTACTCAGCCAATCAGGAATTGTTCAAACAAATACAAGAGAGTCTCACAAAGGAAAATACAGCACATCACTCACTCAATTTCAATAGCCTATCTATCATCTTATGTGAAAACTTCCATATTTAACATACTGGCACTACCACAGTGATCTATTATAATCCCTTTATAATTTTCACAAAGAAATTAATTAGGCAAGACAGCTACTCTGAAATAAGAAAAACAGTAGCAATCTTAATTAGAAAACTCCAATGCTCTTGACACAAAATGAACTTGGGTTACGTAACCTTAACGTATTTAGATTAACGTATTTAGAGTATACGAAAACTCTCAATACAATCTCTGCAATTTGTGAAGAATTTTATCAAATCTCATGCATATTTTCAAAATCACACCAAATGATGTATCACCTCCCCATAATGGTTATTGGAAGATACTGATTTAGACTCTATTACATATTTAATAATTCCAGTTCTGTATTATTGAAAATAAATACATGAACTGGGGAGACTATTCACTTTTCTATCTCTCCAAAAAGTTCTCATAGAAGAGGCCAAATTATATATCAATAACAAGAAATGCTGCTAAAAATAAAGACAGTGGTCTCTAGAACCAAAATGCTTTGACTTCCCACTGAAATTAAACATGCAAGTTCTACCTATCCTACACCTTCTAAGATTTAGAAGATGTCATCAAAATATAGAAAATTGCTGTGTGCTGTGTCATAAAGGGGACACATATCACCATAATTTTTCATATCTGTTTCAAGTTAGACGACATCGGAAATCTTATTGCAGCAATACTAAGAAAGAATAAATATGTCACATTTTAAATTTTTTTGAAAAGAGATTCTTTACAAGCTAAGATATTCATACTAAATGCATTTTGATGTACAAAATAATTTTGACTTGTAATAAACCCAATGCACTCCCACACAATCTCTAAGAAGTTGAAAGCAATACAACAAGAAAATAGGAAAGTAATTGATGTAAATGTTCTAATACCTGGGAGTTAATGCATCAAAATTCGAACCTATATCATGTCACAGCTATCTCCACAAATGACAACAACAACAAAAATTTTTGTTACTTTTGGTAAAGTGCATAAAAAACACTATTACTCACAATGACAGATGTAAATAATGATATCTGTATGATGTGTGCATGCTTTTTCAAGACTTGTAACCTGAACTATATTATTTCAACTGTCACCCAGTTTTTTAAATTATTACAGATGGTTTAAATAGAAAACTGTAACCCTTTTTCTCATATACTAATAAAGTTCTTTACTAATAATAAGGCTAATAATATAGTTGGTAGACTTTACAGGATTCAGTCTAGCTGAGAAAGTCTGAGAGCAATTATTTTTAGGACCATTAATATAATTTGTTGGTGTTTATATGTGATAATGCGCATCGATGGTAAAATTTTTAGAAATGTAATAATATATGAGCATTATAAAATTAGGTAATTAATTAATCAAATAATTTAAATTATTAATCACTGTTATTATCATTAAATAATTGATTAAGTACATGATTGTTGTTTCTAACCTTAATTGATAAATTAAATATTTATACCAACATTATTTCAACATATAAAAAGTTCTTGGGAGTGGGGGTGATTGAGAAATGATTTTAAATCTCTTTTAACATTCTGCAATTCTACCTCACACAGACAAAAAACGATATATTTTAAATAAACATTTTATAATCTATTTCTTAATTAAAATTCATTATGATAAAATGTAAAGTTACTTTCATTTCAGTTGGATGATTTTTATTAGACTTATCTTTGCAAAACTTTGATCATCATTTAAATACTCAATTGATTATTTTTAAAATTAAATAAAACTAAAACTAAATATAAAACATCAGATTGAATTAAACTAAAAAAACTTTTATACTTTTATTATATATAAAAAGTATTTGCTTTGTAAGCTTAATTTGTTATAATATAGAATTTATGTTTATATTATTTACATTACAGATCTGAGAAATACTGTTGAATAGTCGAAATTGTCACCATTTTGAAAGTATGATATAATAAAATAATTGATTAGGTAAAGTATATAAAAAAAGTGTTATTATTGTTAATTTATATTAGTATGTATATAAGTGTTTTCAATAAATTAGAAAGCTCAGAAAATAGTTGTCTATGACAAAACATTACTTTCATTAAAAATATTTTTACTAATGTAGTTCAAAAAAAGAATAGAAAGCAAAGAAAACTATTATATTCCATTTCCTTTTTTTTTAAATATATATATGTAGAAAAATGTTATTTCAGAACTCTGATTTGTTAATGATCAATGTGATAAAATGACAATTTGAGAAATAGTAGAGCCAGGAAAAAATAATGTTCTTTATATAAAGGTAATTCTGGGATTTAAAAGATCAGATGAAATATGCAGGAAAATAAAGATAATATGAATTATAAAATAATGCTTCATTACAGTTTGTGCAAAAAACACATTTAGAAAATGGATAAATCATGTTTAATTTGATATTATTATCAAATTAAATGATTTATATTTAATTTGATGTTAATATAATGTTATAATGCTCTACATGATTTGACATAGTTGGTATAACATCCAATTTGGGATTAGGCAATTCCAGGATCAAATCTAGCATCTGCAGGTCTGGTGCTCAAATTTCTTATAAACTCCAGAACAATAAAATCATATATATTATAGAAAAGAGTGGATAGTCAAAACTGTCAGTTATTTAACAAGAGTTGTATAATAAAGTATTGCATTGTGGGAAGTGCATAAAAGAAGTATTATCACTATTTATTTATATTAGTAATAATATAATTAATGCAGAAAAGTTAGTGGAAGAAAGAATATTTATTTCACTACTTAATTATATATACATCAGGTACATTTATGACCCTAGTTTATTATATTTATTCTAATCTGATTATGGTTTGTTACTTCTACAGTACAGTATAAATAATAGTAACCACAATAAGTTATATATGAACTAGTAAAACCCAACAATAAATGAAAAAAAAAATATCAAAAAATTGAATGCTTAAATATTATTTAAAATAAAGTACAACTGAGTTTGAATCTATTCTGTATTTTTTTATTTGTTGATAGGTTTATTTAGTTTATATATAAATCACCAGGGGTTCACAGTAACTTCCACTTTTAGTATGCAGATTTGGATAAAGAATTTATGTCAGTATACTTATACAAAAGATGGGATGATTGTGATAAGAAAATAGTTGAGTGTTATAGTGGCAAGAAATGGGATAGAAGACTAATAAAGAATAGGGAATTGGAGAGATGGAGAACTAGTTTTGGGGAGTAAAAAGAGTTTAAATATATATAAAAGTAAACAGAATATTGGATGTGAGTTAATTTATAATAGTAGCAAGGAAAGTAATTCACTGTTTAAGGCTCAAACAGGATCTTTAGCAGCAAGAAAATATACACATAAATAGAAAAATGTGAGTGATTTAGTTTTTAAGTTGTGTAAGGAAGGCATAGAAAATATTGAATGTACATGCCTGAAAGCAGAAAGGATACAAATAATGAATTTGTGGAAGAATAAATATAAACAAAATGATTATACAGATAATGGGCTCTTGGTTTTTATGCTGGATTTGGAAAAAGATAAGGAGGATTTAGATATAAAGGCCATGGAGTTGATGAAGATTATGTTGTGGAAATAGAAAAATCTTAGGACAGGAAATGGAAAGGGAAAATAAAGTGTCTAACAGGTTTCTCTGGGCATAGTGGCTGAGATATTTCTGATTCCGAATAAGGAGAAGTCACAGTGCATCACATAGTATTAAATAAAAGAATGAGAAAATTGCGACTTTGAAATTGTACCAAATCTTTCTAAAACTCACAAAGTCTCTGTGGGAATGAAAGCTTTTAAGAAATATCTAATTTATATCTTATCATATCTTCTATGCAACAATATGATAAATAGTGATCACAAAGTGTTTTAAAATTTGGAAAATATGTATTTTGAGTTGAAGCTAAACTTTCACAAAACAAATATCAGTGATTTATTTCAATAAGTAATATTTTAAAGTTTTCCTAAAATATATGAAATCTTGAACAATAATTTCAAAGATCTTTTGCTCATGTTTCAAAATAATCATTATATATACATTTTCAATTATATGTTGGGACTAATTTCATTATCTAGAATTAATCATTAAATGTTTTTAGAAAAATTCAAACTGCATTTAACTTTTCAAATACATCCAATTATTATTAACAGTACACAGTTTAGTATATAAAAAATATTTTAGCATAAGACCTATTGAAAAACAATTAAATGAGTTCAAAGTAATGATAAAAGAAAACAACCTTCATTTCTCAAGTGGCAGAATATGCATGTATCAATGGAAATATGTTCAACTGGAAACCAAGAAGAATATTGTACAAATGAGAAAATAGTAAAAAGAACTTTAAAAAGTTGTTTATATGACAAAGGAAAAAATCACATAAATTAAACTAGTTTCAAATTCCAACTATTAACATTGCTCTAAATAAATAAAAAAGTAAAAATCAAGACGGTTCCCATAGATATGAATTATAAAATTTCTACTGACTGATGCTTTTGATAGAATTGCCTAGTTGGTTAGAGCGATACTTTAAATTCAGTATTTATTTACCAGATTCGATTCCCCTGATAATAGTGTCATTGGTCAGGTCAGCAATACCTGGGGAAGAGAATAATACCACTCAACATGTTGTATTACATGCTAAATTGGTGCCACTACAAACAAATGAATGTATTTGAAAACTATAAATAAAGTTTGAATTTTTCTAAAGACGGTTTATAATTAATTCTATATAATGGAAATAGTCCAATACATAATTACAAATAAAATGACATATAAAATTTCAGACAAGCAATATATACCAACATTTTGCATGTGTTTAGCATGGAATCTAATCCTATTTTTTAAAAATATTATTCATAATTAAGATGATATGAAAACTACATATATATATATCCATTATGTAAACAACAGGTAAGAAATATTTCGAATTCTAAAATTTAAGTTGCATTTTAAATATATTTCAATGAATAATCATCATTATATTATTTTTTTTTTGTATTTTTTTTATTTGTAACCCATCCTCTTCAACAGTGAGGAAGATGTTTAATTCAGAAAATAGCCCTTTTTTTTTTTTAAATGTGTTAAAAATGTAAAGAGTAACACAGATTTTAAAAACAGATGACCCTGTTAAATATGATAAATTATTTTCAGAAACAAATGATAAAAAATTACTATCACCTTTTTTAAAAAAAAAAACAAAAAAAAACACAAGATCATTTTGAATTAATTATTCATAATTAATTTAAATTCTTTTTAAATACATAAATGTGGAAAATATTTCAAACATCATTTTGAAATTTCAAAAATAAAAGGATTTTGTATGTAACACGGAAAACTTAAAAGCATATGGCCTTAGTACTCTGAAATTCATAACAAGCTAGTGCCAATTAGGCCAAACCGCTCAGGGAGCAAACAAATAATTTTTATTAAAAACCATAAGTAGAAGTACTTTTCTAATTGAAATTATTAAAAATAAATAAAACAACATATAAAAGATTATAAACAATATATATATCAGAAAGTTATTAGAAATAGTTATATTCAATCAGAAAGTTATTTTTGGAATTTTTAATAATTTATTTTATTTCATTTTCTATTTTCGCCAACTTTTTAAATTTTTTTTAAAAATATTTTTCACCTTTGAAGAGATGTAAATTCCATTACCTTTGTTTATTTTTACATTTGTTCTTGTCTAAATATTCAAACCTATCCATGCCATTAAGAATTCTGATATACAGCATCTTCTCATTTTTTAATAACAAATGACTGAAAATAAACAACAATCCTTCAACATTCATTTTTGTTTGTAATTACATAAACTGTTTATTTGAGTCAGATTCAAACTTGGTACATCTTTCACAGAACATCTTTTTAAAATGTCCAACAAAATAATTTGATGATTTATATAAAAAAATTTTTACCAGATCATGTCAAGCTTTTTTCTAGAACATCCATCAATAGCAAATCCACTCAGAGCAGTGAAAAGATTCTTGGATTCAAAAAATAAACATTTTTGGAGATTGATTTCCTTTGAAAAAAAATAAAAACAAAACTCAATTTGATTCAACTTGACATTTCGGTGCTTAAACATCAGTTGAGTACATTTTAAAAAAAAATAATTAAATAGTAAATAAGTGAATAACAATAAATTTCACAAATTAATTGCATTTTTCTTTTATGTTTTCTAAATCCAAACTACTTTTAAACTCAAATTTTACTCAAAAATTTTTACTACAAAACTAGTGTTGTAGTTGCATATGAACAAAGCCTTATGCAGATTAGCACAAGAATTGAGTGTCAGTTCTGGAAATATGTAGTCCTAACATCAATTCTGGTGCTGATAGCTGATACTTCAATGCTTGATTTTTTATGAACTGTCAAGCAAAAAAGCCATTAAATAATATAAATGAAAAATATTTTTGATAACTTATTGATAAATGAACTTAACCTATTGCATAATTGTGTTAACTGATAATCTTAAATCACCTTCCAGTTTTATTACTATTTCATTAAATAAATAACTTTCCAATTCTTGTGAAATTTTTAAGTAATAGAAAATACATGATTTCACATTTTATGAACATGAAGATGACAATTTTTTGCTTGAAATGATCTATTTACTATATTTTATTTAATCAATTTAATTCATAATTTCCAAAAAAAGACATTTTATATTGTGACCCTGTGCTGTTGCACATTGTCTTCATTGAGTACTTTAGCTTAAGAATTCAAGCATTCTATTGTGAAAAAATATAAATAATAAATAGAGAGAGAGAGAGAGAGATAATAATTTTATTTTGTGTAAATTAGGTTATTTAACTCTTATGCATTAATATTTTACTTTAATTGGTTAATTATAAGTATCAAATAGATAATATTTAATAACTTAAAAGCCATTACAAAGATATAATTTTAGTGTTAAAAGATGTATGAATTAGGTTAAAAGTTAATATTTAATTTATGTATACTTTAGAAAGAAGAGAAAGCCAAGCAGAATTGACTTTATAATTAAAGTTTAAAAATATTAATGGGTAGATTATGAGTATTAAAATGCAATTATTTAATTGTCTTAATTGTAACTAATCATCTGGTTAAATTCTTTCATTTGGTAAGTTTAAAAAAAGCTATCTCTAATTAAAGCTTATTAATTTATTTAAATAAAATTCAATTGTTTAAAGAAATATAAGTTAATTATCAGGATAAATTTAATTTAGAAAAGCATAATTTCCTGTATGAATGTGTGTGTGAAATTCATGTCATATGTGTATCTTTGATTTCTTGGTTTTAATTGCCAAGATATTTCATTTTAATCATTAAACATTGAAAATAAATATTTAGTTAAACTCGGTAATAAAAGGGTTCAAAGTTTAACTAAGAATTTCTAATAAACCTAAATAAAAGGGGATGTTTTGTTTTAAAAAAGAAAAAAAAATTTATTATCTTATTTTATTTATTAAATGTATTAATTAATAAAACACAGTTCACCCTTTTTTCAACTTTGGTTGTTAGCATTATGTAAATTTAAAAAAGAATGTAAAACAAAGTTACATAATTTTGCTAATTAGTTCTTCATCTTAATTGACATTTTCTCACATAGGAATTATTATTTTTTATGGGCGTAGATTAATTGATAAGATCTGTCAAGAAAAAGATAAAAGATGGAGATTGTCAATATACTGGGGTTGCTTCTTTGTTTCTTCATCTCCTGACTGGTCACTGTAATCTTTTCATCCTTAAATAACACTAATAATTTTCTTTAATTATTTTTTTATTATTATCTAAGTGTTAATTTACTAAAGTCTTATATTTTGTTGATCTGAAATGAACTGTTACACAACTTTATAAAGAATTCTTGTTTTTATTGCTTAATTCAATTTGAACTCTTTTTCTTAACTATTAATATCATGCTTTGAAAGAATAATCAGCTTATAATGACTCAATTTTTTCAATTATGCTTTGAAGTAAATTATGAAAGAAACTGGGTGATATTTTCTTTTATATTAATTTACAAAACCATGCTGGACATTGCACTATTTTAGTTCTTGCTATTTTGTTTCGTCTTTAGTAGAAAAAAATTCAAGTTTAAAAACAAGAAAATACTGTTAAAAAAATTTGATTTGAAGATAAACTGCTAGTTATTAATGTTTAAAAGTTAAATTTACATTAACTTTAATGAATATTTTGAAATACTTACTCAATATAAAATTTGAAAGTAATAAATAACCTGTCACCTTTGATATAGGAGAACTTTAAAGTTATGCTTTGCTTTCTCTGCATTTTGCCAATAAGAGGAAAATACTTAGAGGAAATTGAACTCCAGAAATTTAAGAAAAAAAGCTTTATAGAAGAGAGATAGTTTGCAGATATAACAAAAATGAACATTTAATAAATGTGTTGTGTTAAATTGTGAACTATTAAACTTAATTATAATTCTAAGGAAAATTACTGAAAAAGATACTTCTAAGTGAATTTTAAAAAAATTAAGAATTGCTTATTAAATGTGCAATTTTTCAAATGGTAATGAAAAGAAAAGAATTGTTTATTTCCAATGGAACCATGGACACCAAAATTCAATAGATAACTCAATTATTATTATGTGCTATTAAATGGAAATTTTTAAACAAGCTAGCTTATATTTCACCAATTCTTTTAAATGGATCCAATCTTTTGCTTATTTAGAATAAGACTTTTGTTAATGTTTTATTATTTATTGCTATAAAAGCAAATATATTTGATTGGTACAGATGCTCATTCTATGAATAATTCACCGAGGAAGAACATTGCACCCTCAACAGACTGCTCATTACAGAAAGGAGTTCTACTAAAGAACTAAGGTGTTTTAAATATATATATATTTTAAATAATATTTTATAGGTTATGATATTTTTATTATTATATTAGTCTTTAATGGGTTTATAATAGAATGTGTAAGTAATCACATAACCTGCAAGGTAAAATTCATATATTTTATATGCATTGGTTTAAGATAAATTTTATAATGCTTTTGATTCAAGTAAAGAGATTTATCTCTTACATTTTTTTAATAGTGTTTATGAGTGTTGCACTCACTTATAGGTAAACAGTCAATGTATGTTTATCAGAAGTTCAATATAAATAGAATAATGAGTGAATATATAAAATATAAGAAAACATTCAATCTTCATGAGATCTTGTCATAATGATGCATTTATAATGTATAAGAAAGTATAGGCAACCTTTTTAAATAATGGACTATTTTGAGTGTTAGTCTACTTGACAAAGGCCATGAAGAGTGCCAACCAAAAATGCATCCCTGTTTTACATATCCACTACAAAAATTTTGTATATACAGTTCTTATACTTTTTTAATTTAAATATATTTTCATGTTTATTAGAAAAAAACAATGATATATCCCTTAAACGAAAACCTATTTTTTTCAAATTTATGTAATAAAAGCATAAAATTATGTAAAATTTGAATTAGAAATAAAAAGAACATTTAATTATGTTTCATTTTTGCCAAAGCAAATGAATAATCGTTTTTATAATATACATTAGAAATCACCAGTGGCTTATATTTTCTAAATTAGAATTTTTGTTTGTTTACAACATAGCATTCAGCAATTAAAATTTTGTTTCAATTTTATTTGATTTTTTTTTTTTTTTTATAGATAGATAACTTCCATATATCTCCATTCTTTTTTAGTTCATAAATAATTTCATATAAATAAAGATACAATAAAGAGACAAATAACCCCCCAAGATGCATTTCGTAATGAACCAGCACTCATCAGTTGGGCCAGGTCATTATCTCTCATATACATCTTTATTACATGAAGAGTATTTATGTAGAGCAAATTGTCTCATTTTTATTTTCAAGCATCAATTTACTCCTCTTCCAACTTTTACGTTATCAACTTTTTGATAAACACGTAATGATTATTACTAATCATTTATTAAACTGGAGATTTTCTCTAGCACAGATAGAAACTTTAATCCAAGTTAAAGATTAATATATCTGATTTTCAGCACATCCACATGGCTATTTACGTTTCTCTTTTTCCCATGCATAATATCTTTTTTATAGAAAGACAACATCCATATTTCTCCATTCTTTTTTATTTCATAAATAATTTCATATAAATAAAAATACAATAAAAGACAAATAACCCCAAGATGCACTTTGTGCTAAACCAGCACTCATCGGTTGGGCAGGTCATCATCTCTCATATACATCTTTATTTGATATTATTGGACACAGAAATAATTAAAATGTTTATATTATTTTTTACTTGATAGATATAATCACTTTATTTTTTGAAAACTAAAATTTTAATATTAAAATTAACATTACATTTTAATTTGAATATGAGATAATTGTGTAAGCATATTCCAAATAATAAGACTTACATAACAATGGAACCTTAAACCTTGAAAATGCATGCTCATATATAATACATAAAAGAAGTAGAATTATCTATTATTTCTTTTTTGTGATTCCTTATTATTATTCAACCTTGCAGTTTTACAAGAAAAGCCATTGATATTTTTCTTCTTCTCATATATGTATATTTACAACAAAATTAAAATATCTAATTTTTTTTCAGGTATATAATTTTACTCCAATCAGAAGCCAGTTTTGGAAAACTTATGGGCTGAAGTTGGGCCATAGGCTAGAAGGCATACGATTCATATGTATAAATATAAAAAAACAAAAATTGAAATTTATATTGATGATATTCAAAACAATAAAGGCAAGCTATGAAGCAGAATATAGATTTTCTTCAGAAGAAATTTTAATAATGAAGTTTCAATGCAGTTTCCCTATAATTTCTATTGATATATTGTAATACTGAAAATATTTATTTTTTAATATACATTAAAAAACTAAAATCTATTGAAATAGTAATAACATTTATAATAGAAAATGATCTCATCAAAACTTGTTTTTATAATTCTGAATGTTTTCTTAATAATTAATAATAACCCAATATTTTTTTAATTAATCAATAAATGAACTAATAATTTGCATCTTATACATGAGCTAAACCAAACATTTGTTTTAAAACCATTATTTCTTCCATTGTTAATTTTTTTTCCAGAATCTTAGGTGCTGAAAATAATAATAATAATTTTATTTATTTTTATACAAGTTAAATATACCCATATTACTTTGAATAGAAAACACTTTTCTTACCTAAATTTTAGACCCATAAAAAGGGTGCATCTTAAATTGGAAATAAAATTTTATCATCTAATTTCTGTGGATCTTTGCTTTATGCTATATATGTACATATTATGATAACTGACCTGTGTAGAATAGTGTGTTAAATCTTTTTTAATCAAAAGAAAGAAGATTTAACATTAAATGTCAATATTTTTAGAATTATTTTATAAGTGACATTAATTCTTTCCCAAACCCTACTTTTAACATTATTTTTCTGATTTTACTGTTATTTTATCAAGAAAACTGTACTGAATAATCTTTAGATTTTTTTTACAACTAATACAACAATGAAATAAAAATCTTCTATCATTCTGACTGGTTGTTTCTTGTTCTCTACACAAGAGAGTGTCTACCAATGATTTTGACAGTTCTGATATCTTTGTTTTGATTTCAAAGTAAAAACATATGTTTTAGAATCTTTTTTTACACATTTATAACTTTTTTCAGAAAATATTTGATTCATATTTTAATAGAATTATTTATTTTTACATGAAAACAAATTGAGAAAGAAATCAATGATGTATAGCTGCAGTTGGTAATTAAGTGACAAAAATACATTTTATGTTGATGGTTATAGAGTATTTTTGCCAATTATAAAGAGAAATTTATTTCTAAAAAACTTTTTTTTACTTTAATAACCTGACACATTATTAATTTGACTTTTAGAAAAGGTTTTTAATCAAAAGAAAAAATACTGATAAAATTAAATGTCAATATCATATTTTAAAATCTTGTTTTTTTTTTCTTTGAAAAAAAGAAGTTATGGTATTTACACTAGAAAAAACACTTTATAATGTAAAGAATATATGTATAATTTTAAATGGGTTTTGCAGTCTTGGAAAATATAGATAAAGAAATATCAAAAAAATGTTTCTTAAAATGATGCATTGCTAACAATTTAAATATCCTGAGTTGATGTATCCTGGTGGAATAGGAAAAATGAGAATTCAATTTCTAAAAGTGAAGATGTAGAAAGTAAAAATATATTAGAACTTTGCAATAAATTAGGTAATCTTATTATATTTATATTAGTTCCTATTTAAGTAAATAAAAATGTTTTTTTTTATTTTTCACTAAAATCATTTTAAACCCCCCCCCCCCCCAATTGTTCGAGCTTAAAATTCTACTGCATTTTAAATTTGGGGCATCTTATATTTGAAATAATATGGTAATTAAACAAAATGTTATTCTTCCTCTATAACACCCTTATTCTGCTTTAAAAAAAAAGAAAAACAAGTTTTATATACATAAAAACCTGCTATTGCTTGTATTGATGATCAATAGATGGAGCTTTACCAAGACCTCCAAACAAGCGTATTCTGTTTACATAAACGTCGGAGTCAATATTCACTGTCTCTTTCATTTTGCTCCACCCTCAGATCAGCTGATTTCAATCTGATTTGCTCTCATCAATGAAGGGATAGAAGTTATAAAACTAGACCTAAAAACTGACTCCAAGCGTTTATGCAAAACGTTTCTATCAGTTTTCAAGCATGAATTTTTTAGACACGTTAATGTCTTCAAACTCAGCCTATCAAACAAGATAGCTATATTGGTCTGATTTCAGTTCAGTTTCTCCACATAGTAAAAGTTTCTGCAATCTATATCATTGCAAGAAAACTTTAAAGGTACATTTATGAAAAAGAAAAACAAGTTTTATATACGTAAAAACCTGCTATCGCTTGTATTAATGATCAATAGATGGAGCTTTACCAAGACCTCCAAACAAGCTTATTCTGTTTACATAAACGTCAGAGTCAATATTCACTGTCTCTTTCATTTTGCTCCACCCTCAGATTAGCTGATTTCAAGCTGATTTGCTCTCATCAGTGAAGGGATAGGAATTATAAAACTAGACCTAAAAACTGACTCCAAGCGTTTATGCAAAACGTTTCTATCAGTTTGCAAGCATAAATTTTTTAGACACGCTTTTAAGTAGAAATGGTTATCACAACAATTTAAATAATTTCAATTTGATTTTAAATATAATATAAATTAAGCTAAAGATAAAAAAAATATATTAATTTTACATAATAAAAATACTGACTGCATCAACTTATATACTTTACTGTCACATTTAAAACTATTGTTGATGTTTAATATTTCTGTAATTTAATTTTCATTACACTGCTCTTAAGCAAAGGGAATGTTTTCTGTTCACTTTTTAACATCTTGTGGAAGGATGCAATCATAAACATATGGTCAAAGATATGTCAAAAAGATCTATGACCCCCAAAATGCAGATTTCATGCTAAACCAGCAATTATCAGTTGGCCCAAAACTACACATATCTTATCATTCTTTCACTATATATTAAGATAGCAAATTACTACAGTTTGGGGTCCCCAATCTTTTTGCACTTAAGAGCACATTCTATAATACCGGCCAGGTGGTGGGCACCATTTATTTTTTCAATGTAAATTTATAGTTGGATATTGTTAATAATACACATAATGTACAAAAAAATAATTATTTCAAAAATAAAATTTTAACATATAATTAATGTTTATATTTTTACGTTGTAAAAGTATAGTATGCCCTACAATTTGATTACAATATAATACAATAATTTATAAGAAATTTTAAAAATTAAATTTATTTGTATCAGATAAATAATTTTTAATTGTGATCTGATAGCGGCGGGCACACGTAAAATGGTCTGTGGGCATCATGGTGCCCACGGGCATAGGGTTGGGGACCCCTGGATGTTTATGATTACATCTCTTGACAAGATGTTAAAAGTTAAAAGTGGATAGAAAACATTCCTACTTTACATGAGAGTAGTGTAATGAAACTTACAGAAATATTATTTATTACTGAATAATCTCTAATCTAATAAGTGACTAACAAAAAATATTAATATTGTTGATATTTTTTTTATTTCTCTGTAAAGTTGTAAAGTTTTATTTCAATGGATAAATTATTAAAAAATGTAGAAACGACATAATTTTCATTCTATTTTCCTATTTATTATAAAAATTTTGTATCTCTATATGATTCTGATTGTTTCGCAAAAGTGTTTTTGAAAGTATTATCAAAAAAATGTTTCTATAATTATATATTCAAAAAGTTCATTAGATAATAAAATTACTTTTTAAAAACTATTTCTTAATATATATATTTCTTCTATTAATTTGACTATTTTTTTCAATAATGTTAGTCTTTTAATATTAAAATAGCTGGCATGACTATTTAATTATAATATTCCATATTTTAATAAAGATTCATGCAAAGATTTTTATATAGTAATGAGATTTTATAAAGCATTGATCTAAAACACAATTAGAATGTTAATTCCAAAATATTTTGTTATCTATTATTATTCCAGTGTATCTAATATTCTTTATGTATTCTTCTTTCATATATTTATTCTTATTACACATTGTATTTTTGCTATACATATAATAACAAGAATGCAGAGATGTATTTATTATCATTCATAATAATAACCATTCATTTACTTGTGTAAATTTATATTTTTTAAATTATTAATTTATTTGAATTTTTTGCTTCTCATAATTTTCACCATTTCCAGTGGAATTTTGCACTTTTTCAATTTTTATTACAATTGAGTATAGTTTTCCAAATTCTTTATTGTACAACATTATCTATATTTTTTATTAATCAAAACCAATCTTATTAAATTTAAAAAAAAATCTATCTATTATATATCTTAAAAGCAACTAAAAAGATATATGTACTATATGTTTGTATATGACATACTACATGTATAGCCTCATGGGTTCATACTTGTTAAAACTTAGTATTGTAAGTGGGTGTAATCTTTTTTCTCTCTCATTTTGTTTTCAAATCCATACTGAAACATCAAGACCCTTTTCATGTTTTAAATCAATCTCTTATTAAAAAATCAAGTTCAATTTATTTTTTAGTATAAAATAAAGGTTTTATACAGAGATGAATGTTTGTGAATTTTTAAAAACTTCCACCAGGTGTAACAATATAAAATATGGTGCTTATGTATTAGACCTGCAATGACTTTTCCCATTCATATTAATCTGCTGATAACTTTCTAATCTTTTTATCTGAACAAATAATGTGTACACTGGAAACTTGTACAAACTTAAAATGATAAATTTGTCAAAACAGACCATGTGTACATGATATTTTTTCAAGATTTACAAGTTATCAGCAGTCTGAATACATATGTGAAAAGGCTTAGCAGCTCTAATATATGACAGTAATTGCACCAGACTAAATCTGAAAAACTACATTTTTGACAGTACTAAAAATATAAATTTCACACAAAAATATTAAATATGACATGGTATTAAGGAATTCCCAAATGTTACTTTAAATATGGATATTTAAGCCTGTCATGAAATTACCAACAATCACTAAAGCAAAATTGACAAAAAAAAAAAAATAATAATAATAATAATAATAATAATAATAATAATAATAATAATAATAATAATAATAATAATAATAATAATAATAATAATAATAATAATAATAATAATAATAATAATAATAATAATAATAATAATAATAATAATAATAATAATAATAATAATAATAATAATAATAATAATAATAATAATAATAATAATAATAATAATAATAATAATAATAATAATAATAATAATAATAATAATAATAATAATAATAATAATAATAATAATAATAATAATAATAATAATAATAATAAAAAAACTAAAGTATTACTATGTCTATATCTAAAATATTAACATGTCTAAATATTATATCTAAAATATTATGTGTACATCTGGCATGAAATTACAAAGTGCTTATAATTAAAACATATTTACTGTGTAATATATAACAGGAATTATCATGATGATGAAACAATCCTTTGTAAGTTCTAATTCATTTTAAAGTGAATAAAATTTGGTTCCAAAATGGAGGCTTAAAGTAAATTCTTCTTTTAAAATGAAGACTTACTTAACACATGATTCACATGAAAATGGTCAATAACTGGTGGCTTGTAATTCAGCAGTTTTATAGGCTTTCCAACAGTCTGTGCAATTCCTTTCACATTTTGTTTGGTAGTTTCCATCAGAGTTGCTACTGTTCTATCATGAATTCTCATGATGAAACACTAATTGGGCCCCCTGAACAAGCCACAAATATCCATTATTCCAGAAGAATTTGTCCAGCTTGGTTTTAGTTTGTGCAAAAGGCTCTTGTGTCAATTTCAATAATTTTGTTAGGACCTCCAATTTTACATTTGTCAATCTGCTAAACCAAGCTCTGTTTTCCGCCATTCTATAGATGTTAATTTGCAAGCCCAGCTGTAAATAAATCAGATTGCCATCAAAAATGGAATTATGAAACCCTCCAATCATGTTCCTGTATAAAGGCCTATTTTATTAGTACATCCTTGAATGTTACAATGCCATTGCTTATCAGCATTGATCTCAGTAGCAGGTAAACTTCGAATGTTGCATTATTTTATACTGTTTTAAAAAAACAAAAAAACTGTAGTATTAATCAGAAAATGGAAAAATAAATCAGCACTGAAGTAAAAAACACTTTGAGAAGAACTTGCTTTCCGATCAAAATCTGGACAATAAATGAAAGTGCAAATTTATCACATTATTGGATGACATTGGATGAGATCGGTTAGATATTTATAATGAATATGAAAAGGCATAGCATGTCTCCTATGTTGCAGATATAATACATAAGTATCAAAATGTTTTGATTCAAGAAGGTTAGATTTTACAGAATTAATATAATAAACTAATAATCAGCTTTTTAAGCTAATGCACATGTGCTTTGTGGATCTTAACAATAAATGAATACTCTCATTTTCCAATACAAGATAAAGTCTTTGTGAAAGAATAGAATGAATCCACCTACTCTTTCAACCCAAATGTTTAAGTATGGGCAAATCTGAAGTACTGGAAATGAGAGTGTGAAGATATTAAACAATCACTTTAAATTAAATAAAATGTAATATTGTTTTAATTAAAGCTATTTATAACATGAACAATGCGATTAAGTCAAATAATTTTTTACTTTTGGGAAATATATGTATTCAAGCACGAGTGGGTGTGCGGCGTAACTGTTCCCAAAAGCTATTAATACAAAATAGATAACTAAAAATAATAAAAATAATAAACTGGCTGAGCACCTTCAAAGGATTTTGCCTTCATAATCATAGCTTGCTATGATTATGAAGGCAAGATCCTTTGAAAGCGCTCAGCCAGTTTATTATTTTTAGTTATCTATTTTGTATTAATAGCTTTTGGGAACAGTTGTGCCGCACAAGCACTCATGCTTGAACATGAACAATGGTGAATAGAAAAATGAATAAAAATCATGAGTTTGAAAATCAATATGGATAAAATTATAGTCCATGGTATACTAGTATTTTAGTAGGCATTTAAAAACATTCTGACTAGGCCCTATTTCTAACCATTATAAATTTATTTTCATTTATTGGCTTTTTGATCTCATTTTTAGATTATTTATATGCAAAAAAGTGTTGTTTTGAAAAATTAAAATGAAATTATCCTTCAATATAAAGTCTTCATTGATTTTACATTTTACAAATACTCCATTCTTTATTTGCCTATAATGAAATACACCAATTCACAATTAAAGGACTATCCAAAATTATATGTAAAATCCTCTATCAATGATTTCTCTGCCATGTCAGACTTAAAGTGCAAAGTACATTATATTTAATATAATGAAAATGTGAGTTGGAATTGGAGGAAGATATAATTATATATGTATATTTATAATTTTTATACACTAAATGATATCCAGAAATCATTAATGATTTTCTTAGAATATAATGCTACCTATTTAATGCATCATTTATGCAATGCATTGCAATATCTTAAGTGTATATAACTGGAGAAGTCTGATAACAAAAATAGGTCTTTCAATATAAAGGTAATTAGATAATATTCTTATTTCAGCTTTCTAGACAATGAAATATTGGCTCTGATTTCTATGTACAATTTATTTTATAAAATATATAATAATCAATAAAGCAAGTCGTATATAGTGTGACATTGCTTTTATGGTATGTTCTCTATATTGTATATAAATAAATAAATAAAGATTGGGATGTCCCTTTTATTGTTAAAAAGAAGTTGCCTTGACAACAATTTGAGATTGTTGATTGTTATCTATATTGGGATTGTCTAAGGGTCTTCTGGTTTCTAATGGTTATATATATATATATTGTGCCCTTGTCTGTAGGTCATAGGTAGGTAGAAAGGTCAAATGTGAAAAAAAAAAAATTTTAAATTTTAAGTTATATTTAAGTGATATAAAAGTAATAATAGTTTTGTAATACAATTTTAAGCTAAAATACCTAACAGATCATAGTGTAATAAAGTATTTTTAAAAGTAAACAGTTAAATAAAGTGTTAATATCATTGCTTATGGTTGTGAAAGCTGGCCATACAAAATAACACAGCTATAGATAGCTAAAATTATTGTAATAAATTTAAAATAATAGTCTAAGAATTAATAGATTAAATAAATGAAATATAATTTTATAGTTAGTCAAAATTAATAGGATATATTTTTTATTAATAAACTTTAGGATGGTGAGAGTTATATTTGGTTCTATAAGTTTCAATTTATTTTCCAAAATTTTATAAAGTACGGTAGTTTTGGTGATTTAAACCGAGACATAAATAAAAAAGAAATTATTTTATAAAGTTGATAGACACGTGATCGTATATTAAATGCCTTCACGCACACACACACTTGTAGATAATAATAAAGTTTGTGAATTTAAAACTAGATATAATTGCCATCCATCATTAAAATTAAAAGTTAAAAATGTTATATATTGTCTTAATAATTATTTTAAAGATAAAAAAAAAAATAAGTTTATCAAACTATGATTTAATTTAATAATATTAAGTTAAAATAATATTCCAGACATTACGTCATAAATATTTATTTAAAAGTACAATTTATTATCTCAAAATAGAATGACTAATATTGTTCGCGCTAAAAACAAATATTGACCAATCAACGGATTTAAATTGGCAAGAAAAAAATCTAAGATAGACAGAAGCGGGAGACGGAATGTGAAAGTTGAAGAGGACGGTAACCTTTTTTGAATTGCTTGTAACATCAAAGCTGAAAAAGTAGTTTAAATTTATAAATTAATAATTATTCTAAGTTAGTCTTTAACGGATAATATAATCTTGTATCCAGAAAAATGATTTGCTAATTTCTACGTGATCTTACCAGTGGATTTATTCAAATTTGACCATTCATACTACAGTAAAGATGGAAATACCAAAAATAATAATTGAAATAATTATTGAAAGAAAAATGAGTGAAAATTGTATAAGTTTTATGTTATTCGTGCTCAACCAGAAACTAAATCCTATAACGCTAAAAAAGAAAAGTAATACAAAGAAGACGCTGTGTGAAAATATAAGAAAGAAAATATTTACTGTTGAGAGAATCTTATGACGAACATTTGTTTTATAAATACTTAAAACTAAGTCATATTTCTCTATGAGAAAAATCATAGTATATGTTCAAGTAAATATAAAGTGAATGAGGAAGAAAAATATGATATATTAAAGGAAAACATTATTTAAAAATATAATTTCCAAAAGTAAAAAGTAGGAGAAAAGCCATAGTCCTGTATGAAGTGCTATATAAATTTACTAAGAGGAACCTAGATTTTATCTTATAATAGAGAAAAGGAAAATATATTTAAATGGAAGAAATATTGTTTAAACAGAGATAAATTAATCACTAAAGGAGGAAAATGGATCCAGGGAAATAAGGAAAAATTTATTGAATTTTCTAAAATAAAGTACAAGATGCATCGAGGGAAAACCAAGCGCGCGGGGGAAAAAATTAGCAGACTATATAAAGGAGATATCAAGAATAAGTGGGAAAATTATGAAGAAAACTAAGGATCATCGTCTAAGAAGAATTAATAAACATAATTAAAATTTTAAATAGAACATTAAGTGACTAAAGAAAATAAAGTATATTTTTTTATTTAGCTTTGCAAGGAACGATTTTCCAAGCGAATCCAACAAAGATGTATCGTAAATATAATTTTAATATTTTTTTTTTTATTGTATTTAAAGTATAAAATTTGAATTAGCTTAGGGAAACATATAAACATAAATTTTATAATAGTTATAATTAAAATATGAGCTAATGGAATGAGAGAAATATTAATAATAAATAAAATGTGTGTATGGAAAATGTTAAACACCTACTAGAAGTCCTGGAATGGAGAAGTTTACAAATACGATCCAGAGGATAGAGATCGTTGGTAATTTTAATATTATTGGTAATATGTAATGTAATTTTTTTTTTATAGGTCATCTATTAATGAATGAGGTATGAACGATGTTAAAAGTTATAAGTACACATTTATCCAACATCAAACATATATTTGAGAGAGTAGTAAAATTTTAAAAATGTGCATGCAATAAATAATCTAAAATAATTAATAATAAGTAACATATTAATTATGTGATTCTTTTGAATTTTATATTGAAAATATCCAAATAGTTTAGAACAACAGAGATAGAAATGTACGAGAAGTATAGTAAAGAATTTTCTTAAGAATAGCTGTATAGTTATATTAAAAATGAATTTTATTATTATTAGCAAGATAGACAAAGAATTTGTCGATGTAATGTAGAGGAATCTGAAGAAATCAGTCAGATAGTGACTTGGGAGTACTGATATCAAAGGAAACCAAGAGGATGTTTTAGTAAAATATAAGGAATGAAATATGGGGATCATAATAATTTGTGTGACCTCAGTATAGATAACCTAGCCCTATAACTGAGCACATATATTCTGGACAGTGTCTTTACATAGCTTTGAAACTTTCTGATGTGATGAAGCTGAAGAAATAGCTTTAGCATCCCTCCAATATTAGAGGCAGATAGACAGATAAAAGTCACTCCTCTATGGCGTCCTTAAATTCACTGTGCCATGATTGTCAAAGTTTTATAAAGGATAATATCTTGTTTATTTTGATCCAACGCATTTATATCTTCGCTATCTTGATTTCATGAAAATACATCGTCAGGGAGATAATTTTATAGAAATGATACATAAGATAGAAAGTAAGTTAGATAGTAGTTATGTAAGAATAGTTATTTACTAGAGTAAAGTAGAATTGTATAAGTCCAAGGTGAAAGTATCAGTATTATAAAAGATGGAGAATCATATGATATAATTTATAAAAAAGAAAAAAAAAAAAAAACTTTAGAATTAAGTTTTAAAGCAAGAATAAGATCTTAAAATATTGTACGTGATATTTTAAGAGGAGAGATTGCATGTTTTGTGTGGCGAAATGATTTAAAATGTATAATAAAAAATGTGTATTTGTACATGGTGTGTGTGGATGACGTTAATTGCTATATAAAACTAGGAATAGGATCAATAATTCGACTGATAATTATTATATGATCGATGATAAAACTGAACATCAAATTGTCATAAGGATTAAATTCTGTAGGATTCCATACTAACAAGAATATAATTAGAATTTTGTAATTTTTGTATGATTTTACATAAAAGTAAAGATTTTATAGAAATATAAACCTGAAGTTATAAGGATATAAATGTCAATAGAAAATTTTAATAGCTAGAATTTTGTGTATTAAACTAAGCTCAAAACATGTATCTGAAAATAATGATATTGTGAAATATAATTTTTTGTAATTATTAATGGTAAAAGGGTAAAATAAAAAAATTAGATAATAATGATGTTAAGACATCAACGGTAGAAATAAAAGAGTTTGTAATAAGTAGATAGGGATATCCGCTGTAAATAATGTACAAATTGTTACTTGTTATAATGTTAATAAAATGTTATAAAATTTTATTAGTAAGCTTTGTGTCTTGGTTGTTGTTTTTCCTACACATGAAAATGCATGAAATCACAACGCACGTTTATAATTAAACATATTTAAGATTTTGCACAAAATAAATAAACATTAGAAATTTTAATAATTTATTTTATTTTATTTACGGAATGAAATGAAAGAAGTATAGTTAGAACAGATATGGTCATAAATTGATTGCCACAATATTTAGGTACAATATATGCGAACGTTACCACATAACTTTTGATTATCGGATTGATAAATATTACCACGAAAATATTTAATACATCTAGAAAGAAAAGAGGATTGTATTACTCTATTATTGTCATTGTTATTATTAATTAGTTATTCTTTACGTAGTGAACTATGACATAAAATTCCCTTATCATAGTTTACTATGGCAATATAAAATCAGTTTTAATTACAATTTATAAACCTGGGATTTAATTATTTATTTACTTATTGATTTATCTATTTGATTTGATATGATTAGATCAATTTAATTCTATTTTATTTAAGTAATTTATTTTATGTGAGCTAAATTTTGTTTTAAAAGTATTAAGATATGATACTTCGTCTTGTTCCTTTGTCATTGCTCCAGGTCTCATGGAAATAATAAAAGATATTTGTGTTGATTTATTTCATAGACACGACTAGATTTTATAAAATTCTGAGCTAGTAATTGTTTTATTTAAATAATAATAATATGTTTGATAGACTGAGCTAAAGAACCCGGAATTATTATTAATGTTAATTGTTATTGACCGGAAATAAATAAGTAACGAAAATCCGGAATAGTTAACATACTCTTGGCATGTTGTTGTTATTATTATGGAGCAAGAGAAGGGAGGTTACAATATATATATATATTGTAATGTGTTACTTTGCAATTTTGTCTTAGGAGAAACTATTGGTAATTAAATTTTAATTATTTTTTTTGGCATTTGATATTTTACAAATGTGTGGGTACCCTAAAATGTACTGTATATATAATCATTATAATAATAATAGTGGTAGTGGAGGTGGTGATAGTGGTGGTGGTAGTAGTAGTAAACAGCCACTCAAAAGTGTGTACCACTAATACAACTCCAAAAAAAAAAAAGGAGAGAAAAAAACTACTCTAGAAATTAATTTTGTGGCAACTATACAAACCAATCTGTGAACCATAAATATACCCACATGTATGTAGAACATGCAAGTCCAATTTTCTGCTTATTTGTCAATTTACAATGTTGTCTTTTAATTTCCTCAGTAGAAAACTTTTCTTTCTGAAATAGTTCAACATCTTGTCTAATTCTAGCTCTCAGATATATTCTATTCTCTGCTATATTTTCCCATTGTAAAAAATTAACATTGCACTTTTTTAGAATGTCTCTGAGATAATCTTTATAATTTAGAATGGGATCAGCATCTTCTATGAAATCTATATTCAAATTCAGCATAAAACACCCTTTTAGGGAGACTTCCATTGCTCATCCGTTTTACATGTCCAATCCAACAAAGATGTGATTATACAATAATGGACTCAATAGTATCATATCCTGCAATCTGAAGAACACATTGATAGGTTTTATGATCTTGCCATTGTATTTTAATGAATGTCCTTAAATGAAACTTTCCTAATGCCTTTACATTGTACCAATAAGTGTGTCCAAGTTTCATATCCATACAATAAATGAGGTAAAATAACTTATATATAGCTAACATAGTTGCAGAAGTTATTTCCTTATTGTGAAATACTATATCTTTTAACTTGCTAAAAGCAAAGGCAGCATAATGGAGACTGTACTGAATCTCAACATTTAAGCCCACCTTTCTAGTTATAAAACTATCAAGGTTTTTAAACTTACACTCTCAAGCTAAGCTGAAAGTTTTGAGGATTTTTTTTTTGTCACTGGCTGATAAAGTATTTGAGTTTTTTTTAATATTAATGAATAAACAGTATGAATATATTATTTAATTAATAATTTTATTAATAATGCTTTACTCATTGTAAGCCATAAGCTTTTTTCAATTTTAGTGTTATTAAGTAATGTTGTTATATATGTCTTTTACTATATACATTTTTCAGAACTTGTATTATTTATATTCATACATTTCTTCTGATTTACTAACACATGAGTCATCTTTATGGCATATTTTTTTTAATATATATAAGTTTTTGATAATATTTGCACTAATTAATGTATATCAATATTCTTGATACACTATCTTACATAAATTTTCACAGCAGTTCTTTCTGCATCTATATTTATGTATATTAGCTGTGAAGTGATGTATTGTTTTACTTATTAAATCTCATTTCATTCTATTTCATTTCATATATTATATATGAATAAAAGAGATTCAGACAAAATGTCATGGAAATATATATATATATGTGAGTATGTGTTATAGAAATGCTATAAAAAAACATATAAATATAAACAAAATGTAAAATATTTATAAATAATTTCAATGCATATATTATATTCTCTAAATAATAAATTATCAATAAAAAATATATGAAATTAAACTATTGATTATTAGAACAGCAATAAAGAAGAATACTAAAACTTTTTTATTGCATGTAATAATAATAATAGTAACAACAACAACAAAAATATAAAAAATTACGTAGTAAAACTATAATAAAAAAACTTACATAATAGAGTTGTGAATTATTGATGAGGTAAGTGGATAGGGGAATTGAAAAGTAATCAATTTTTTTTAAAAATACATTTTTAATATAAATTTTATTAAAGAAAAAATTAACATTATTTAATTATATAATTCTCATCGTTAAGTATAACCGTATTCCAACGATCTACTAAGTTTACAATTCCTTTTATGGAAAAGTTTTTTTCTTTGGAGGTAAAAAATAATATTAAACTTCATTGTATATCATCTTGTTAATACATTTTATTTTTTATACTGTGTTCTAAGGACCTGAGTAGGTGATAGTCACATAGAGCAACATTCCATGAATATGGGGGACATGGTCGAAGTTCTCATCCTGTCTAATTGAGTCATTCTTGCAGAATGCAGTTTTGCATGATCTTATTATCACTTTTTGATTGATAAGCTCCGGATGTATGACTAATAATACTTGATGTAGTCATTCTAATTGTTCACAGTGGATGACTGCTATGGTAGTCTTCCTTTTGAATAATTCCATAAATATCCCACCAAACGCACAACAAAACCTTTTGTGAATGAAGTCCATTTTTAGGTTTTGGCAATGAAGTTTGATTTAGAGAAATATACTGTTTTTTGTGTTTGATACTTTTATATAGCACCCATTTTCTGCCACCAGTTGTGATTCATTCCAAAAAGAGGTCATTTTGTTGTGTGGTCAACAATGAATTGCAAATCACCCATCTCTGTGCTTTACTGTGACAGTTCATGTGGTACCCATACATGCTATTTAAGAGCCTTGCTAATCTTATGTAAGTGCTCTTGGCTAGTTGATCATAACAAATTAAGTTTCTCTTCTAATTCTTGTTTTGTTTTGGATTTGATTTAACAAGGATCTTAAGAACATCGTTATCTAATCTTCCAGATGGAGTATATATATATATGGTGAGAAAAATAGAAATATACACAAAGGGAAAAATAAGATATATATTTATATTTTGTCCGTTAGTACATAATAAAAATGATGTAAAATTGCAACTAGGAATAATTTTATTAATAAAAGTGCTGAAATAAAATAAAAAAGGCAATATAAAAATGATGTAAAATTGCAACTACGAATAATTTTATTAATAAAAGTGCTGAAATAAAATTAAAAAGGCAAAAGTAGGGCAGTTTGTTTAAAATATAAGTAAAAAATTAAAATAATATAAATTAAATAAAATAATGACATAACCAAATCAAATTATTTTAATTTCTTTTTCATATATGTATATATTTAATTCCAATACTTTTTAATCATCGTCATTATAATAATAAAAAATGAAATAAACATAAATATTAAATGAAAGTAATAAAATAATAGCCTTCCATTAAAAAAACTGAAATTAAAAGAATTGTTGTTTTTTTTAAAAAAAAAAGGAAAACAAATATAAAATAATTAAAAAAATAAATAAGCATTAAAAGCTATCGAGTTCATCTTTTCTTTAATTCAATATAAAATTAAAATAAAAGAATTAAATTAATATGAAAAGCAATTTATTGGGTAAATGTTCTATTTAAAAGAAATATATCTATATTCTCAAAATAAAGATTTAATCAATAATGGTATTGATTCGACTTAGAGTTGCAAACATGGATTTTGTAATTCTAAAACGAAAAAGAAATTGCAGCAGATGCAAAGAATGTATATAATATTTACTAAGGCTGTAACCTCAAGAATATGCTGTAAAAATGCGATAGTAAGGACCTCTACAGGTCTTAACCACAAGCTTACGTTTTGGAAGAAAAGAGAGGAACCAATGGTTTGTGAATTTATAAGTCGGCTATTGTTATGTTACCTTCAACAATAGAACTATTAGATGAAGCAATTAGTCATTTTACGTAGACATCTCTAGAATAATCTGAAAAATAATCTTATATATTCAGATTAATCTAGAACCTTTATTAAAAGTATCTAAATATTAATTTACTAATTTGCAATTAGGTGGCTAAATAAAATAGTCATGAGCAAATCTCATGTCGATGCTAAGGCAGGCATTTACACTAATTACTTAACATACAGCTTTTCTATTGATATGCAATATGGTAATAAAAGCAAACTTCATCATGAGTTCTATATAGGCAGTAAAATTTAGTGATGTAATTCTAGTATTGTACTTTTCAGGTAATTTTAGTTTAATTTTACTTTGGACTAAAAAAAAAATGAATAAAACTAGTTATCAATGTTGTCAATTTATTTTCTCGGATTTGTTTTGAAACTTTTTAAAATATACCCATAATTTTACAATATATTTTTGATTTTTTTTTTCATATGTCATAGCATCGGCGGGACGCGAACCCACAACCGTCTGCAACCAACTACTTACTTGCAAGGCGGCAGCAGATGACCTCTCGGCTAACAATGCTTGAGAATATATTTTTGATTTTTCACAGCAAATACATTAATAAACTGGAAGGTTTTTTTTTTTTAAGAATACAGCTTCTACATTTAAACAAATACTTACAGTAATAGCTTTGTTTATTTAAAACTTTACTCTCTTTCATTATGTGTCTAAGATTTTTTAATAATAATTTCACTCACCCATTATTAAAAAAAATTAAGTAAACAAATTAGAAATTAATAAAAAACGTTATAGACAAATAGCAACATTAGATCTTTTACTCCATTACAAACCTTCACTTTTTAAAAGCATTCAAACTCTGATAAACATTTAAAAAACAATGAATGTTATTTATTATCTATTGTTTTTTTTATATATTCTACACTATATAAATTTTTTTTATTAATCACAATAAAAACTTTTAAATAGTACAGATACTTTTCATATAGCTATAAAAGTTTTTATACAACAACAATTAAATAATAAATCAAAATAATATTTTATTTTTACTAATTAATATAAATCAATTTATTCACTTGTAACGGACCGTATTCCCTTAAGGATAATCTAACTATAGTCAGACCTAGGGTCTTCATGTAGGTTGTCATGAAAAATGTGATAAAAATTTAATCTATGATTGCATCTATTTCAGATATGGTAATTTAATATTTAAACATTCAATATAGATGCAACTAACTCAGGATTAATTTTACACATAACTCTCTTCAGGGGTCAATTGATATCCTGTAGCAATAATAATACTTTTATATAAGTTCGATAGATTTTCAAAATTCTTTCCAACCAAGTTATCATGATGTTAAATCAGGATGATATATATGTGGATATATGTATTAAATTTTATTTTGTTATAAAAAATAAAATAAATAATTTAAATAAATCAGAGAGCTCCTTAAATTTAAATACATTTAACAATATTTATTAATTGAAAACAATTTAAATTTATCTTTATATAACAAAATTTTTAATTACAAATGTTTAAATACATTTCTACTATATTAGTGTATACATTTTAAAATTATAACCTTACCAAATCACATAGTAGATATGTATCATAGTACAAACAATATTTAATAGACTGCAAAAATAAATAACATTTTATAATTCAAAAGATGATGATAGCAGTAGCTAACTAAATTTAAATTAAACAATATAAGTATAAATGAAGACTTTTGTAATATTGAATCTGTTTGAGGGAATTCCATTTTTATAAAACCTTCCATCTATGTATGGTCCCTATCATTGAAAAAGAAAGACCTTTCATCCAAGGATATTAGTCATTTATACCAAATAATAAATAAACAAATATTAATAAATAACTGAAACACAGGCTTTTTATATACCTGTGTCTATATATGTAATATATAGGGTATATGAGCACATACTTTCAGACGACCCATCACTCTCTACTCTATCTAATAACACTGATACACTCAAGCACATATATGCTGAAAAGATAAATAATCAACAAGCTCCAATCTACTACACACTCCAACTCTTCAACCATCCATCCAATTGAAAATCTGATAATGGAATGCTCGAAGGCCACCCTCAGGCCGAGATTTTTGTCACACCCATGTTGATCTAAGGTCAATCTGAACCCCACATGTACAGGACATAATCCATTTAATACATATGCAAGGATTGTCTATCTTAATATATATCTGAGCACTTATAGTATATATGTGTGGGAGATTATAATCTGGACCAACTGATGATTGCTGGTTTAGCATGAAATACGTATATTGGTGATTATTTATTTTTTCAGCATATATGTGCTTGAGTGTATCAGTGTTATTAAATAGAGTGGAGAGTGATGGGTCATCTGAAAGTCTGTGCTCATATACCCTATATATTAAATATTAATAAATTAACTTATTAATAATAGCAAGAATTCTGTCATGTCACAAGTGAATGAATTTAATATGAAGAACAATAAAATCTTGCCTTCATATTAAATTTAATTATTAATCTAGTCAAGTCACTGCATAAGTTAAAACCTAAATTTTATTGAATAAAAAAAAAATTAACCCAATGACCTTTTCCCATTTTTCATCTAATGATTTTCCAGAATGTACTATTCCAAAGTAAACAGATTTTAAAGGCAAAGAAAATAAAATTAAATATTTAGAAATGTTGATACACAAAAATAATATGATGTATTTAAAGTTTATGGTATTGTCCTATCATTTTCCACAATTTAAGTAGCAATGTTTATCAGGAATAAAGTTCTTTTATTTCTGGTCATCAATCATCGATGAGACAATTAGTATATTCCATTGTTTTATAAATATTGCTTTCACATGATGTTGCCATCAGTTTTTTTAAATTATCTTGCTGTAAACCAAAGTTGGATATTGAATTATATAGATGATATATACATATTAAGAATTTCAGTAGGAATGAAGAGTTACATTGCTTCAGGTTAGAACAATAGCATTGGATTCTATGACAAAATATCTTCACTCACAATGCATTATCTATAACTTTAAATATTCTTAAAATAAATTTATTTAGATATATAAATGTATTTGATGATATTTAGTTTCCTTGAAATCCAAGTTTAGAATGATATCATTAAAAATTTCTCTATTATATTAAAAATAATTTACTTTTGAAATTATTATTAATGATATTAAAGAATAATTTATTTACTCTGTACTTGAGTGACATTAGAGTTCTCTGCTAACAAAGATTTTATAAATAAGGAAAATTCGTTCAAACTATTGATCCATTTTTCTGATGTGTTCAGTATTGGAACACAGCAAAATATGCATAGTGATTAGTTTATTTGTAAAAGATTGAACTGATTTGGAAATTAGTTGATTAAACTTTTATAGTGGAATCAACTTCCGGTAATTACATGTATTAAATTACTATTTCATCTCATGATTTTGTACTTGATTATTGTTGAATTGTGTAATTAAGTTCTAAATTTATTTCCTTCATGTTTAGTTGCTAAGATATAACTTGATCTTAAGTTATCTCTACGTTTTAAGTCTTCATTAGTGATATTAGTTAAAATAAATAATTATTATATATATGAATGATTGAAATCTAATTATTTTAATACTTGATTTCATTAAAATAACTATTTATTTGATTTGACTTTTATTATTAACATTTTATAATATAACGTTTAAGTTATATATGTATGCATATGGGTGTTTTAACATAAAAGAATAATGTACTCACTATTTATAAATTAAAATTATATTTTTAAGTTTATAGTTTGATATTGCATATAAACAAGTGAGCTTAATAAGATTGTAAGTTACCCTTACACATTAATTTTCTTTCTCTTATCCCTTTAAAAACTTAAAATTTTGAAAATCTGTTTTTCAGCTTTATTGATTTCTCCCTAACAACATAGCAGATTGATTAATTATTATGTTGATTACACAAATTAAATTGAGTTATTGAATAGAGATAGATGAAATAATTAGCAGCTCACTACAATTAGGCTTATTATGTTATGAATATTTATTGACCTTCTTTCAATTTTATTTTTATAAATATATTGAGATGAATGATTCTCATGACTCACAACATAATGAGCAAACCTGAAAGCATATATATATATATATATATATATATATATATATATACAATATATATATATATATATATATATATATATTGTACCGGTCGATGCATACCTTGTGGATTCATACCATGTGCACAGAATCAAACATGGGGTTACTGTCATCATCAGAATACAGAATTCTAATAAACTCAATATTAAACTCTAAAATGAATGACCTAAAGCTATTTAATTGAAGTTTTTAAATGAGAGAGATCAAAGCAAAGCAGGTGATATTTCCAGATCTCTCTCTCTTGCCAGAACTCTATTGCCATGCTAACTGATATCATGTGGTTGGTCATAGCATACCTTTGAAAGGCAGAATTTTACCTTACCTTTAAGCACCATTTTTGGAAAAAGAAAACCCCTCTTGAAAGGATATACTACTATCAAGACAACATATAAACAAAACAAGAATTAGAAAAGATAATCCGATAAAGAATCGTTCCATAGGCTCATGTTCAATCAACTACTTATCTCAGGTAGGATTATAATATGATTGGAAATTTTGTATAATATTGTTGGAGAGAGAGAAATAAGATGAAACACTCGTATATAAATAATTTAAAAAGAAAAAAAATTATTTCCCCCAAACAAACCCATCACCCACACATAAATAAAATATATTTTATGAACACAAGCATCATAATAAAAGAAAAATCTATGAGTAATACTGATTTAATTTCCATATGGAACCCCCCCCCTATTTTCATCTAAATACCCTTTAATAATGTGGTCTGAGTTTCCACCCACACATGCACAGGTTAAGCATTACTTTTATTACATATAATAGCAAAAAAAAAAAAAATAGATATATATGAATCCTTTTATAAGTGTGCGTTTTGTATACAAATTAAATGCACATGGAGACAAAAGCAAAATAACATAATTTCAAACAATTTAAATTGTTTTCTACTATACGCATATATGTGTGACAAGCAACAACAAAATAAAAAGAAAATATACATATATACATGTACTCATCTACGCTTTTTTCTATTAATGTGGAGAATGATTTAAAGTAGAAAAATCCAACACTTTGTGGATAAACAAAAGAACATATATGTAATGCAATATATATATATTATAATTAAAATAATAATTTTAATGGTTTACAAACTATTACAAACAATCCTTAAATCCGCAGAAGTACTTTCGGTTAAGGATTGTTTGTAATAGTTTGTAAACCGTTAAAATTATTATTTTAATTATAATTTTGCTTTTAATTAACGGACATTTATTTATTATATATATATACTTTATCTCATAAAGACATACAGACAATAATAAAAATAAAATAAAAAAAATAATTTCATTCGGCTTCTTTCTGGTTTCTTCATCTGGACTTCAAGACTTTTGAGTATAATACCAGGGTGGCAAGGACTTTCATTCTTTTCAGCAAAACAGAGGCATTTAGATGTTCATCATCATCTTCATCTGGCATTGGTGGCTACATGGCAGCAGCCTAAAAGGATTCAGGCTGGTGTACTGACATGGAGAGTTTACTCCATCTTTATTATACAGTCTAATTTAGGCATCTTTCATTTTTATTCAGGTTTCTACAATATTTTTCTTCTTTATTACTGCAAACTGATTATTTGCATAACTATTGAGGGATTTTCATTAGTAGCCAGGTTCAGCTCTGGTTCCTTTTTACCAATTTCTTTTAATGTTTGATGAACAGCATCTTTTTAATTCTCTTTAATAAACAGCCTTGACAGTTTACAATGAACAAATATCAGTCAGATGATCGTCCTAGATATGTGGTCAAATACTTAACCACTTAAGCACTTCAGCAAACCAGCAACAAAATGTAGCAAGGTGGACAAAATATTTCAGACTAGACCAATGAAAAGAGACCAAGACCCTTCCAACACCCATTGAACAGTTTTGATAGCACACTAATCACAATATAATTTGAGTACCCCCATGTCACTATTGTATCAGATGCCTCAAATTTCTTGGCTAATGGATCACAACAATGAATACAGCTTTTTGCATCTTATTCTTTCTTATCTTTTATTTTTATTTTTATTTTCCACTCAGACCATCTTAATTAATCAAGGAGTTCCATTTAAGTCAATTTTCTAAATTTTAAGACAATGGAAAAGTTTTTTTCACTTTTTCCTTTTACAAAAGATTGCAACAAACAACCCTAAAGTAAAATCACTCTAAATTTTTTTTCTGACTTTACATTTTTTATTTCTAAAATAAAATACAAAGCAGGATGACCATTTCTATCCATGAGTGAAAATTAAAAATTTGGTTAAACAATAACAACTTGCATTTGCTTTAACTTATTAACAAAAAATATATATAATAAACATTAAAAAAAATAGTTGTGTAAAACATTTACAATCATTTTGATCATCCCTTTTTCTATATATATTCTAACATATAAACAATTAAAAAACGCAAACTGGAAAAATTCGCAATAATAAAAAAACATAATCATACATAAAAGTTATAAATCATATCTTCTAATACTTTATTTACTCCTGGATGTAGGTAAAATATATGCACAGCCCCCAATCATTCATTTATCAGTAGTCTTATATAATTTGTACTTGATTTATTATTATAATGCAGATAAAACAAATTAATATAAAATATAAATCTATATACTCATAAGTGGTTGTAGCTTTATCTAAAACCATCTTGTGCATGACCACTCCAAGAATGCCTGTCCCAATATATATATATACCATATTTCCCTATAAATAAGACTAGGTATTATATTAATTTTTGCTCCAAAAGTCACTGTAAGGCTTGTTTTCAGGTGATATCTTATTTTTATGTACAAAAATCTACCTTTATTCAAGTACTTCTCCTTACATTAATCTATAATATTCTTACCACAAGAACCTCCCACAATTCTTCTATTGCAATTGTTGAAATAGTTGTTTTCTTTTGCAATTATTTTATCCAGGGAGCAAAATATTATTCTCTTAAAATTCACCATGAAATCGAGAATTAATTGAAGACTTGTGAGACAAGAGTGAGAACAAAAATGTTTACAATTAAAAATGGTTTATCCCAACAAAAGTAAAAAAAAATACAGGCACAAAAATTCAAAAAATGTCTCTGTATTTTATATGTGCACATTAAGTACAACCATTGCAACACGTGGTGTATTGGATTACAATGATTCAAATATGACACAATCACAAACATCCATTATCAAGTGCACGCACTGTTATCAATTTCCAAATTACTCATAACAATCATATTTGGATATTCTTTTTAAAAAAATTTTTTAGTAGAAAGATTGATGCTTTAACTTAAGCTAAATTATTAAAATCATTTCCATTATTTTAATAGTTCTTTAGTGGGGAAAATTTTTTAAGAAATCAAATTAATTTTTTTTATTTTGAATATTTAAAAGCTATCATAATGAAACTCTAAATCGAAATCAAACATTCTAAATTTATGTATTAAATGTAAATAAAATAAGTACCTAAAATACATAAATACAATTATAAATTGTGTAATATACTGGCTTGTAGTAGGTAAATTGTTTCTCTATACATGTATTATTACATTTGCCAAAAATGGTTAACAGAAAAATACAAAAGAACCACATAATTTATATTATAATTTACTTAAAACCTTAATGTCAATAATATTGTTTATTTATACATTGATTACTTTATAATTCAATGTGTCATTATGTTTTTCAATGAGCAAACAAAAGCAGTCTATCTGGCTAATTATAAGAATCCTGAAAAATCATGCTATGGCTTATTTTCTGATTAGATCTTATTTCCAGGGTATATATACCCATATTTTTTTTACTTCAGTAAATCTGAACAAAAGAGCTATTATAGATTAATAAAAAAAAATTTTTGTTTAGCTTCAGGAGGATTGACAATTAGTAGTAATTGATAGTTTTCTGCAACATCAAAATCTAAAGTTATCCCTGTTTACATGGATATAATCTCTTAATTTCCATTTTTACCAAACTAAAATTCCATGAAAAAATATAATTCAATGCATATACAACTTAAAAGAAAAGAAGAAATTAATACAGATCAAATTTATATATAAAAATATTTAAAATAAAGTCTAGATAAAAATTATTAAGTAATAATATTTCTTGATATTTTGAAATATTTTTTTTTAAAATAAATTTGAAAGGATCTATATTAACAAATATTTTATTTGATTTATTTTTGATCTTGATAAAAATATAAATCTTTAATATAACACTGAAAAAAACTATTTTTGCAAAAAACAAAGACGTTTATCTTAAGTATTCATACATAATTATCAAATTAATTTCAATATGTTGTACATAAATAATTAAGGAAAAAAATATTTAACTAATAAAGTATTTTTTGAATCTATGTGCTTTTGCTATGTAAGATAAAAAAAACAATAAGCATTGTTAAAACAATTATAATATGGGTTTTTTTATTAATTAAAAAGGAAAAAAATAGCTTCAATTCTCTTCTTGTAAATTCATGTATATTTCCTAATATAAATGTAAATACAGTAGTGAGTTCAACTGAGAAAATAGGCAGCTTCACAAAGAAGTATGCACAAAATTCATCTAATATATATGAGTTCAATCTATGTGTAGCACACACTGTTTGTTATACCTCTGAGTTGGGAGATGGTAACTACGGTATGAAGCTAATCTACTTGCATATATGAATTGATTAAAAACTTAAGAAATTCCAATGTATAAATTAAACAATGCTATATATAAGCATAGACAAAAAAACTTAATATTGAGGAAAATATTCATTATGACATATATATATATATATATATAGTGAACACACTGATATAAAAATCCAACTACTAAGAAAGATACATATATGCTGTGCAAAATAATATTTGAAATAATCTTATATATATATAGTATGTCTGTTGTCTGAATATATGTATGTTTGTCTGTAATGCTTTACTGGAGTGCTCTCTGAATTGATGCTCCAGTAAATAATCTTATTATATTATAGTTGTCTGCAATGTAACACTGTCAAATTCACATGTCAAATATAGCATATATTTTAAAAAATTTAATTTTAATTTAGTTTTATTAATTTAGCTTTATTAATACTTTGCTAGATACATTTCTGGAAGTGTACTTTTAAATAGGCTTGATTGTTCCAAACATTTTTTGTTAATTTTTCAATTGTGAATTTTTGACATTTATTTATATAATATTAATATCTTTTCTTTAATTTACATTAAATCTTTAAAAAAAAATGTTAAAGCAATCAATTAAAAAAAACTATTACAAAAACAATGGCCTCAGCATTGGTGCTCTTGTGGTTAGCATAACTGCCTTCCGAGCAACTGGTTCGGGTTTGCTTCCCGGTCAACGCTTTAACACATGAAAAAAAATTTTTAAATAAAACAATGGCCTCAGAGGCTGAGTACATTTTGAATTTTTTTTATTCAGAGGAAACTCCAATAAATAATCTTATTCTATAGTTTGTCCATAATGTAATGCTGTTAAATTCACATATCAAATATAACAAGTATATTTTAAAAAATTGATTTAGTTTTATTAATAACTGTGTATTGGGGCCACAATTCTCACATCTATTTACATAATATTAAATTTTTTTGTTTAATTTACATTACATCTATAAAAATTTGTTAAAGCAACCAATAAAAAAAATGTATGACCTTTAAAAAACTAGTAAGGTACAGCCTGGTAATTATAATAAAAAAGAATATACTATTATTTATATATAAAGATGTTATACATACAATTTATCCACACCCCTTTGAACACCTTTTAATAAAATCTTTTATTGTACGTATATATGTACAATAAAGGATTTTGCTAAAAAGTGTTCAAAGTGGTTTGGATAAATTGTATTTATAAGATATTACAGCAAAATAAAGAAAAGGGTGATTTTGGTAAAATTTCTGAAGATGTTATACATCTGAAGCATAGTTGGAAGAAATTTGCAATAGAAAAAATATTTGTATAGGAAAACATCTTTTTTAGTGTTAAAAAAACTGCAAAAAAAAAACAAACTGCTTCATTAATGCTAAGAAAAATTTCATATTCCCTTGTTTAAAAGAAGTGAAGTTTCTTTTAAAAGTAAAGTAAACATTTTTTAAAGTAAATTAACAGAGGCTTCTTAATGGAAATAAGTTTAACAAGGGATGACCAGTGAACGTTTTAAGGAATGACTGAGTGGTGATGAAATACTGTAAATTTCTTTTTTAAGTTTTTTTTAAATTTAAGTTATGGTCTAAAAAGTTTTTTCTTATTATTAAAAATTTTAATAGTTTTACAATTTTTATTTTAATGTGAATATTAAAAAAAACCAATTGTGTAGAAAAATGAACAATAAATAATTAAAATATTGTTTATATTATATGCATATAATATTTTTATACCTTATTAAATCATTTGGCTGAAATTAATAATAATTAATAACTGAAATATTTTGTGTTACCAGATACACATATCAGGGTACATATTGAGTACATATATATGTGAAATTTGTATTTAAATCACAATTCTGATTTATATATCTCTATAAACTACAGTTTAAACAATGTTACAAACATTTATTGTTTTGTTTTTTAATTTACTAAAATAATGTGTAATACTTATAAATAAATCAAAATCAGAAATATGTATTATTAAAAATGTTTATCAGACCTTTAATTCATAATTATTATTTTACTACTAAATAATTAAATTGTGTTACAAAAATCTTAAGAATAAGTTTTTATTATCTTGTGCTAAGCAGCTTTAGATATATTAATCTTGATATCATATTCATAACAATAACTAGAAGATGAGAGAGTTGTGGGTGTCAGACATAATGCAAATTTTATGTAAATATACGCAAATGAGTTATATGGCCCACTTTTTATAGAAGGGGAAACAGGATTCATTTTTATTTATAAAGTTAGCATTATTAATGGTATACCAACCTTTCTTTATTTTGTGTTTATAATCATTCCTTTTTATACATACTACATTGGGTGATGTAGGCTTAAATGCATGGATAAATTTGTTTTCTGCTCTAGTATTAATCATTATTTTAAATTATCATAGTAAAAGTATTTAAATCTAGTATAGAGGTTGCCTTGGAGATATCTAACCTTGGCAAGCTTGAACTATTATTATAAAATTTAGAATAGATTATAAATATTTTGTGTCTTTATTCTCATAAACTTATGTTTAGCAGGATTGATTGTTATTTCTGAACATAACATTTGAGATATGTGTGGTAAACATTGATGCAGCTCTCTTTAGAAATACTTACATGGTACTAAAATACTGGCACTAATCTTTAAAGTTCACAAAATTATTTATAGATTCAATGATGATGACTACTAGTTTATTAATAGCTAGTACATTCATGATACTGGAAGGATCAATTAATGGAAGATGGCTCACACTGATACAATAATCTAGCATATATGCTTCATGTTAGTTATTTTAGCACTTGAGTTTGTGTATACATAAAAATATTGGCGATCACTCTTTCACAATAATATGATTTATAATTGACATTGGTGTGATGATGAATATTCCAAGATATTATAATATAATTATTGTAAATCCAGTCCTGAAGAAAGGCCATTGATGATTATTTGCTGCTAATACTTATTACTTATATTTGCTTATGATGATGATTTTTTTTCTCATGTGTCATAGCATCAGCCGGGCGTGAACCCGCTAACCCGGGACAACTGCTTATAAAGCAGCCGTCGCTGATCTCTCGACTACCAATGCTTGACTATGATGATAATTTGTTGATTCTTTTACTTCTTTTACTGCAATCAGTTAAAAAAAATAGTGATTAATCTTTATGTTTATATTTCTATCCACTATCTTTAAAATTGCTATTATTACATTATTTGCTAATGAAACAATCATAGTTATGTGTATTTTTTGTATATGTATGGCAAAAACATTTGTACTATATGTGTGTGTGTATCAGGAATGCATTTTATATATGGATATCCAGATTGAAGCTTGGAACTAAACATCATGGCTATAATTAAAATATGTAATACATATGTATATGCGGGCAAGTACGCAATAACAAAACAGTAAATAAATGACAACATTTAGTCTTTATCATAGGACATTCATCATTTCTTGCCTATGTTCTACCATAATTTGGCACTTCAGTTTTAGAGCTACATCAAGCTTTAAAACATTTAGATAGAGCATTTAAATAAGAACTATACAATAACGCTTATTTATATTACTTAATACTGAAGCATTTATTTTGGAAAATTATATAGATGAAATAAAATAAACTCACTATTCTATTAAATAAAATAACTATTTTTTTTGTTTTTCAATATAAGCAAAATAAATAAATAATCTTCATCCAAGCAATAAATAATCCCAAAAATAATAAAAAACTAAAAATAAAATTTACTATTATATAATAATGTTGTTAATGGAACAAAAAAGCTTTTTAATAAGTACAGATTCTAGTTATCTCATTTTATTATCTTTTTTTTTATTTCTACATTTAGTTTCTGCCTAATATTTAAAAGAAAAAAAACATCAAAAATTTGAATAATTAAAACATTTAAATATTATTAAATTTTTTTATTTTGTTTCTAATTTTTTAAGTCAAAAATATTTTTTATTATAATTTCTGTTTTTTACTTTTTATCAATATTAAATTTTCATTTTAATTTCCAATTTTATATTAATATATATAATTTACTGTAAAACAATAATAATAAATCAATACTAAATTATTTTTATTATGAATATTGCATAAATTATTTTTATTAACTATCCATATTATTTAAAAGTTTACAACGATATGCACATAAATATTTTACCATATTGTATATAATAATCAATTTTACAAGAGCAGTGTTTAGATTGTAATTATATGGAAGATAATCATTTCTTTTCACTAGCACCCATTAAACTTATTTTAAAACTTGTGGTTGGGATGAGGGTATTCTTACAAATTTAACATTGGTGTTTAATGGCACTAGTAAGGAGAGATGATTTTCTTCTAGTATTGTATACAGCATTTACATTATTTAAATGCAAAAACTCTATACAAAAATAAATAGACAAACCATTACCAAATACTGTCATGTTTTTCCTTTCAGATTACATGCAAAAAACATTTTCTATAATTTAACCCAGATTATATTTTGTACATCTCTTCATATATTATATACATCTCTTCCTATATGCATTTTTTAAATTTCTTTTTATCATATTCCCTATATCTCTTCATATCAAATTTTTTATATTTCTTTTTTTTTCAAGTTTCCACATCTCTTTGTACCATATTCTTTATTCTTCTTTATATCATATTCTTTTATCATGTTTTCTGCACCTTGCCTTAATATACTTTTTACATCTCTTATGTTTTCTACTTCTCTTCTAATCAACTCATATTTACTGCATCTTTTCATATTATACTCTTTACATGTTTCTTATATTCTGATATCTTTTATCATATTCTTTACATTTCATCTATCATAGTCTATACATTTGTTTTATCACATTCTCTACTTATCTTTATATCATATTTTTACATTTCTTATCCTAATCTGATGTGTGTGCTCAGTTCTCTGCCTAAAGACAGGTGAAGCAATTTAGTACTATATCTAAACAATAATATTTGATTAACACCGATGGTAACATCTACTTCTTGATATAATTTATTCCATTATCACAATCTTAGAACTACCTCAAATGATTTAATGAGTGTTTTATATCCTTAAGTGCATATTCCAACTTCACACACACACACACACACACACACATATATATATATATATATATATATATATATATATATATATAGTACCACTAATAAACAGTGCTACATGGAAAACTGTTGTTCATGATTATTAAAATAAAATCTTATATTTAAATAATGAAAATATTATGAAATTAAAACTTTAATCACTGCAGAGTATTTTATCAAGAAATGATTGAATTAAAGATATCTCATTTGGGAAAAAAAACCTATAAAAGTTTAAAGAGTTTTCTTTATAGGAGTGTATATCACCAAAGGGTAAACATCATTTATTATTATAAGTTTACTAGTTTGAAATAATAATAAATAATAAATAAAAAACAATTAAGGGGGGATCAAATGGTCATTCATAAAGTTTTTACAAATCAATTAAAGAGTAATTCAGAGGAAGGATGGATTTAACTTAGCCAAAATTATAACTACTAAAAAAAAAAGGTGAATTCTAAAAACTAAAATTCTCTTTTCATTTATTTAAAAAAGAAAAAAAAGAAAATGTGTGTATAGAATACTTTTAAATTTCTAATAATAAGTTTAAGAGTAAATAGTGTCTGCTAAGTAGTATTTAATGGTTTTTTAGGTTATACCACTAATAAACAATTTTCTTCGATGTCAATTCAACAGTCAATAATTTATTTATGTTGTATTATTACATTTTCTTTATGACTGAGCTAGTTTGGGATTTATCAGGCACTGTTATCCAGAGTATGTTAGTTACTTCTTGTAATTAACTTGCACCTGAAGTTTACTTCAAAACAAATAAAATACTTTGAATGACAGTGTTTGAATTCAGTAGTCAAGAAGTTATGTAACCTGGAAATGTGGTTGTAGGTTATACCTGGTGTAATCTCAGTCTGGTTACAGGCACCCTCGGGGTATTATCCTTCTCTGCCTGATGAATAAGATGCTTTAATATTTAAATTGCAGCTGGAGTAGATCGAATTTATAATAATTTTATAATAATGCCATTTTTCTCTATAAAAGAAGGCAACAATTTATCTCACAATTTGTTTACAATTTTTTTTCACAATCAATTTTTTTTAAAAAGAGTAAAAAAATAATATTGTTGTTCCATCTTTTTATTTGATCTTTTCCCATCCAGTTCAATATATATATTAATAATTTTTAACAGATGTAATTCTTTAAATACTGAAATATGTGGAAATATATTTTTATATTAGGATAATCACTATTAGATATTAATAGACAGTAATTAATGAAAATAGTAAACTGTAAATGTTTCCAGCATTTAAAAGGTTACATTTTCTAAATGCAATCTCTTGGTTTTATATTACATATATTTTAAAGGGGATACCCTTTTTCCATTCTGGGAGCATTTACAGTTTACTATTTTCATTGACTGCTGTCAAATAATATCTGACAGTAATTTTTCTAATATGAAAACATAACAGATATTTTCTAATATTTAAACAATTACATCTGCTAAAAATTATTAAAATATAACATCAAAGTGATCAGTGGAACAGACTTTTATTTCTAAGGAATGTGTAACAGATCATTAGCTTTCTTTCCTTAAACTGTAAATAAATACTATAATGCTTTAGTCTCTAAATACCAAGAGATTGCAATTGGATCTGGGTGCATTTATACATTATTTTCAAATAATACTGTTTATTATCATCTGATAATGATTTGTTTAATATAAAAATATAAAATATTTCTACACATGCACACACACACACACATATATATATATATATATATATAAGAATTGTTGTATAAAGAATGTTATAGGAGGAGATTTTGTAAGAAATGTTTTTTAAAAGAGTTTTTAAAAAATTTATAAAGAAAGAATTTTAACTTATAGGAATTTATTTTGTTATCTGATATATGAAAGTTTGTCATTTAATATATATATATATATATATATTGTAAGTAGTTAGCTCTCACTGTGAATTTAAAAAAAATATATGTGATCTTTAAAACAATATTTTTTTTCCATTTTTATTATATATAGTTGCAATCAAAATTATCACTTTATAAATAGAGATTTGTTATGTCTATTTGTTTCATGTGTAAAATTGTTTTTCATTTTAAAATTTTATTTTTTTGAAAGTTATTCACATTTAAGTGAAAGGTTATTTTCAAAATTAAAAAGGATGACTGAAATAATATAGATGAATTATTTTAGTTTTAACATTTGTCTAAGAATATTTGTGTGTTAATATGTATTTAAAAGAACAAAGAGAGGTGAGATTTAAATTTAATAAAACTATATAAAAAGTTTAATTATTTAAGTTATATTTTTATTAATTTTTATTAATATTAAAGTTAATTTTAGAAATAGTTGAATGCAAGGTATTCAAAAATAAAGGCTCAAGATGTGTGTAGGTGTATAAATCAAACAATGAAAAATTTTAGCATCTCATGTTTTTAGAAGATAACTATATTAATTTTAGATGTCATTAATTTTTCAGTAAGGAGGGTTGTTTACCCTTAACAAAAAAATCTTTGTACTTGATAAGAAACTTTTGATCCAACTAGATCATTATTAATATAGTTTTTAAAAATCACAATAATAGAAGTTATTAACCATGATAGTCATCTAGATAAAGTTTGACAGTACTTGTGAAGCCTCTATTCCAATTGCCTACATTACTGATGAGTCTGTGACTTAATGTTAAAATAACCTAAAATAAAATAAAAGCCTATCTAACAAAAACAAAATTATCTTTTCTAAGCTTCAGCATTGAAGAAGTTACATTTTAAGGATATCCAGAGAGAGAAGGTTACTGCATGGTTCATTTAATAAGTTTATCACCATTTCCCAAAATTCTTTAATTTTACATTCAACTGCAATTGTTTAAACAAGTTTCATGAACAATAGACTTTCTTCTAGAATTTTTAAAATTTAACATGAATGAACTTTCTTTTGGTAATCTTTGCTTTTCTAGTTCATCAACAATTATCACCAGAGAAACACACTGGAAATCAGATTCAAATGAACTATGAATTCAGGACTTAAGATTAAAAAAAGAAATAAAAATATTATTTCTGTTAATAATAATTTTATTATGAATTGTGACTATGCATTTTTTTCTTTTAGATCTCCCTAAGAAATGTACTTTTAAAATAAAAAATATAGTATTTAAAAATATCTTTTTTGCTTTATATTGTAATGAGCACAGACGGCGTTACATTATTTTTTATTATTATTAAACATTAAAATAAAAAGTTCGCATTTAAAATTTTTTTTTTAAGACAGAAAAATTGAAAATAAATTCTACCTTAAACTCGTATATATATAAATCACACAGAGGAGAAAAATTATTAAAATAAAACTTTATTAAAGAAAAAGTATTTTAAAACTAAATTTTAAAAAGATTTGGAGATAAAATTATATCTTTAAATTTATTTTTAAATATATCTTTGGATTTGGAAAACAGGTTAATTAATGTTATGGAAATGATTATTTTAATTAGTCCAAGTGAATAAGCCCTTGGGCATTTAAATGTATAAACAACGGTCAGATAGGAAAACAATAGAAACTTTTAGCAAATAAAAAGAAATCCCTATGGAATTGGACCTCAGCGAAAAGACCACCATCATCGATGATGTAATGTTGAGTCAATCCTTAAGATTAATATAAAAGGAAAAGTTGGAAATTATTAAAGATTATTAAGAGAGGACAGATATGTGTTAGCGCGGAGTTGAAGGACAAGGGATTAAAAAGATGCACTCTTCAATCCCTTCAGTTCTGCTAGGAAGAAAGAGAAATAAACTATCATTTTCTACATTGAGGACCAGCTGGAGTAAAAAACCTCCGGATGAATAAAACGGCCACAGAATACCAATCTTTTTTGGATGACATGGGAATTCACGTTCAAATGGCAAGCAACAGATAAAGATGAACTGTTTAAAACCGTAAGAACTTTATAATTAATGAACATTAAATTAAAAACTTTCCGTATTTAAATAATAAAGAAATAGAATCCTATCTGACCAATGTTATTTATTAATTAGTTATAATTTTATTTAATGTATTTCTTTTGTAAAATCATTTCCATTTATTTATTTATTTGTTCTTTAAGTTTTATTTTTCATTAAGCTAGTTATATAAATATTAAACTTAAGTCGGGCATGAATGGCTATATAGATTTGTAAAGTTATATTAGGGGAGGGTAATCTTAGGTTATTTGTTTTGTAGTTAAATTGGGTCAATGGATTGGATATATTGGTGTAGTTAGTAGATGTAATGCAAGATTCGCTATGGGCAGAATCGTTTGTATACACCGCACTCACCCATTTGCCTATGGAAGGAATTATAAGTCGGAGACCGCAGTTCCTTTCTATGGAGTTTTTTTATTGCTCTTCTTGTCAGATAGATGTATGTATTCCTATCTGATGAGAGGCAATTTCTTCTCTTAACTTTTTGTGCTGCCGTATTTCGTATTACATTGAATACATCGATATATCAGATGAATTGGCATTAGTTCGACTGCGAACTTTTGGCTTAAGGTTAAATAAGGATAGAATATTTTCTTTCAAATGCAAATCTATGTAGTCTATTCATACTCGACACTAAATAAAAATGCATTAAATTTAAGTTGTTTATAGATGCTTGCATGGATTGGTTATCGGTTAATTATGTTTTGGGTTTTCATAGGTGTTCAAAATATATAGACATTCGGTAAATACTGATACCTTACGGTGAGTATCTAAGATGTATTTATTCGGATGTCTTTTAAGTTATTGGTGTTAATGCGGTGTCTTATGATGAACACCATTGGGTTTCTTGTATTCCCTATGCAATTGATGGTATCAATGATTTTGTATTTTGATCGTTTATGTTTACTTTGAAATGTTTTTAACCATGTAATCTATGTAACCGATCTATACTCAACATTATAAAACAAACTTTCATAAATCAATCTGTGTGAACTAATAATAGTATAAAATTTAAAATGTAAATTAAAAATCTAAAATAAAAGTAAAAATAATGTTAAATGTTAAAGTAAACATATTAAAATAATAATGTTAAATCTTATATATATATATATGTGCATAAATAAATTTTTGTATGTTAATTACTGGCAGTGGCTTATTTTATTTATTTTTTAATGTTGAAATATAATTAGATAAGATATGATATTATTAAATCTCTGCTACTCCCTGAGCTAGTGACTTGGGCTAATGACCAGAATCAAAATTTAAAAAAAATAATTTTTTTTTTACTTACATATCTGCCTACTTTATAAATTTTTCTAGGTTCAAATGCCTAGATGGCGCCCTGTGGTGCAGATTATGGTAAGCTTCATTCTCCAGATCGTTACAATATCTAATACATGTTTGCAGACATCCCATATAATATTTTTGGTATGAATGGTTATATTTATTAAGTGTTATATAATGTTTATTACAATTTATTATCAGTATAAACTTTAAATCATATAAATACATCATTCCAAAGTAAAGAAATTGTATTGATATTTAGTGAGTCATTGAGGATACAAGTACTAGAAGTAAAGCATTAGTAAACTCGGTTTGTTACATGAATAATTTGAATAGTGGCTTTTGTATACTTGGCATTGTCGTATGTGGTGATATATATATATATATAATTTCTGTATAAGAGATGGAGAGTTCCTTTTATTACAAAGAGAAATGCAAATTCTTCTCATTATGTAGCTATTTTGTTTATTTTATGTAAGAGATAATAAAATTCCTTTTATTCAATGTTAAATGAGAATGTACATGAATACATGCAGTAATAACTTGCGATTCTAAGTTAGTTTGGTACTAATCAGTATGCCAGGCCAGTCATCTGGTGGTGTTCTTGCTCTGCTAAAAAAAACTAGAAATATGCCATTTACATGGCCCAATATTTTTGTGCTTTTGCAGAGAAACTTATGGGCTATAGAACACTACTGTTCATATTAGCCAATGTGGGCATATATGGCATTGCACACAAGTATTATGGCCTGCTAATGTGATTTTGTGACATTATGAAAAATATGCACACTTAACTTTGATTGCTATCATATGATGTGAGGGTGTAGGGAATTCAAGTGGCCCTAACTGTTGTAATATGTATTCTAATTAAAGATCTTATCTTCTACCCAACATAGTATTTGATAATAATAATTGTAAGACTGTCGCTGGGCTTTCCTACAAATTTTTGAAGGTGGAAAAAATTGCAAAATGTCATGGCCAAGCACCTTTTCCCAGAACTCATGCAAAAAGCCATATAAATTACTAGACAAATAAAATGTCTGAGGTTGCATGTAGTTTTGGAAATCATAAACTTGGTTTGATCAGTGACAACAAATTATTTGTCAACCCCCACCCCCCCCAAAAAAAAAACATTAAGCAAACTAAAAATAATTGTTGTCTCTATCTTTTGTCTCAGTGATGCCAAATTATTTCTCCCCATCTCCTCCCAAAAAAATTAAAATAAGATCAAAACTTTTGCAATTTTTTTTTGGGGGGGGGGGTATTTGTATTATGCGATTTCTGTTTTTCCATTTTTGAAAAGAAAATGTACAAATTGTATTTGAATAAAATCTTGTATCGTAAATTATTTACAAGAATGTCAAAATATGGTAAAAAAAAGTCATATCAAATGTCAAAATATTTTTTAAAAAGGCGGAGAAAATGTAAAAATAATTTAAAAATAGTTGGCCCCAGATCAATATAAATGTGTGTTTTTAGCAGAGAAACAATGCCATCAAGTGGATGGCCTGGCTTACCAATTAGTACCATTTGTTTAAAAGCTTCCTATATATTATTTTGAATAAGTAGAAGAGTTTCATGTGTTATTAGAAATAAAAAAATTTTATCTGCAAAATACATATAGAAATATATTCCAAATTATTTATTTATTTTATTAACAAATGATTATAATATTCTTTTATATAACCCTACTTAAGATATTTTTTCCCCAATTTATAGACAACAGCGCTGAACATAAATAGCACCAATTCACTCTGGATTTTTTTCATTTTTCTTTAATACTTTGAAAAGATAACTTTATAAATATGTTTATTATTAATGATAATATAAAATCACTTAAATAATAAAATGGGTATAATTTTTTTTTATTAAATTTGATTTTTGTGTATTTTCTTTATAAGGTCAACAATTATCATTGATTTCTGATAACACATATTAGATTCGCTATGGCATTTTGATATTTATTCTGAGATAATAAATTTGCATACACTAATATTTTTTGCCTAGCTATATTAAATTAATATTAGATATTATAACATTGTAATATAAAAAGGAAACGGATGATGTTTACATTAAAATAAACTAGGATTATTTATTTACTTATTCTAAATACATTTCAAGATCAATAAAAATGCCCCTTTGATTTGGATGCATATTTATTTGAAATATGGTCATATGTAAAAGAGGAGTCTTAGATATAAATATGTTTACCTTTTATAAGTTTAGCTAGCCAGAAGTGAGAGATTTATTATTATTGATCTATTATTTATAGTTATAGTTTTTGGCTTGATCGGTTCATAGGGAATATTAAATAAGAAAAGCCAACCTCACTTTCCAATTATCTTTATACATACAGTATGGTTATTGAGGAACCAGCTTCCAGCATTAGTTACCATTACAGTTTATTCAAGGGCTACTTATTGGAGTATAATAAAAAGATGAATCGTATCGTAATTGGTTTATTTATTTTTTACTAGGAAAGAATATGATGGTTGCCACCATCAAGCCATCTAAAAGATATGAGATTATTAAGGGTTTAACCATAGAATTGAACTCAATTGGCTATTTTTTTTATAAATTAATACTTTATCTAAATAGTGTTTTTTATTAGTAATATTTTAAAATAATAATAATGTCAATATAATAAAATGTATTATAGATCGAATGAATAATATCAAGGGTCAGTTATGTAAAAATAAGTAAAAAAGTAAAAAAAAATAATACTCATAAAGATATGATTATATTTTAATTTGTCAAAAGTATTTGTTAATTTATTATATTGTTAATATAAATAAAAAAAATTAAAAGGGACATATCGTATTATTCATTGTCAATTTGATTTTCATATTTTTTCTTTTTTCTCTAAATATGACAGAAACTGATCAGTGTTGTATTTTTAAACTTTGAACAATATTTTATATTCAACACTATGTTAGAATGATTGTTAATGTTTATCTTATTTAAGATCCAATATCTGTTTTACATTTGAAATAATCAACAAATTTTTATTGATATATGTAAATATTTTTTAAACATTTCGGTGTTCATTTGTTGGTGGCAAAAGTCACTTCACTATTAATAAATAAAAAATTATGTAAATATATATATATCGATTTGTATCAATTTCAAGAGCCTATAAGGACCTCACATGATCTAATGTAGATACAACATCCATGTCAGCAGATCAAATGTGAACGCTATTTTTTCTTATCTCCATTTTTTTTTATAACTACATGGAACAAAGGACACATGCAACATCACTGTTTCTTTCTGGTAAGAAAAAATCCTATTAATTGTAAAATTAATATGCTTTATTTCATAGGGTTATGGGCATATATTGTAATATAATACATATTTTAGAACTTATAAGCTTTTAGTTTTTTGAAATTATGTGCTTGGAATGATCAATTTTACATTACTTTAACATGTGCTTATGGATATATATTGTACTATAATTCACATTTTAGAAGTTATAAGCTTTTAATATTTCAAAATTACAGGGTTGATTAGACTTCTGCATTTTTGGGAGGGGACAATATTTCATATCATTAAAAACCCTTCCCCCTCCCTGCATACTTCAGCAATTTGCACCATCATTATTGTAATAATTCATATTTCAGAAATTATAAGCATTTAGTATTTAGACTGCGCTCACTTCCATTTTGTGTAATAAAATTTATATTTTAGAAGTTATAGTCTTTTAGTTTTTCAAAATTATAAGCTTGGTCTGATCAATATTACATTATTTCAACATGTGCATTATGGGCATGTGTTGTAAGAAAATTCATATTTTAAAGGTTATAAGCTTTTAGTATTTCAAAATTATAAGCTTTGCTTGATCAGACCTGCAAAACATTCTTTCCTTTTCCTGTATACTTCAGTGCTTTACACTGTCATTATTGTAATAACATTCATATTTTAGAAGTTATAAGCTTTTAGTATTTACAATGTGCTCATGGCTATTCATATTTTAGAAATTATAAGATTTTAATATTTAGGCTGCTCACCACCATTTTGAATTCTAAGAATCACCCAAAAACACCACTAATACATCAAAGTGACCCTGTGTGGAATATGCAATGTTACTTATTGCTTGTAGGTGCCAGCTGTAGTTTTAGATGGTCCTTGGAATACAAAATGGTGGTTAGTGCATTCTAAATCAGCACCTAATAATTTAGCAATAGCACAATAAAATACTCTTTGGCTCCAGAATAAATTCATAAAAATGATATTGCCATATATCATCTTAGAATACATATAATGTTCATTCTCATAAATTTGATTAATATTTGAGTATGTAGTTTATATAAACAATGATCTATAAAATTGGCCTTCTGACTTTATTAATATAATGAAGAGATGTTAGCTCACTATATAAAGATATATGATATTTTATCATTGGAGTTGGATGACCCAATGCCTATGTCCTGTTTTCTATGCCAAGTGAACTTCTGAGACATATTTTTTTGACTAAGCCATCATGCATATTTTTGCCCATTATATAATTTGTGGCCCAAATCTATGAGACACTCAAGAAGTTATCTTTTCAGAAATGCCATTATATAATTTGGCAATGCAGTTTGTAGGTCATGTTAAATAAATTGGACTTTGTGACCCCATGTTGAATGATACATAGTTCAATGTATATATGCAAATAAAGGCAGTAAATCAGAGTTCCAAGAATATGTAGCATTCATTCTATTCTTGATTTTTTGTTTGGCTAGGTATAGTTCTACCCAAATAATTTGCACAGAGAAGAGTGATGCCAAAAGAAAGGTCAAAAGCTTTTTACATAGCAAATGATCTCAGTGCCATTAATAGAAGAGAGGCATGCTTTGCTCTTTCCAAACAATGGACTAATTAATTAAAAAATTCAAGCTCATTTGCATATGTGTGCGATAAATTACAACAGTATTCATTCGTAAAGCTATGGGTATGAGATTAGAATACTAAATCCCGAAAGCGCTAAGCAGGCATATTAAACATAGTATAATTACAGCTTCACTAACGCATGCGAAAAAATCCAATTTTTATTGGTGAAGAGAAAAACAATTTATTTAATATTTAGAGTGTTTTTAATTCATAGTATGTGGGAGGGCAATTTACTCCCTTTATTACATATATACATTAAGCTATGATTAATTTAATGTCTAAACATTAAATATGTAATTATTATAAACAAGATGTTAAAAGAGAGATTAGTCTTGTATAATTGTTTATTAGTTTAATAATTATTAAATGCCATATTCCACGTGGTTGAAATATTAATTTTACTCTGAATTAAAGATATGATTATAAACATCAGGCCCCCAAGAATATGTGAATTCATTTGATTCTTTATTCAACATTTAGAGTGCTTTTAATTCAGAGCCTGAGGGAGGGTGATTTTTTTACTTTATTTACACGTACACACACATATACATATTATTTTTAATTTTTTGTGTCACTTTTTATATATCATTAAAAATATCTCAACATCGAAGAATCACTTTTTTACTTTTTTTATATATCTATTCAATACCAGATGACATCTATTTTTTCAATCATGTATATTTAATAAATCTCTGAAGCTCTGAGAAGTTATCCCATAGTGCTAACTGGAAATGCTTATTTAATATTCTGAAGTTCTAACCAGTATAGTAAAAAAAATATATCAAACATATCCTCCCTTTGGACTTTTATTTCTATTTCATTAAAATTCTGCTTTTCATATAAGACATTTAATAATGTTTTTTTATAAAATTAAATTGTTTTATATCTCATATATTTGGAGACTTTCATTTTTAAAATCATATTTAGCAGATAATAATTCTTTTAAAACCCCTGATTTTTTTTTGTTTACACTCAACATATATCTGGGTCAATTGATGAGTGCTGGTTCAGCACAAAATGTGTATCTTGAAGATCATACATCTTTTTCACATATTTGTGGTAATACATTTATGATTATATCCTTCCACAAGATGTTAAAAACAGAAATTGGTCCCTACCTTGCATGAAAATGGTGTCATAAAAATTATACTACAGAAATATTATTCATTAAGTGGATAATCACTAACCTAATGAATGACTAATAAAAATGTATTAATATATTTTCATCAAGTAGTAATTCAAACCTAAATCAAATTGCGTGTGAAAATCTATTTGTAAAATAATATAGGCACTATTGCACCTGACTGCAAAGCTACTTTTTACTTAAAAACAAAATAAAATTATATTACTCTGCAAATGCTTTCAAGAGACCTGCTCTCATCTTCATAGCTCTGAGTGAAGTAATTATATGCAAATTATGCAAAGTTTGAAGGTTAATTATTCCATTTCTTTGAGATCATGAAGCATGTGTCCTTGCGGTTGATGGTGTTGCAATCCATCACAATGAAATCAGGCCTTCTAGTTTGTATAAAATTTGTGAGGGTGGTAAGTTTGACTCATCAATTAAACTGTAGTAATTGGCTATCAATATAAATGGAATGATGATAAAGATATGTGTAAGGGTTGTGGTTAGGGTCAGCTGATGAATACTGGTTCCGCATAAAATGTGTCTTAGGGATCATACAACTTTTTTACTTATCTTTGGTCATGTATTTATGATTATACCCTTCCACAAAGTATTAAAAGCTGATAGAAACCAGTCCTTACCTTGCATGAAAGTGGTGTAGTGAAAATTTCACAACAGAAATATTATTCATTAGTATTTTCTTATATTTACTTTACCCCAGAGCCATCTGATGTAAGAGTAAGTAATGAGTAGACAGTAGATGATAGAGCTGCATTTATAAATTTTCTTACTGTTTTCCCCCAATGAACATTGCTCAACTTGCAATCATCATTAACACAGCTCTTTTATACCTTCATGCTAATAATCCTAAATTTTAGGATTCTGGTTTTTGATAATTTTTTGAAAGAATATATATTTTATGTTATATTGCCATTCAATCTTGTATGCATTTTCATGTGTCAATATGCTTTAAGAGATAATAAATAGGAAATAAATTACTGAATGATTGCAAATATGTATATGGAAAAAGAGATCTAAAATCATTTCTTTATTATTTTTTGTAATGATATATAATATGATTTGTTTTTATAACATGATGGTGTTGTTTATTGTCTTGTAAATAATAAATTCATTAGATACTTTAAATACAATAATGTATTCTGCATTGTTTAATGAGGTAATAGAGGTCAGACATTAGAGCTTAATATCCTTAAATATATTTCAGCTTTGGCACTTCCAGTATTCAGACGTCATATGGATTCCCTACCAATAAAGCCAATTAATTTTTTTATTTTAAATTACTATGATGATGTTGTTTGCATATAACAATGAAATCATTTATTGGTCCTGGATTATTTTTGTTTAATGTTTTTGAAATAGATTTTCAATTTGCATAAATATTGCAAAAAAAAATCATGGTATCTATGTAGTAATCTGGCAGTGAAATTTTAGACTTCATTAAAATCATTATGATTATTCATGATTGCTAAATATTTATAGTACATGTCATTTAATTAAATAAGTAAATTTAACTTTCAAAGATAAATTGTTTATATCTACTATACATTCTTTATTAACCTTTAGCTATCACGGTCTCACTTATGCTTTAAAGATGACCATCTTTGCCACGTAAATAAATTGACATTAATACAGAAAGTTAAAAATGATTTTTTAAACCTCTGAACATTAAATTTATTCTTAATTAATTAAATAAAATGTACCATCAAATATTTAGCAATCAAAAATAATCATAAGTAAACAAGATTAAAATGTAAGTACCAAATTCATATATACAGTGGGTGTATATTGACTGTAATAAATGGTTAATATTATCAAATCAGTTTAATAATTATTAGTCGAACATATGCTGATACATAAGCACTTTTCTATAAATAGATTAACAGTGCCCTTTCAATGACCCAATTACAAATTCAAGTTCTTAGGCATAGAACTAAAATAGTCATACATACTTATTAAAATCTCTAATTACATGTATAATAAAAAAAACTAAATAATAAATAGTTAATGATAAAAAATAGTATTGTTTATATTGTGATTATGAAGATATTTTTGACATATTTTTTTAAATTTGAATATTGAAACTTTTTAAACACTTTTATTTAACGTAAAAATTCTGCTCGTTTGTTCGTTTGTTTATTTAGGTTAAATCTTGCAACCAATTTAAAAAAAGTTCTATTGAATGAATTTTCTTCAAATTTTTTACAATATCTGAGGGTGTCTATTCTAACAGTATTGATAGGTTGAATTTTAAATCACAATAATATCAATTCAGTAAGTTTCAGTAATATGCAGCATATTTATAAAAACAAACTTCTACTGAATTTCATGAATAATTTATTAAAAAGTATTTACAGTTAATTAAAACAGAAAAGATGAAATGAGAATGAAATCTTATTTTCTTTTGATTGTTTAACTAAAGCTTTCTTTTTTAAAAACACTATCTTTGTAAATACATTTATAAATAATTTGTATTAATATGCATGAATTTTATTTCAAATATTAAAAATACAGCAATATTGTTTATATTCTCAGTTTTTAAATATAAATATAAATAATTACAAAAAAATCAATTGCAAAAGATCTGAAGACTAAAAAATAATACATATAATATTTAATAAAAATGCTTTTATTTAATTTGATCAGTAATGTACTATAAAAAATATGTTGTTCCATTCATAATTTTGGTTTTTATATTTAACTTGAAATAAAAGCATAGTTTAATGTTGTCTTGCAACGGTGGTTGAGAGGTCAGCGCGACTGCCTTGCACTTGCAGGCAGTTGCCCGGGTTGCGGATTCACGTCCCGGCCGATGCTATGACACTTAAAGAAAAAAGCATAGTTTAATGTTCTGTGATGGGGGGGGGGGGTATTTTGGGGTTTTAATACATTACTCATCAAATTAAATAAAAGCATTTTAATAAAATGTTTTTAATATACATTATCTAGTCTTTAAGCTAGCAAACTTTTAAAGTATTTTAATATCTCACTTTGTATAGATATTGTAGTTAAATTAGATAATCTCTCTTGAATACTGAAGAATTAGAAACTTTTGTAGGATAATTGGTATTTGGATAAACAGAGTAAACATAGGAATGAAGAATAATCATCACACATCTCATTCTATTATTATCATTAATTACTGTTAAAAAATTATTATCTAATATCATTTACAGAACATTATTTTTAAATTGTAATTTGATTTATAACTAAACTTATTTAACATTACATGATTACCATTTTTAGCTTTTAAAACAGAGGCAAATTTTCCATACAGTAGTGCTACCCAGCACAAGCCAGAATAATCAATGGAAGCAAGAAGATTTGTGCATAAAAGCTCTATCTAGTATCTACTCATCCAATATCCCAGACTAGATGAATTTCATCAGTGAGGAGCCTTGGATCTGAGAGCATTGTGCCTAGATCTGCCAGAGGGTTGCAATAGTTTCTAAGATCTAAGTACAATACTTTCAGATCCAAAGCTCCTTAGTGATGAAAGCCACAAACTAAAACCTAGTCTGGAGATATTGGATGAATAGACACTAAATAAGGATTTTATCTACAAACTTTCTTGCATTCATTGATTACTCTGGCTTGCATTGTATGGCACAACTATACAGAAGGTTTTGCATTTGTACTAAACTTATTTTAATTATATGCAACCCAACAAATAATGAATAAATAATATTTCAAATGTCAATAGCACTTTGTTATTCTTTTTTTAAGCTCCCAAAATACATTAATTAAATCAATTATCTGCTGCAAAAATAATCAAGACTCAGTTTATTGAAATTTTTATTATTTGACATTTCTATACCTTCCAAAAACCCAAATATATTATAATTCATTAAAATACATCATTGAAAACTAGTTTCACAACTATTTAGTAAAACAGACAATTCAGTTTGTATTCAAAATCTTAGCACTAATTTTTTAATTAGCTTATATAAGATAATCTGAGCTTATCCAGTTCTTTATACCTAAACAAAAGTCATTTATTCATATAATTGATATTTATGGTTTTTTTTAAGTTATTGATTACATTATTCACTTGAGACTTTTTTTTACTTGCTATTATAAGCTGGTTCTATATTAGTTCAGTAAAACATTAAACTGTTCTATAAATGTGTAGTTCCCCTCATTATTTGTGCTGCCTAAGTATTTCCACCAGTGTAGTTAATGTGCAAATTTCTCTCACAGATATTAGTGCTATTGATCTAGTGATTTTAAGTTTAAGAAATATAGGTTGTTTAATAAGATTATGGTTTATTTTGCACTCCATAAAAAGGACATTAAATTAAGCTAATTTTTTAATTTTTATAATTTAAAATAATTATAATCATCTAATGTCTTTATTGCTATGACAACAAGGCTGAACAATGAAAGAGACATATCTGGGAACTATCATGTAAACCTCAAGCTCTAAAGAGTGCAATTCTTCCACTGTACTACGTAGGCAGGACATTTTTATTTATTTACAAAAAGGCTCATTAATGTATGTAATGCAAATCTAAATATTATGCTACTAAAATAATTATATAACTGAGAGTTTAGTTTTTCAAAAAAGGTCTTGTTGCATTTAAATGCCCAAATGGCAAATTATGCAAAGCATTTTCACTTCAGAAAATTAAATTTTAGTTTTTAGTTGACACGAATGAAAATTGGCCCAAGAATATTTCATTCTAAAGCCTGCGACTCTACCAAAGCCCTAAATTGCATGGACTAGTAAGATGTATTAAAAAATAAACGAGAAACTACAACTAATAAGAATAAATCACTAATATCTGTTTGTAGCATTGTACCACCTAATAACCTTTTGTTTGTAGTACTTTGTTGTCTAGTAGCAAGATTCTGCCTGAAGACCAGAGAATCCAAGAAACATACATTTACAAATATATAAAAACAAATGCCAGTAAAAAAATATATGTAAAGTTCACTTTATCATTTTTAAGCTTCTTTAATTCAAAAGATTACGTTACTAATTTGTGTCATTTCAATTATATAAGTATTCACAATTATGTATGTGATTACGAATGATTTAAGTTTAAATTAAAAAAAAAAAATCAGTTATTACGAAATCCAAATAATATTTCTTTTTAGATAAGCTCTTAATTTATTAACTCCCCTCTCTGTAGGTTTTTAAAAATCTTATAAGTACTTAAAGAGAAAGTTTTTTTAAAATAAGATTAGATCGTTAATTATTAGTACAGACACGATGTAAAAATATAAAGCAAATTATTTTCTCTTTAAAATGATATAAATAATTCAAAATGTTAAGATGCACACAAACACTTTTGTTTTCTAATCTTTAATGTATTTTAACACTTTAAAGTTAAAATGTTAATGCCAATAGATACTTGCTGAAAAATTAATATGCATAAAATATATACGTAATAAATATTTTCATTCAGTATACTGAATTTACTATAAATATAGAGGATTTGAACACAGATTTTCAAGCACTCTTCGACTAATCACATTATCTTATACCACTGATACACATGACCACACACATGTAGAAAAGATAAATAATCACCAATATACTATTTCATGCTGAACTAACACTCATCAGTTGGTCCAGATAATCATCTCCCACCCACATATAATCAGTGTTCAGTTAATATTAAGATACAAATCTTAACACTTTAATAGACAGGTTTCAATCCACTCCAACCTTCAACTCTTTGGACATTCATACTACTGAAAACCTGATGATGAAATATCCAAATCCTATTTTGATGCCAAGTTGTTATTATGCTCATGTTGATGTCAAGTCACTCTGAACCTTCATGTACAAAACGTTATCCATTTAAATACATAGAAGGAATGGGAAAGGTGCAGACTTAATATGTAATATTTGAAATACAGGCATTCTTCATATGCCTGAAGCTTAATTGTAAATATAGGGAATTTGAACACAGAGTTTCAAGCACCCTTAAACTATCCACATTATCTTATACCACTGATGCACATGACCACACAAATGTATAAAAGATAAATAATCACCAATATATGTATTTTGTGCTGAACTAACACTCATCAGGTGGCCCAGATCATCATCTCTCACACACATATATAATCAGTGCTCAGTTTATATTAAGATAGCAAATCTTCACACTTTAATGGATAGGCTTCAATCCATTTTAACCAACTCTTCAGTCATCCATACTATTGAAAATCTGATGATGGAATGCCCAAATCCCATGCTGTTGCCAATATTATGTTCATATTGACCTTAAGTCAAACTGACCCTTCATGTATAGGACCTTATCCTGAGGACTGATTATATATGTGTGTGTGAGGTGATGATTTGGACCAACTGATGAGTACTGGTTCAGCATGAAATACATATATTGGTGATTATTTATCTTTTCTGCATGTGTGCGATCATGGGCTTCAGTAGTATGAGATAGTGTGGATATTTGAAGGGTGCTTGAAAGTCTGTGTTCAAACCCCTATATTTACAACTAAGTTCCAGGTATATGAAGAATGCCTGTATTTCAGTTTATATTCATTCTTCACTGTACACGTCTACACACACATGAAAAAGATAAATGATTCCCAATATAACTAGCATTCATTAGTTGGGTCAGGTCATAATCTTCCACACATAAATGCAATCAGTGGTCAGATTATATTAAGATAATGATTCCTCAAACTTTAATGAGCAGGCTTCAGTCTTCTCGCGCTTTTCACAATTCAACTGTCCATTTCATTGAAAAACCAATAGTGAAAAGCTAAAAGCATTTGATGTATTTGATATTGTAATCATACCCATGTAGACATTATGTCAATCTACCCCTTTATATTATCAGGCCATTATGTATCCATTTATATTAATAGGAATGAGATGGGCTGGACTTACACTATGATGTAACCTATTTCTAAGTAATACATAATTAACTTATTCATGTGCATCTGTTGTTTGAGATAGAGTCGAAGATGAATGTAGATTAAAAATCCTAAGCACAACCCCCTCTATTTAATAAAATAAATGCATAAATACAAATAATATTACTAATCTGTAATATACTTATTTTTGATCTTTTTTTCTCCACTTTTTTTTACTTTAATGAATTCAGTCACTGCGATGATCAGATTGACAGGGTTTTGTTGTCCAAAGCCCCTCATTTATCAGACATTTCTTTCCATAAACCATAATGGTGGAATTATGCATTTGAGCAATTTTATTTCCATTCTTGAATTGACATATATAATGATTCTAATACCAACTGTTTCTTTCACCTTTGCTAACTTTTTATCTTTCAAAAAAGTGAAACTCTGAAGAAAGTTATTGAACAGTCAAAACTGTCAGCTATGTGTAAAATGCATAGAAGAATGTGTTATTACTGTTTATTTATGTTGGTACTTTATCTCCACCCACCCCCCAATTAGAATGGGATATTTTTATGAGTGGATGCTTATGATAATAATGAATTCCTTTTTTTTTATTTGCTTATTTGTTTTAAATACAGCTGAAATATTTTTTTTGTAAAACAAATTAAAAATATTACTTTGCAGAAAGATGGATGAAAATGTTTTTATTTTATAACTCTATACACATAATTTTGTCAAGAAATATATATATTTTAAAAAAAAATTAATATGCTACACATGAATCCCAGACTGACTGAAGAGTAGCATTTAGAAAATAATGACTAGAATATTTATTTATTACCAGGCCCATAAAGACAGAGCTTTTATTTAGACTCTGCATCTTGGAAATGGTTTTCAGTTTATGGAGAGACTTATGGGTTTTTTTTTATTGTTAGACTCATAGCCAAGCTCTGTAGGATTAAATTAAGATAGAATATATAAATACTTATAACTTAACATATTTTTTTTTACCACAGCCATATCACCTAATGCAATCGTTTGGAACTAATAGATGCCAGTTGAAAGTGCTTAATAAATCCCTATCCAAATGTTGTCCTATTCAATATCCCAAATTAAATTCTAACTTATGGTTTATGTGAAGAGCTTAGGATCTTAGAAAATTTCATCTGAACTTTTAGGATGAAAGCAATAAGCTAAAAATTAGTCTGCAAATGTTGGAGACTGAATAGAAATTATATTTTTTTATTTAATTTTAAATGAATATGGTAATGTTAAATTATGATTATTTTTTGCTTAAATTAAATATAAGTTTATTTATAACAATAACTGCATTTGGATTTGATGTTGATATATTATCAATGCCATTGTTTATATTAAGAGTATGGATTTGAGTTTTAGTGGTAATTGTTAGATTTTAAAAAAAATTTAATAAGATTAATAAATATTATTTCTGAATAATTTTAATATTAAATTTTATTTTATTTTTTACTTTTGTTTCATTAAATAATTTAAGATTTTATATATTATATGAATTTTCATTAATTCTAAAAAGTTATTATAATTATAGATTGAGACTATCACCTGAATGACTTCATATTATGCTATTTTATATGTTATTTCCTTCTCTTTCTTTATTAGTTGGGATTATTGCTATATACTGATATTTAAATACTTTTTCAATTACTGTTATTGAAATATTATTTTTATATAGCACTGTTTTTATAAACTGTAATTGTAATATTCAGTGATTAAGCTATTGCACATGCACTTTGAAGATTGTAAATTATAAATGAATACTCTCACTTTCCAAATACAAGATAAAGTCTTTTTGAAAAGATAGGATGAATCCATCTACCTTTTTGACCCAAATGTTTATGTAAAACAAATCTTAAGCATTTGGAAATGAGAGTGTGAAGATATTAAGCAAATTGTAAAAATTTCTCAAGTGTCATTCATTCAGGCATAGTAAATGTAATTTAAAGTGATTGCTTAATATCTTCACGCTCTCATTTCCAAACACTTAAGATTTGCCCATACATAAACATTTGGGTTGAAAAGATAGATAGATTCATCCTATCTTTTCAAAAAGACTTTATCTTGTGTTTGGAAAGTGAGAGTATTCATTATAATTTAAAATCTTCAAAGCATATGCGCATTAGCTTAATCATTGAATATTACTATTATTACTATTATTGTAAAATATTTTATATTTATGAAGTCTATATTATTCTGAATTATATGCATAGCAGCATTTTTTACTAAATTTCCTATAGGTATTGTTCATATTTGGTTACCAGAAGCTCATATTGAGACTTCAATTGTGATCTTTCATCTATGAGTTATTAAAGCTTACATTACGTGGCGTAAAGGAAAAAGAGCATGCTGATGAAACAGAAATGTGTAAACTGGAGTCATGTGATAAAATTATGTGATATTTTATTGGTTTCACCTAATATTTGAGTGGACAGATTAGTGTAATCTAATAGTTCTGTAAAAGAATGCTGAAAACCTCTTCATACTGCAATGGATTACAAACATTTTACCTTTTATCTCCATAAGAAGAATATGACCATTGGTATATAAAGCTCATGGTAATATTATAAATTCACTTGTTAATGCATAGATAAAAAAAAATGACAGGAATAAAAAACTGAGCATAGAAATGAGAAAAAATATCTGTTGATATAAGAAACAACATTTAGTCTTTAATAAGCCAATATCATATCCCAAAATGCACAGGAACATTCTTTTAATTTTGCAGTACTTATTATTTCCAGTTACTAACACATTAAAAGAGTTCTGCAATTTACTAACTGTGAGTTCATGTTGATAAATTACTTTTAACATCCAATTATTTAAGAGATTGAAATATATATTAAATAAAAGTAAACATTTTTACACCATTTCTCATCACTCTTTTCTATATTTATCTATTTCCATCTTAATTGGATAAAACTTCTACATATACTTCTTCATTATATTTTATAAAGAGCTTGCAAATACACTCTTAACAAGCTTTGCAAAATATCCTCAACTGCAGACTGGTTCCTGCTACTGGCATCATCAGTGAGGTGCCAGGATATTCAAGCATTAGATTAAAAATACTAGGACAAGCCCATCACTTTATCTAATGGATAACTATTAAGTAGAAAATCTGAAATTTTTAGACATCCATATGTTCTAGTATTTTTAATCTAATGCTTGAATATTCTAGCACCTCACTAACAAAGCCAGTAGCAGAAACCAGTTTGGGGATTGAGGAGATATTCTGCAAAGCTTGTTAAGAGCTTATTTGCAAGCTCTTTATAAAACATTTGTAATACAAGTGTGTTTAAATTAGGTCATGTGACATCTGACTTGATTTATTTGTAATTTCTTCATTATATATTCATTTTTTTTTTCATTTTATTTATTATTTCACTACTAATTCAGTGCTTTTATTTACTTTTTTTACTCTTTATTATTATTATTAAAATTCCAAAAGATTTTAACTTTTCTCGAAAAAACAATACTATATAATTCAATAAATGATAATAGGCCAATACAAAGCCTTATACTAAAAAAGGCTTGTTTAATGCTTTGAAAATAAATTAATTTGCTATTCAAATCACAATTTCTGTAAAATGCCACTTTTATAAAGCTCCTAATCCTTTAGGACAGTCATCGCTATGATTATGACTACTATTTAGTCGAAAGCATGCTCAGCATACTATTTAGATATATCTAGCATGCATGTTTTCAAAGCATCAAACAAGCTATTATTAGTAGTATACTGTTTTTGTGCTTTGTACTATTAAAATTTATTGAATTATTATTAAAACAGGCAAAACTCACTATACGTATTGCCACACACAGCAAGCTAGAGTAATCGATGGATGCCAGAAGGTGCAGTGCTCTCAGATCCAAGACTCCTCACTGATAAAGGTCACAAATCAGAAACTAGTCTGGGGATATTGGATGAGTAGGCATTAGATGGGGCTTGGATCTGAGAGCACTGCACTTTCTGGCATCCATCGATTACTCTAGCTTGCTGTGTGTAGTAATATGTATAGTGAGTTTTGCCTGTTTTAATAACAGTTATAATGAAGCATAAGAAATGGGGATCATGTGATGTTTAATGAATTGTTATTATTTGATAATTTATCTTCACTGAAATTTCCTCAAATAATTCGCATACTTTTATTTGAATTTATTTTATAAATTAGCCTACAATTATTTATAAATAAATTTTCTCTCCAATATTTTAATTTTGTAATCCAAATATATATCAGTTCTATGGTATTTATATGCAGTCGTAATACTATAGCTAAACCTAGGTTTTGAATACAAATAAAATTTACCCTTTCACGTGAACATCATACCCTTGTCATTTCTAAACCATATGTCCACTATTACTGTAGTAAAAACTTATAATGTTTTTATAAATCTTTTTTCCTCTCTTAATTCAAAATCAGATCTATTTTAGCACGGTTGTTCAATCCCCTATCGAGTTTAAACAAAATTTTTATTTTTAAATCAATTTTCATATTCTTCATATATACAGTTTCTGTGAAGAACTGGGCTATTATTTCAGGCCCCTTTTTGTAAAATTCGGTTGATGGAAAAAAATACTTAAATCATTCAACAAGAAATTGAATTTAAACTAATAGCGAAAGCAGCTAAGATCAATTCAATAGCTCTTTCACAGAAACTAACTGATCTATTATACAAGTATTTGTAACTAATACATAGTATTCATGGCATATTGGAAAGACTCGGCCTTACTGCCTATAATTTGGGTTCGAATCTAAGCTCGGCAAAATGAACACTTTCTCAAAGTGTTAATTAGTCATAGAATCCTTTATTTCAGGTACATGGTACTTACTCAATTAAAATATTAATTCAATATTTTTTTTTAAAAAATTTAGTGCAAAAAAAAATGGAAATGTATTTAATTCATTTATAAACTATTTAAAAATTATATACTGTACATCTGTATTAAATTAAACACACTAATTTTCAACACAAATCTACAACTAATGGTTTTTCTGCTAAGGCAGACTCTTAATCTTAAGTGCAAAATAATACGAACACAAAACAAATATATACTTGAAATGTTCAGTTTTGGCTGGATTTGTAATTTAATTTTGCCTAGTTATTTAATTGTGAGTTGTGCTTAATTCAATATATTGTAATATATAAACGTTCAACCATGTGTTAGAAAATATATATTTGTAAAACTCTAATATTTGTGTTAATATCAAAATACACACGTATGTATAATTTAGCTATATATAAATAAATCAAATCAAATAAATAACAAACTTTTATTGATTTCTTCTAGCGCTTTCAAAGGTATAACCTTCATTTTCTAGAAGTGCAATATGCAAAATATGGTAGATTAAATATGCAAATAAGAGTGAGAAAAAATCTAAATCTGCCACTTCTTAGATATATTGACTACTTTAGCTTTAGCTATTTTGTATATAACAATAGACTCACGATGTACTAGCTACTGGAAGTGCATTTATATTTATGCCTATAATTTGGGTTTGAATTCAGGCTGAATAAAACATGATTTTTCAGGATCTAATCAAAATTCGACTAGAATTTTTTTTTCTATCAGGCAGTTAACCAATAGCTAAATTATCTAACATCCAATATTGGATTACTACACGGCACCAGAGAACTACTTTTAGCTAGAGAGTAAAGATAGAAAACTAATGTGATGCAATATGATGTGTAATGTTTTGAAGAAGTGACTTATTAAGATTGTTACTATGTTTTTGAACTAGGTATGATAACTAACCCTAATTTAGATAATTTAGTGCCAGAATAAGCCCCTATCACTGCTAATTCCTTGGTGTTATAAATCAAAGTTGCATAATTTTACTTTTAAAATCTATCGATGTATTCCAGAAATATTCAGTGTTTATAACTATAACTTTACTGAAGTAAACAACAAAACATAACAGGATGTTGTCCAATATTAAAGAGTAAGAATTGATATTAATGATTAATATCAAGGATGACTTAAATGCGATAAAAAATTGGAAAGTAGATGATAGTAGTATACATTTTGTTTCAATAAAAGAAATGGTTAGAAATAATAGAAAAATGAAAAAACAAAGATGTAAATATATGTTACTTTGCTGTGATAAATGTAATAAAAAATAATCATGCAGATAGTGATTCTGACAATCATGGGATGTTTGTGCATCCAAGTAATTTACTTTCTTAGAAAATTATGAATATTTTTAATTCTGCCTTTATATAGACATTTGTTTGTTGCAGGTATCTTTCAGCAGTGCAGAATTAATATTAAGTAACCTTAATATTTAAAAACATAATATTTTCAAGTTTTTGTATCCCTAATCTCAACTCCATCATATTGTTATCATCCATCAGTTTACAAGTTGAAGTGGTGTAATGAAGAAGTATAACATGTCAACATACACATATATTTAGTTTATCTGATGACTAAAAATTGTTCACAAAATGCATGCATAGTGAAAAAGTGATTTCCCAAAGGTTTGTGATGATGGTGTTCTAGTTATATTTTTGTGATGATGGTGTTCTAGTTATATTTTTATATTGGACTATTTCCATCATCTAATATAAGTATTGATGTCTTTAGAAAAAATTAACTTTTATTTAAATATTTCAAATATCTTCAACTATTAGTAATAGCACATCAAATAGGTTAGTATATGCCCAGTGTTTCAAGAGGTATTATTCTTCCCTTTTGTTCAGGTGTTGCTGGCCTGACTAGTAACAGTACTAGCATGGAATTCGAACCTGGATCCTTAGATTTTTGAGTATTGAATTTTAAGGTAGCACTTTAATGAACTGAACCATCCTGCCAATGGCAACAGTCAATAGAAATTTCATATACTTATCTATGTTTCTCTTGATTTCTCCACTTTTTCCTAAGAGCAAAGTTTATTAGTGGTTTCCATACATTCTCATAGTCACATTAAGTTGGCTAATGGGATTTTTTTCCATTGTCATGTGAGCAGCTTATTTAAATTTTCTTCTTTATACCTTTTCTTCTCTATCCAATATTTTTGTATTTTTCCAATTGAACATATGTTCATTGGCACATACATGGTCTGCTACTTTAGACACACTGTTTTTTTCTCTTCTAATCATCAGTTTCAGTTCATCCAAGTGCTTATCAATGAGATAACTGGTTTTACCAATATATGTTCTTTAACATTCACATGGTAATTCATAGATGCAGTTTTTTTCTTTTCAGCACTTCAAGTTTAGGCTTTATATATGTTCAAATTCCTCATAATGTGGTATAGTTCTGGAAAGCTGTTCTGATGTTATAGTGATTACAGATTTTCCTTAATTTGTCTGCTACTTTTGGAATGTATGGGTGTACATTACAGTACCAATAATTGTCTTTTCTTTTGATGGTTCTTTTTGTTGTCTATTTAACATTATAAAAAATGTTTATCCATCAATTGTTATTAAGAAAATGTCAAATAGACAACAAAAAGAAATATCAAGAGGAAAGACAATTATTGGTACTGTAGTGTACCCTTACATTCCAAAAATAGCAGACAAATGAAGAAAAATTTGCAATCAGTATTCCAGAGCCATACCACACTACAAGAAATTCTAACATCTACAAAGCCTAAACTTGAAATGCTGAAAAGAAAAAAACTGCATCTATGCATACCATGTGAATGTGAAAGAGCATATATTGGTGAGACCAGTCATACCATTGAAAAGCATTTGCAAGAACACAAACTGATGATTAGAAGAGAGAAATCAGATGTGTCTATGGCAGCAGACCATGTATGTGCCAATAAACATATGTTCAATTGGGAAAATGTAAAAATATTGTATAGAGAAGAAAAGGTACAAAGAAGAAAATTTAAAGAAGCTCCTCACATGATAATGACAAAAAATCCCATAAGCCAACCTAGTAGGACTATACATAATGTATGAAAAACACTAATCAATTTTGCTTTTAGGAAAAAGTGGAGAAATCAGGAGGACCCTCATAAATAAGTATATGAAATTTCTACAGAGTATAGCCTTTGGAAAGATGGTTCAATTGGTTAGAGCATTACCTTAAAATTCAATACTTAAGAATCTAAGGGTACAGGTTTGAATCCATGCTAGTACTGTCACTGGTCAGGCCAATAACAACTGAAGAAGAGGAAAGAATAATACCCCTCAAAATCCTGGCATATACTAATCTATTTGATGTGCTATTAATAATAGCTGAATGTATTTGGAATATTTAAATAAAAGTTAATTTTTTCTAAAGACATTCATACAATATTAGATTATGGAAATAGTCCAATATAAAAATACAATGAGAAGGGTGAGTTTCAGTGGTGGTGTTTTTTACAATACAATGGAATTGAAATGAAGAAGTGCACTGATAAAATATAAAAAAATTGAAGATAAAAGATGTTCTAAAAAAAGAGAGTAGTGTGATGAAGCTCTGAATAGAGTTTATGTGCTGATAATATGATTAACATATGTTATGGGTGCTCATAAGTGAGTAAAACATAAGAAGTACTGAAATAGCTGTCCATATAAAAGATTTACCAATAATCCCATTCAGAGACATGATACCCAGTATTATGTTTAATGAATATCATTCATTCATCCCCATGTAATAAAATTATTTATTTAGTAAATATCTTCATTATTGTACATTTTACCTTTATATAGTGTTGTGGCTTTTCTAGATATATGAGTAAAGATTGTGAAGTCCAGTGATAAGAAAACATAGGTGAAATTAAAGATATATATATATATATATAATTAAAATGGATTTGAGAACAGACTTTTAGGCTCCCTTCACTTATCCACTCTATCTTACACAACTGATACACATGAACACATACATGTGAAAAAAATAAATGATCTCCAATAAAGTATTTTGTACTTAACGAGCACTTATCACTTGGTCCAGATCATCATCTTCCACACACATATATAATCAATGCTCAGTTTTATTAATATAGCAAATCTACAAACTTTAATGGACATGTTTCAATCCTCTCCATTCTCCAACCATCCATATCATTGAAAATCTGATGATGGAATACTCAAAGCCCTTGTTTTTCAAATCCTTTTTAATTATATCTAGCTCAAGTATATACACTATACTTGCATTTAAATACATATAATAATTAAATTAACACTCCAACACTGATTTTATTGAATAAAGTATTAATCTAATTATATAATATTAACACCTGGTAAAACTTTATATTTATATATTTCATTATTTCATCTAATATTGACAAACTGTAAATTGAAAAATTATACCAAAGTCAAATAAAGCAAGTTGAAATATAGCTTTAAAGCAGTAATTTGATCAATTTAAGATCTGCATGTTTTCATTCCAAAATGTTTTAGATTTTCTTATATAAATGAATTTAGATAAAAATGATAAGATGGACCATACTTATCTTTTCAAAAGACTTTATCTTGTGCTTTGGTTTGAGATTATTTCATTTACTCAATAAACCAGTGTTGAAATATTAATCTAGTTATATAGTACTAACTGCTGGGAAAAGTTTGTTTATATATATATATAGTAAACTTTGTAGAAAGAATGAATTTTAAAAAGGGATTCTTAAATATGATGTGCTTAAAATCCACTCATCAATGATTTTATTAAAGGAAATATTTTGAGATATATTGTACGAACTTTAAAAAAAAATAATATGACCATCTTGTTAAGAGAAATTTAAATAATATAAAAAGAAAAACTGAGAAAATAGTTTTTTATTTGTGACTCTGGATATCTGCAGATAATCACATCTCATTTTGAAAATGCATTGACTTAAAATTATATTTACTCTTTAATTAATTAGTTTGTTGATTAAAGATCATTAAAAAATTCAGACAACAGTATTTCTTACTTAAAAATTTGTCATCAAAATAGAATTTTAATATGCTGTAAAAACATTCTATTTAATTGAAAAAGTTTGAATAATTATAAAAAATATATAAAGTGTAAAATTTTTACAGATATGTATAAATTCTCTTCTATGCATATAGCTCTGTACAAGGTTATTTATTTTCATTTTCTTTTAAAAAAAAAGTCAGAGTACATATTTAATATATTTAGTTTGTTATTCATTAATTTGAAAACCTTGTAAAAAAAATCATAGATGTTAATCTCACACCTTATGATAAGATTGTATTTAAAAAATAGTACTATCTAATTAATCGACTTTTAGAAAGGTATTTCGTTTCCAAAGTCTGAGCATTAACTTTTAAAATTGTAAACCAATTATTAACATACATTTACCAATAAACGTTAAAAGTCATTTTAAAATCCGTATAAATTTATTTAAAGTATTTATTAATATTTTAGTTATATTGAAGGTAATTGTTTCTAAACAGTATAGCATAATAATTTCATTATTTCAAACAGGCATAAAATTTCCAAACTTCCATGATTATTCTGTTATTTTTCCATGCTACTTTATTGATTTGATTTTTAATTCCTTTAAAAATAACTGGGGGAAAATGTTCATCTTTTTATCACCATCATTATTATTATAATTACTATTATATTATTTACTGATTTTATTTAAATAGAAGGGATTTATACCCTAATAGCCCAACAATGTGTTGCTGAGTACTGAGGTTACTTTCAAACCAAAGCTCAAATTAGAGATTTTTTTAAAAAATAATCTTTTGTACCTAAATTCATTTATATAGGCCAAGCTATAGCATCTTAGTTGACATCGTGAAAATATTTCTTTATTCACTTTACATTTATTAATTTCTTTCTATATATTAATGTTCACAAAATTCCTCAATTTACTACATGTTAACATTACAAACTATTAGAAACTAAGAAATATTTAATTTTATTTACTAGTGCAGAGACGTCATTGAGCTACTACAATAACATTACAGCACATGTGTTTAGGGTGTAAATTCCTTCCATTTAAAAAATTACATACGATCTCTGTGCTAGTAAATAAAATTGAATATTATATGATATTATTAGCAGAATATTATCGTGTAAAAGGACTGTTGAATAATAATATATTAATGTACTCATTTGTCACATAAGATTTATAATGGTAGTAAAAACAATAATGATTACATTTTACACATTTTAAAGTTCAGTACAATGTTATATTATTAGCTACAATAGTAAGATCTGTATTATAAATGTATATATAGTGTTAGAGGCTTACTGCAGCCAGTATTCAACAGAAAATTGAAAGTGAAAGAGGGCTTACTTTGCTAAATAAGCACCAGGTTATTATTTTATAAATTATTGGAAAATCATATATGTAGTCTCAATGTGTTACATACTGTTCTATGGGTAGTCAGGCAAGCTGTAGAGATGCACATGTACTGATTTAAAACAGTATCCTCAATATCTCATTAGTCTATAAACTGATGTAGGCATTGAAATAAGGTAATATGCAATCATATTGTAATTTTTATTTAGCCAACCCTAACTTTTTGATATATTATATAATTATTAAAATTAGTCAGTACCTAGACAATCTCAATATCAATAACAATCTCATCTTGTTGTCATGGCAACCTTTTTTCAATAATATACAACATTTTAACCCATTATTGATCTACTGTATGATAAAGATCTCTTAATGTTTAATTCAACTTCTCATCTCTGGCCTTTCTTCTCCATATCAGACCAGAAAACTTTCTTATTTCATGCATCCTTCTCATGCAATTTCTTTTTATCTTTTATGATATCTTAGGAACTGTCCATCTGTTATCATCTCTTCTAGATATGTGTCCAGCTCAGTTTCATTTCAGTCTTTTAATTCTTTCAATGATGTCAATAATTACACTTATTTGGAGTAATTCTGGATATATATTCTGGATATAGCATAATTTTTACAACAACTAAGACATTTTCTAGTTTATAGATATCCTCTTGTTCACTTGACAAACATTTATTTTGAAGCCACATAATTTCTAAAATAAATGGTTAACGATAGTTATTTTTTGGCTCAACTTTTCAATTAACTGTCTATGTAAGGGTTACTGCTTATTTGATCAAAATCTTTTAAAGATCTGGTTTCATTTTCACTACTACTGTTGCTGCTTGCTTGTTTACAAACTATTGCAGTAATTTCTTTCTCAGTTTTTCCATCAGAACTATAATTGGAACATCTGTGGATTCTTTCTCTGTAGTGAATTTGACTAATATAAGAATAGTTTCACAAAAATCACAGCTTTCTTTGTTTTGATTTTTTTTTCTTTTTCAATAGAATCAGAACTGCTGATTTTTTTTTATCTTTTAATTTTTATTTTTATTTTAGATGCTAGTGTTTGAGAAAACAGTTCAGTTGTGGATTTGTCTTATTATTTAGTTTTTCATTATCAGAGTTAGAAACTACTATAGCATCATAGAATCATTATTTTTATATTTACACAATCTGTTAACACAAGAGCAAATTTCTCCATGAAAGCCCTAAGCTAGAAACTAATCTGGGGATATTGGATGAGTACCTACTAGATGGGAATTTTCATGCTTTAACCTTCTATTATCCATCGATTACTTTGCCTTTCACTAGATGGCAATACTGTATGAAGAAAGTTGCTACTGTGTGCCTATATTACAAAATTGTGTGCCTATATTACAAAATTGTTTTGGAGGCTTCTGTTTCAAGACAATAGTTAACTTTTTTATAGGTAGTTTATTTTCTATTACTACTAGATTGATAGTATATTTAATACTATTTATAGACAATGTGAATGTTGTATTTTGACAATTTCTGGTGAAAAATCATATTTATTTATAAAAAGTTTGGGGTCTTTTTTTACAATTTGTGATAGGTGTAAAACATTCATTGTCCAGTAAGATTCCAAACTCTCTAGTTGAGATGAAAAGAAAAAAGAAGATATTGTAAATTTTTTTGACACATTAGCCATGTAAGATAACAAAAACAAAACTTTTATTTTCCTGATAATCTTTGAAAAGCTTTCCATAATGATATAGTTTATTAGCTTTTTTTTGCTAATAAAATATTCAAGAAGTTATAGAAATAATTCCAAAAGCTAGCTGCTTATAAATGATATATTATTGATTATAATTTATGTTTCAAAACTGAGTTTAAATCCCATAACTTTTTAAAATAAAGATTTCTATTTGTTGTTTTTTTCCCTTTATTTTGGAACTTTAATTTTGTCCTTTAATTTGGACACTTGTTCTTTCCTTTTCTAAGACTTAATTTATCCAATGTGATGTGATGTGATGTGATGTGACAATACCTACAGTGACTCCATGTGGGAAAATTCCAAAGCTTGCACACTTATTTAAAATTTGAATTTATTATGATTAGTAGTCTTAATTTAAATTAAATTATCTTTTATTGATGGAATCTATTTTACCATTGGCTCTATCTGCACCACTACAGAGCCCTGGCGTCTGTTAATAATTTTGCATACAGATTAATTTTTTACCAAAAATATTTGATATTTTGCCCAATAAAGCCAACTTCCTTAATTCTGTAGCATAACTGATTACCGCATCAGTACTTCCTTAATTGTATTGATTAAAATTTCTTTGTGGTAATACCTGCTGTTTAGAACAAAAATAAATGTCAGCAATTCGGTTGCTTATTCATAACATTTTGCTGAAGAAATGCAGTAATAGATTACTTTTTACAATGCACTGAAATAAATTTTATTCGTTGATATTTTCTTATGGTTTTGATTGACTACGCAGTCTGAACCAGAGCTGCAATATTCAAACATATATGATCAGACAATTAGTGCATATTTATACATATATAAACGGATATAATTATAAAACACATTATATATAATACTTTACATTATGGATTTTTGCAGAATACAAATATTTAATAACTCCAGTAATTATATCCGCCATATATATATATATTATACAGGGTATCATACACCCAACACTTGAGGGCGCACCAAACTAATCTACCAGTTTGGAAAATTTTGTGTGAATGAATATATGATAATCCGGACATACTTCGATATAATAATTGCTCCAGGCGCTAGCTCATCTTAGAGTTTGAGGCATATAACTATTAAGCAATTGATAGATATCAGCAAACAAACGGCCGGCAAATTTAAATAAATATAATAATACTGTTTGTTTATTTCTGAGTTTATATATATATATAACAAATTAAATATAAAAGAAAACATATCTCCCTTAAAATAAAAGAAAATAATGTTCCTTCATGGATGAGTCCCATCAGATAAGACCCAAGTAAAAAGTTGATTCAGATCACAATATTTCTCTAGGGAAATATCCCAGCAAAAGCAAACATTATCAAAGTATTTATATAAAAACAAAGATTCTTAAGAGATAGTGATATTGTATAAGATTTAAATTAACTTTTCTGTTATCTTTACTAACTCATATAGACCTATACGGCTTGCTAAGGCAAAGTGCGGTGTGATCAAACCAAACCACGCCAAAAAGATAGTGGACTTACAATAGGCCGTCTTATTGCACCAATACCCATAACCAAACGCGATTTACTATACGTAGGCAATGATAATTCGCAAAAGTCTGGCTTGTATATTTGCCTACTAATCGTATCATTACAAACCTCTACAGACCCGTACGAAATGCTAAATCACGGTATGGTACGATTGAATCCAAGTCGCGCAAACGAGATACAAAGGACTTACAATGGGCCGTTTTATTGCACACAACATCCGTAACCAAACATTATTTATTGTACGTAGGCTGTGATAGCCCGCACAAGTCTGACTTTTACACTTCAATATTCCTTGTATACATATATAACTGAAGATTTTAAACATTCTGTAAAAATAAATTTATTAAGAAAATATTTGGTTTATGAATTTCTCAATTTATTTTATTTAATAAGCGTTTCGTTTGCCTTTGACTGCTGTCCTCACTAATAGCAGAGAATTATGAAACTGATTTAATTAAAACAAAATAGAAATTAAAAAAAAAAAAAATTTTGTTATTCAACGGTCAGAATTATTTAAATTAAATTAAGGTCTATTAATTATCTAAATCAACCTCTATCATAATAATAAAACAAAAACTCATCCATGAAGAAATTAGAAATACATAAAATATATTAACTATATATATTATTTATAAAGTTACTTAATTTATACTAAGCATATATGTTATATTACAATGACTAAAGACTAGATTACTGGATATAAATAAAGTTCTCACATTTTACCGGTAGATTTTTATGCTGCAGAATTTTGATTTTGGAAGTATGTACTTAAATTAAATATCCAAATAAGTAATGCCATAGTTGAGAGAGAGAAACTTTGATTTCATGTTGTTGATCAGTAAAACAACAAGTTGGAGGTGAGTAGTTTATACCATGATGGGAATAGAAGTTATGCCGAAGAGGTGAGTACATCATTGGGGCAGCCTTAGCCACACATACTATCAATGAAACACTGGAAATGATTGATTCTTATCGCACGGTAATTGCAGGTAACCACCGTAGATTCTTCTTGGGAAAATTTAATAGGGACGAGCGGCAACGTAACTGGAACTTTTAATCACGACAAAGTGTATACCAAGTTCACTAAGGAATGGAAGAAAGTGAACAGAGAATGAATGCACTAAAAAAATTTAGCTTATAATTGTTCGCCCACTTGTTTTTTGGAAACATCTAGAATCGGCATTAATTAAAAATAACTCTAGATAATCTAGTATTTTTAACTACTAGTTAAATTCTTAACATTCTCAACTAATTACTTTTATTACAATGCTTTACTTTTTATTATCACAGATTAAAATTTAAAACTTCGTAGATTAGGAATAGTTCTACAAAGTTTTAAAATAATCTTATACAAAAGATAAATAATTTATTTATAAAGTTTACTTTAAAAAAAAAAAAAATTGACATTATTTTATTAAATAAAATTAGTCTATCGAATCGTGTGTGTGCGTATATACATGTGATCGCACTTTTACAACACACGTTTAATTAAAAAATTGGCAACATTTTGAAATAAATTTACTAACAGAAATTTTAGCTAAAATCCCCCTCAAATACATATATATTTGAGATATAATAAAGCATCCGTCTCAATATATATATATAATCATAAGTGAACTAGCAATAGAACCAAATGACACAGTTCATTAAAAATCCTGGATATATATCTGTTAAGAAGTGACTAGAATTTCTACTATCTGGCCACCCTTATAAAGAAAAAATGATTGTTAAAAATCTCACACAAATAGAGTGCCTAAAAAGGTATTAATAAATTACTTATTTACCAGTAATCTTTCTCTGTCTCAATTAAATATATGTTAAAGAAAAAGAATAAAGTTGCATTTTATGAAATATTTAATGCAGTCGTATTTAATGTGGGGAAAATAGAACTTAATTTTGGGAGTAAATTTGAGTTGTTTTATTTTTAATTGAAGGTTCTTCCAGATGTTTTATGTAGGTGATGGAAGTAATGTTTTTTATGTAATATATTAGATCATGGTTGAAAGTAGGGAAAAGTTTAAGATATTTTAATCTTTCGGCATTATTTTGCCTTTTGGAAAAAGTAATTTGAAAGCATTGGTAATATACCCTTTATTATTGCATTCTTTCAATATGTCACTTTTTTTGTCAATAAATAACATGCTTTCAAAAACAGAACATAGAAATATATGCCTACCCTAAGAAGTTTTGAAAAAATCATAAGTGATGATTTTATGTAATGTGTTAACTCAGGGGGGGGGGGTAATCTTACATATATGTATTTGGTGCCATTTTTTTATAAATTTTATCCAACTTTAATGTATAACTATTGAATTTCAAAAACATTATTGAATATTTAGTTACAAATATGACCAAACATTAGTGTATTAAATATAATTATTGAAATAGTCATCCTCATTATATTTATATGTCTGGAGAAAAGGAATAATTCTATAGGATTTCATATTCCCTCTGTATATGAAAACATCCATTTACATTTTTAGCCAAAACTCAAAAAGAGAAAAAGACTTCAGAGATGCAATAATTAAAACAATTAACAAAATACTTTTTATGCACATTTTATGTGATAATCTTAACTTTATCAAATCCTCTTACAATTTCAGTTTACCAGCAAACTTCACCAGAGCAGTAATATCTATATAAATGTCCAGCATATAAAACATGTATTATCTAAACTACATGCCAAATATTTAAAAAGTTTATAACTTGATGCCTATTCATTAATATATATTTTATATGTTCTGTGCTTATATATATATATATAATAAAGAGTAGAAATAAGGAGATTATATCCATGTAAACAGAAATAACTTTTGCCTTTTGATGTTGCTAGAAAACAAGTACACCCGGGTCTCGTTTTATGTGGATTTATTTAATGCGATTTTGAAGTTATGCGATTCATGTTTCTTCTTAATATCTTTGTATGCAGTTTTTTTTTATGTGATAAAAATTATTAGATTAGAAGTTGAGCTCTAATAATGTGCTATTACTTTAAATATTATAAATTTTGTGCACTCATGCCATATTTAAAGTAATAGCGCATTATCAGAATTTGACTTCCATCTAATAATTTCAATATTTTCAGTGCTTTATAATAGTACTGTAATAGATTTTATGCAATAAAGAAATTCATAATTCATTTAAAATCAGGATTTTCCCATTTTATATACACACATTAAATTTTACAAGATTATAATGTAAACCTGTTCAAACATTATAGATGTCTATACTACCTATGTTGTTGTTTTTGCATTTTAAATCACATTTTATTTTTGCTTTTTTAAAAAAGAGTATGTAATCAATTAATGATTTAGTGTCTACAAGTAATACATTTTACAAGATTATAATGTAAATTTGTTCAAACATTATAGATACCTACATTATGTATGTTGTTGTTTTTGCATTTTAAATCACGTTCTATTTTTGCTTTTTTAAAAAAGAGTACGTAATCAATTAATCATTTAGTGTCTGCAAGTTTGTTTTTAAAAGGTGAGTAACAGTGGTGGGCACAATTAAATTTGACAATTAAAATCTGATTTTTAATTGTAATTAACAATTTAAAAATTATGTAACATGATCTGAAATTAATGTTATGTGAAACGATGAAATTTGATTTTTAAATAGAATTGAAAATTAAAAAATTAAAGATAAAAATAAGAATTTAATTTTTAATTGTTAGTTTTAATTAAATTTTGCCCAACAGTGGTGACTTGGTGTCTTTTTATTATCGTAAATCTAAGTTCTTATTTTTATTTTAAACTTTTAGTTTGCCCTAATGGAGAGGAAAAAACACCCAAGAAAATGAATTTCTTTGGAAACAAAAATTTCAATTTTAGATCACTTAGCGAAATGGGAAGGATCAACAGTGATTGGAAAACATTTTAGTTTGGACGAATCCACTATAAAACCAATTTTTAAAAATGAAGTTGGCACTAAGTTGTATTTCCTCTTGTGATGAATCTGATGTCTCAAATAGCAATAATGATTAAAATACCATACATGTATGAAAAAAATGTAAATTACACATAAAAATATATTGTTTTGAATAAAATTAAATACTGCAGTTAATAAAAATAATAAAAAAAGTTTGTCTTGTATCAATTTTTTTCAAATTTGAAATTTTTTATTAGTCATATTTTATTTTTTATTACTTTTTTTTATGTGAATTTTAAAACAATTTTACATTGTTGCTTTGCTTTTACATGATTTTTGGAAAATTACAGTATGTATCCCTCATTTTTCAAGGTAAGTTAAGTCTATTTTTGTGCCATTTCTTTTGTGCGCATTTTCTGAGGAACCTATCACCACATAAAATGAGATCCAGGTGTACTACTAATTGAGAATTATTCTGAGGCTAAACAAGTTTTTCTCCATTAACTTATACTAGCTTGTTTGTTAAGATTTTTTATTAAACTGAAAGAGCCACTTTTCACTTCAGTAAAAAACCTTAACAAAAAACTTATTATAAGTTCATGGAGAAAAACTTATTTAACCTTATGATAATGATCAATTAGTAGTAGTGATAGTTTCCTGGCAACATCAAAAGAAAAAGTTATCTTTGTTTACATGGATATATCCTTATTTCTATTCTTTATTATAATAGCAATCCATGAGAATATTTAATTTAATGTGTATATGTATACACATACATTATATATATATATATATAGAGAGAGAGAGAGAGAGAGAGAGAGAGAGAGAGAGAGAGAGAGAGAGAAAGAAAGAAAGAAAGAAAGAAAGAAAGAAAGAAAGAAAGAAAGAAAGAAAGAAAGAAAGAAAGAAAGAAAGAAAGAAAGAAAGAAAGAATCAATATTAATGGATAGGCATCAAGTTAAAAATTTGTTATATTTGGCATGTAGTTTAGATAAGACATGTTTTATATGCTGGATTTACATTTATATTTATATGTTATAAGTCTGAAAAAGGCTTCTGGTCAGCCAAACCTGTATGTTGTTATGATCAAATTAAGTATAAGTTATTGCATTATACAAATGTAAAGAAAGGGGTATTTGCTTACTTGTTATACAAGAATTAATCAATCAACAATGAAATAAAAAAATAAAAGAAGAATTAAAATACTTAATAAAGATGCAAATGATAAAAAGTACAGAGCATTGAAATGCCAAGAGTTAACAACAATACTATAAATTTAATTAACAACAATATCCATATAAGAGATAACTATTTACAGAATCAAAATTACAAAGTTAAAGCACAACATATTCTAGCCTTCTGAAGTCCACTTATTTTATCTCTTTCTTCTAATATAAACGTAAAATCAATTAATAGTGAAACTGAAGAAAATAAACATTTTGTTTATTTATATATTCTGAATGCACACTTACTTCACCCTCAGTCTCATTCTTTATCTCATCCTGAATCTCATTACTATTTGAGACCTAATGGTTTTTCTTTGAAAAGTTAACCTTGACAATGGCGGTTGCTATATCGTCAAAACGTTGAAAATTAATCAAAACTAAAACTCGGTTTAACCCCAAAACTATTTTATTTACATCACATAAAGTGAAAACATTAAATATAATATATATGGTCCAAATTGGTGCAGAATATCATTTTCATATTGGGCATTATATCAAAAAGGTGATTTAATTAATAAATATTAATTAATGTATGGACTGGAAACTAAATCGGAAGTGAAAACATTATTACTCAAAAAAAACTTAATAATAAAAAAACTGTCACAAACCACACTTTATACTATGAAAATTTTATGAATTCCACAATTTTATATTTTAAAAAAAATTTTTTTAACGTTTTTTCCTCTTAGAAATATTAAATAATTACATTTTTTAAAGCTGAGTAAAGAAACATAGCCATTTGAAAGTCTACAATGGTTAAAAATATTGCACTGGAGTCCATAGTAAAAGCATATAAAATATAAAAATAAATACTCAAATACTTAAATCATGTTCATGTTTATATATACATATAAAACATTATTACTTTAAAAATATTCGGTTCTAAGAGATCAGACTACTTTATATCCTAGGTTAATATTTTCCTCTACCTTTCTTTTGCTGTGATGACGAAATTTTTACATCCAAGCCAAGCTTAATCTTTTTTTAGACAGGATTAAATAAATGTGTTACATAAACAGAAAGTAAACTTGTTTGAAAACACTAACGATATAGCTAAATCATAAGTCAATTTCTTAATAAACATTCTTCAAATATTTATACAGCGTTGAAATAAGATCGCACACAGACTTGCTACTATAATCCAATTAAATAATTAATGAATGCATATAAACCTAAAAAAAAAAAAAAATGGCATAGTGGGAGTGGGTGATTTCCATTTTCTTTTTTTTAAATCAATTTTTATTGTAAAAATTTAGTTTATTAAATATATATATATTGACATTTAAAAAAATGCTATTAAAAATATATACAAGAAGAAATTTCTCATGGAACTTAAAATTATACTTCAAATTTAAGGCAATTATTCTGTTTAAAACAATAGAAATGAAAATTATATTTTTTAATTTGCTTAATCATTTAAATAATTTACATAAGACATTATTGTTAAGAACATATACATATTAAACTCATTTTAAATATTTAAGAGTAATTACTGTTAAAGCAAAGAGCTCCCTATAGGATTACAGTGTCAGTCAATGAGTCTACCTATCATATCTGAAAACTGGAATCTTCAATCTGGGCCAAATGAAATTTTAAATATTTGTTTCAGTAGACTTAGAGTTATTTCATGCTAGCTGACTTATAGCTACCCTATCTAGCCATCCATCTACAGGTCAGAAATAGAGTACTTAATAATTTTTAAAGGATGATTGTTAGTTAAGTAACTTGATGAGAATTGTTTACTTCTTTACTATATCTGCGAACTAATTTATGAAGATCCCACATTTCCATTTTGCCTTCAAATAATATTATAGTAAGTAAAGTTTTTAAAATAGATGACTGGATGAAAGGGGGGGGCTAGAAAACTAATAAATAATTTTTTTTTATTGATTTTCATTGTGTAAAACTAAACATATAGAATATATGTGTATATTTATAAATATAGGGATTTGAACTCAGACTTTCAAGCACCCTTCAACTATCCACACTATCTCACACCACTAATACACATGACCACACACATGTAGAAAATATATATATATTAAAATGATGATTTTCACAGAAAAGAAAAATTATAATTCGTGAAAACTAGATAATTTCTAAAAGTTTTTATAAATTGTAAGTACAGTGGGATATGAGCCGACTGGACCAGATGTGCCCAATCAAACCTGCACTTGAAAGAGCTCTTCATCTGCCAAAATTTATGTAATTAAAAAGTGTATTAAAAATATATATCACTCTAAAATTTCAAAAAATACAATAACTATAACCATCTATATATTCAAATACTTTTCTTTTACGTTGCGCACTAACACAATATTTGTACAAGTTAATATTATCAGTGATCAAAATTTCTGCCAGAACTCTTGTGCCTAGGATGCACATAGCAAGTTGACTTGCGCAGTTACAAAAAAAAAATAAAGATAGGCGATGTGTTATCTTTAAAACAATTATGTTGGCCAGATACACTGATAACATTTAATCACTAAATTGTGAATTAAATTATTTACATATATGTAAATTATTTCTACTATAAGATAACTAATTTTAATATAGATTAATTATTTTATGCTTTCAAATTGATAAACAATTCAATAAACTCATCATCATCACCGCTATTATTATTACATATAATAAAAAATCTTAATTATTCAATAGATTGTTTCAAAATCAAAATATTAGTCTGAAAATATAAAACTTTAAGCTTCTAATTTATATTATTCGTGACAATATTTCAATACTTTTTAATTAGTTGAAAATTATGAAAAAATTTTTTTTGATTATTTTAAAATCAATATAACAATATTTATTGTCAATTATTATCTGCCTTTGCAATGAAACCTTATCATACCATTTATTTTTTCATAGGATGTCCAATTCAAAATAAAAAAGAGATGTGGGCAGAAAATACCAAAGTGGTAATACCAATGAAGAAAATTAATTGAAAAGAAAAATTATAACTGAAAAACAAAAATTTAGCACAATGAAGACACACAATCAGAAAAGATCAATCAAGAAGATAAAAATATTTATATTAATGAAAATGTTTCCGAAAAGATGTTTAAGATATTAAGTTGGATACAGATAGAAATCCTGAAGAAACACATTTACGAGATGAAAACAGTCTTACAGAAATAAGTGGCATGTCTGAGAATAAAGAAATAGTTAACTGACTATGACTAGAGAGAATAAGACAGTAAATTATAGATTGTTTAGTGAAAAAAGGATTACCAAAAATTCGTGTGGATGAATTCCCCTGTCAACATAATGGAACTCATTTTTCAAAATTTCATTATAAAAGAAAACTTCCAAATGATGAAATCATATATCATCCCTGGATAATATATTCTGATAAAAAGGATAAAATATTGTTTCAATTATTGTTTTTTTTCATGAAGATACAATGGTTGCTTTGTCCACAACAGGATTCAATACTTTGCCTTTTAGCTCTGGAAATATAATAGAAACTACTGAATCCAGAAAAAATGTGATTACATCATGTTTTGAAAAATTATTATCAGTGATACAATTTCTAGCTGAGTAAAATTTGGCATTTCTAGGATTTATCAAAAGTATATGTAATTCACATAAAAAAACATTGAAAAATCATTCAATTGTTTGGAAAATTTAACAGAATAATTGAAAACCATCTTCAATGAATCTGCAATAAACAAAAAAACCAGATTATAAATTGAATAAAATCAGGGAAGTATTTTGACTGTAATTTTTGGCTGCCCTCCAGATACCAGCCATCAGGAACAAATGTACATTATATCCAGATATATCTCTTCTAGCACAATACATAGTTCAACCACTGGTGCTTATGCACAGTTTATTAAATAAATAAATGTAGAAAGCACTTCCAAAGAAAATGTATGTTGTGCTGAAGTGAGAAGGTAATTCTTTAGTATGATAATGGTTCAAATATAAAAGAAAAAATTCTGAAGTTCAAACTAAACACTTAAAGAAAAATTCAAGCACATTTTTTATATCCAGTACTTGTCATAATTATAATCTTGTTTTACCAGATACAATCAAAACTTCCTGTAATGCACTAACTTTTTTTGGTATACTTTAATGCTTTTATTCAATTGTCTACAAGTATGTTAAAGATCTTATTATGAAACCTCTTTGTGATAGAAGATGGGAAGTGTTAAGATAGTAAGATATCAATTAGGTAAAGTCTATGATGCAATTCTTAAAATATCAGAAAATCTTCAAGTTAAAGGTAATGCAGAATCGCTAGCACACTAAATAAAATGTTATTATCAGTAGCAAACTCTCCATATAGTAGTGCCACCTAGTGCAAGACTTAGTAATCAATGAATGCAGGAAGGTTTGGGTATAAAATTCCCATGTGTTCATGTGGGAAAAGATTGCATGTTTATAGTATTCCTCATTTTTTGGTATGATTTAGTTGTCTATGTACATTTTAAAAGCAAAGAACCTTAAAGTGATATTGTAAATATTTCTGTAGGACTTTCTTCATGTAAACAACTATTATATTGATTAACCAAATACAGTGATACTAGGTTCAAGCAAGTATTAGTTGGGGCAAAAACAAAAGATTAAGAAAAAAGAAATATTTTAGTTATGAATAGTGAGGATTTCCAATTCCTCTACAAGCTTTATGATAAATGCTTAGCCAGAGCCAGCACTTAAAATATCTCTGTCAAGAACCCCTCCCCAAACCCCTGACCATGGTTTCGTGCTTTGGCACTCCTCAGAGAGGTGTCAGGGTAGGTTCAGACATTAGATCTAAAAATACCAACCCAAAGCTAAGCACTTAGCTAAAAGTTATCTATTGAGTGGAAAATCTGAAATTTTCAGACATCTACATGTCTTCAAACCCAGCTATCCAACTCAAATAGCTATATGGGGAGGGGTTCCTGACAGAGATATTTTAAGTGCTGGCTCTGGCTAAGCATTTAGCATAAAGCTTGTAGAGGAATTGGCAATCCTCACTGTTTATAACTTACAAGCTTAAGAGATATGGTCATGTGATCTATGAATTGATCTATGATTTATTTTGACTATTTATAGTCTCTGCCAAAAGTCTTATGCAATTTTTATATTGCTATGACTACTAATATATGATATGGCTGAAGATCTATCAGCCCCATATAGCTATATGAGTTGGATAGCTGGGTTTGAAGACATGTAGATGTCTGAAAATTTCAGATTTTCCACTCAATAGATAACTTTTAGCTAAGTGCTTAGCTTTGGGTTGGTATTTTTAGATCTAGTGTCTGAACGTACCCTGACACCTCTCTGAGGAGTGCCAAAGCACAAAACCATGGTCAGGGGTTTGGGGAGGGGTTCCCGACAGAGATATTTTAAGTGCTGGCTCTGGCTAAGCATTTATCATAAAGCTTGTAGAGGAATTGGCAATCCTTACTGTTTATAACTTACAAGCTTAAGAGATAGGGTCATGTGATCTATGAATTGATCTATGACTCTTATTTTGACTATTTATTTTAGTTATGAATTTGATTATGAATTAATTGTTAATTTTGCAGAACTGTTCAAAGTAAAAATTTTTAATATAGTTTTGAAAAAGCAAAAGGATCCTTATGAACTTAATTTTAATAATTGAAAAATTATATGGATTGGATTTTGGAAGAATTTCAAGAAATGGAAATAAAATAAACTAAATAAGATTGTGCACAGTTAGAAATTGCTCTGACAAATGCTAAAACTATACAAGAAGACTCATCTACTGATTATGTAAAGCAGACAGATTTAGATGGCAATATGTTGGTCAATAAAATGAAAGTTCTAAAAATTATTCTTTCAATACAATATCATGGAAAGCCTTCTAAAATATTTTAATTTTTAGCAGAAAATGATAGAGATACAGCTTTTCCTAATCTCTTCATCACTCTTAACTATACCAGTGTCTATTGTTTCTGATGAAAGGACATATTCTAGATTATAACAAATAAAAATCTATTTAACTTAGACTATGATGCAAGATAGGCTAAACAGATTAGTATTTTTATTCATTGAAAATCAGTAAGCCCCGCAGCTAGATTTTGATACAGTTTTAGTAGAATTCTCTGAGCAAAGTTAGATTATGTTTTAAATAGTTTTATATTGCTTCAATATAAATGATATTTTTTTTTGTTTTTTGATAATTTTTGATAATTTTAAAAAACAAAAAAAATATCATTTATATTTTATTTAAATTATACTATTCAATTGCTAATTTTTTTTTAATTTAAAAAATGCATATTTATTTATAAAAATTAAAATCATATTTTGAAGAGCTTCATAAGAAATATCCAATTAAACCCCATACTAAGTGAAACCAGCCCTGACTATAAGATATATTAAAATCATTGCATAAATATTAGAATTTACTTTATTTAAGTTTCACATAATATTTTGTACTTTAAAGACATGAAAAGTTTATAATAAGATGAAGTGAATATTTTCCTATTATTTGTAATTTGAAAAAATTACTAATCTGGAAAGGCTAGGAAACTAAACTTTTGCTGAATTAAAGGTATTTCACCTGTTTACATCTAATATTGAGATTAGTTCATTGCAACTGTTTATATTGCATATAATTGGATAACTCCTCAGCCTCTGCAAATGACAATGCATTAAAGTTAAGATAATACAACTTTAATCTTATTCCCCTTTGTATATCAGGAAGATTGTCTACAATGCTTTTGTTAGAAGGCATGGATTTATTTAATCAATCAGAAATTTATTGCTGAATGTTTTTTTATATCTGACTGATATTTATATCTGGAAAATATGAAATCATTTTCAGTTTTAACTTTAACAATGATGATTTAAGTTCTAATATTATGTAATAAATAATACGTTACAGTGCTAAATGTTTAGATGTAATGTTTTTTAATTTAATATATATATATATTAAATAAATGATTTACATACAATGACTAAATAGTATAAAATAAATAAATTATTGACTTTAATTTAGTAATAGTTTAAATTTTCAGCCATTAATTTATTGCCCTCTCTTTATTCAAAATTATTTTTAATATAAAAAGATAGGGAATTGCGTTAAATTTTATCATTAATTTATAACACAGCAATAATTTTAAAAGTTTGGATAAAGACGGAATTATAATTCCTTATTTCTAAAGCAAATGTTTGAAATACACAATGTGAACTCAAAAAATGAGTTTATAAATTGTTTATATATCAAACAGCCAAATTTTAGAAATTATGGGTTATTATAGTGATGGACCACAGCTTCAATCTCTCATTTCTGATCTTCAAATGTCTTACGAAATCTCGGATACTAAATCATTTATTTATTGCAAAATAGAGGGGATTTGAATACAGACTTTTAACCTCCCTTTAGTCATCCACTCCATCTTCTACAACTGATACAGATTGGCAAACAAGGGCTTTGAACATATTCATAATCAAATTTTCAATGATGTGAACAGCTGAAGAGTTTGAGAGTGAAGAATAATGAAGCCTCTCCATTAAAATTTCAAGATTTGGTATTTTAATATAAACTGAGCACAGGTTATATATATATGTGTGGGGGGGGATGATCTGGAATAACTGGTGAGTGCTGGTTCAGCATGAAATATATATAATGGAGATCATTTATCATTTTTGCATGTATGTGGTTATGTGTATCAGTTATATAAGATGGAGTGATTGACTAAAGGAAGCTTGAAAGTCTGAGTTCAAATCCCCTCTAATTACACCTAACTTGAAAGTATATATACTATATTTGCATTTAATTATTATTCTACATTAATAATAATTGCAATTTTATTTGTGTTACTATTAATAATGAATGTTATTCTTAAAACTTGCTGACAAATAGACAGCTATATTAGCATTAACAATCACATCAAGTTTATATTCAATAATAGAAGTTAAGGAACTGATTTAGTGATTGCTAACTTAATCTTTTAGTCACTAAATTTCTCTCTCTAAGATGAATTTTGATTAAAAAAAATCTTCACATGATGAAATTATTTTTTAAAATATTAAAATTCAATTTATAATTACAAAAAAAAATAAAATAATACTGACATTTTTGACAATGAGTATTTTTGGTACTTGTAACTTAGCCAGGCTTGGTCACTTGGTGGTGTTGTTGCCAGTCAAAAACAATACAATGCAACATTACCGGGCCACAATTTTTAAATACGGTGACTTTTGTTTTGGCTATATGGCAATTTTACAACTTTATTTGGGCTATATGGCCATTTTTTTTACCTTAATTGTGACATTTTTGGCCTATACAGTGATTTTTTTGTTCGGTTATATGCTGATTTTTGCCTATATGGCAATTTTTTTATTTGGCTATATGGCAACTTTTTTTGACCTTTATTTGTATTACACGATTTCTATTTAGTGATTTTTAAAAACAACTTTTACTATTAATTACATCATTTTATCCTACATCTTTAATTTTTTTATTTTTAGGGTTTTTAAAAAAACCTTACTGTTAACAAATTACCATAATAAAAATAATACACAAACACATCTTTTCCACTGATATAGTAAAACTTTTATTTTTTAAAACCAATTTCTATTACCTTTTTTTTAAACAAAAAAAAAATCAAAAATAACTTTTAGCTCAGTGATGACAAGGTACTTCTCAACCCACTCCCTCCACCCTCCCCCATGCTGATATAATAAAACTTTTTTTAAAAAAACAATTTCGATGACTTTTTTAAAAAATAAAAACAAACCAAAAATAACTTTTGGCTCAGTGATAACAAAGTATTTCTCAAGCCACCCCCTCCACCCTCCCCCACACTGATATAGTAAAACTTTTATTTTTAAAAACAATTTCCATTACCCTTTTTTAAAAAAATAAAAACAAACCAAAAATAACTTTTGACTTTTTCAACTTTTGTTTTCTTTTTTTTTTTTGTAATGATTTATGTCATACAATCACAACCTTTTGATTTGGAAATGTGTGCAATCGAATACCTTTGGTTTCAGGAGCCTCACTGACATTGCCAACTGGCACAATTTCAAAATCTGCTTGCTGCAGTCAGCACCATTTTATTGGTCTTGTATATTTTCTTAAGAAAGCATGATTTTTTGTGTGAGCTCAGCCAAATTGTCTTCAGCCCTACCCTTTGAAAATGCTTTGCACATTCCCACTTGTGTGGGGAAGGGTGGGGGTGGTGTGACAATTCTTAGTCAGTTAGACTGAATGATTTAAGTAGAAATGAAATTACTCTGCTATGGAGATTTCAAAAGTTGTGGCCACTTTAAATCCAGACACAGGCAGACAATACAGTAGCCAACTGTGGATTGTGTGAATTCACATAAAGTATCATGAAGCACAAAAGAGGCCATAATATTTCTGTGCAACACCATCAAGCAGCCTGAAATGGCTAAGATAAACAGAATTGTTTTCTTAGCCATAAGTCTAGTCTGCATAAATGGCATTTATGGTGTTCTTGGCCAGCCAGAATGCCAGCAAGCAGCCAAGATAAGTTTTAACTGACTACTTTTCTACTAATATATATTCAAATAAAATCTGAATGTAAACATGTCATACTTACTAAGAAACAAATATTTTATTTAATTTTGTAAAAATAAGAACAAATAAGTAAATAGATTGTATATAAATTTGAATTTTTTGATTTTATAAAAACTGGAGTTGCACAAACACTGACTACTTTCTTATAAAACAAAGTGATTGATTTTCTTAAACTGACTTTTTATTGGAAAATGCTGACATCTGGTTATTTTATTTAGAATTAAAATCAATCAAATATATTCTAGTTTAAGTTTTTACCATCAATTGAATGCAAAGCCATTGAACAAATGAAACAAATAGTTATGACTAAACCACTCTTACCCAATTGCAACATCAATGAAATACTTTATCCTTATGGATGAATAGATTAAATTACAAAAGTTTAAAATTGTTTACCAAATTGGAAAATATTTTACTGCTTTTTCACAAAAAAAGTAATCTACATAGATTTATAAATAAACTTGTGGTACATTATATGCATATGTATCATTTATTTACAGCAATAATCAGTTTTATTTAGGCCCTAAAATCAATCCATAGAACTACATGCTGTAGTATATACCACCATTTTTAAATGTTGGCTTAAAAAAAGATTATTCAATGTTAATTTCTTTGTTTTTTAAGCATGTTTTCAGCCATTGAAGCCAAAATTATAGTATTCATGAATTTCAGAATGTGACCTGGTATTTTTAAATGGAAAATCAATTGTTTAAATTAATGATTTAAACATGCACTTTTTAGATACTAGAATCTTGTTGATTGCACGAGACTGTTAGAAATAAACCACACTTCTTTAATCTTTCACTTTCTGTTGTCACATTCAGAGCAAATGATGTTGATGTTATTGGGTCAAAAGTGTGGTCAAACTCTTGCATATGCTCTAAACAGACTAATGCTATTTTTGCATGCTTGTAAAATGATGGTATATATCTTTTACAAATAGCATAAAGGAAGAAAATACTGTGAGGATTAAACTACATGCTATGCTAAGGTTGTTTTGAAACAACATTTTTAGTATTTTATTTAACAAAAATAATTTTTATATCATATTTTTTTATTCTCTTGTAATTTGGAAATAGTTTGTTTTATTTTTATTGAAGTTAAAAACTTTGTCCCTAATTTTTTTTACTTTGCTGTTCATTTTTTAAAAAGAGTTTTAATTTATTTGACTTCAACTTTTATCTTTCGTTTATAAAAACTTACAAAAGTCTTCCATTTTTAAAGAATTATTTAAGATGTAAAATTTGTTCAAATAAATAAATGCCAATTTTATTTACTTATTTGAATATAATTAAAAACAAATTATTTTTAGAATAAATGAATGATTAGATAAAATGATTTTTTAAACATACATAATTAATACGGTATTAAATATATATTATACTTTATGTATACACACACATTTTTCACAGAGTAAATGTAGAATGCTTTAAATTATGATATCTGAATTGACTTCAAAATTAATCAATAGTTTGTACTTTATGAATATAGAATTTCAATGAAAAATCATAAAATTATTTCTTCTCTGCAATTTTTAATAGATGTCTGTTATCCAAATATTTTTTTTACTTTGATGGAATATATATATATACTAGTCCATTTGCATTTGATGGAATATATATATATACTAGTCCATTTGCATGTGTAGTGCAATTGTTCCTCAAGGCTGTAAATTGTTAATAAATAAATAAACATGAATGAATATTCTTAGCACTTTCAACAGGTCCAGCCTTTATAATCATACCTTGAAGGCTAATGATATGCAAATTTGTATTGCTTATGCTAAGCATAATCAAAAGCATATTCGAAAGTGCTAAGCATATTCATTCATGTTTATTTATTTATTAACAATTTACAGCTTTGAGGACAATTGCGCTACACAGCAAACAGACTAGTATAGATGTCTGTTCTGCAATTTTTATCTATCAATCATTTAGTTTATCTGGTTTTTTTTTAAAAATATAATAGACCAAGTTCAATGTGTTCTGTAGTCATCATATACATTTTAGTTTTAAGAAGCCTCAAGTCATAATGGTTCATGCATTTACCATCCATACACATGCACTAACATTTAAATCCAGCATTAGCTGAGATATTGTTTAGGAAATTTTTTTATAAGAAGTTGACTAATATGAAACCAAATATTCATCCAATATTAGCTGATAAAAAAAATAGATATTCTGAGTGCAATATAAAAAAGTGTATTTATAGATTATCCTGTCTCCCAAGCTTGGTAGTCATTTTTTTAATTATATAATTAGGGACATACAAGTATTTGTTTTTTTTTTTTTTTTCAGTTTTATATTACTGAATATGTGTTAATTACTAAGTTTTAAAAAATTAATAACTCAATTATAAATTCCATTCAGAAAGTTTATTTCAATTTTTTTAAATATTATAATGTGTACATGCTGACATGCTCTGAACATTGTCATAATCGGTTTAAATTCAGCAACTTTATTTTTGTCACTGCTATTTTGGAAAAATGATGAAAGTTTGCAAACTTCCTTTGACAGAAAAGCATGCAGTGGGGTATTTTCAAAAGTATGGGTCATGCCCTTATAAAAAGTCTGCATTAATGGGCACCAGGAATGAAGTGTCCATGTATTAAACAGAATGAGTAATTCTGTAGAAAAATTCACTAAAACTTTCCAAAGCTTTAATTAAAATTCAATTTTAAAAATTCACTTTCAATTTTTTTACCAACAATTGAATTGTTTTTATATAAGTAGGGATTGGGAATAAACTCAACTAACTCATTCTCGCATTCTTGTTGATTATAAGAAGTTCAAACAATGCTAAGATTTAATTTACAGTTAAAACTTTTAAGAATGTTAAAAGGATTTGGAAGATAAAAATATATTGATAATGTATTGTCTATATTTAAATTAATAACATCCTGATTAGAATGATCAATTCAAATTCATTAATTTTTGAATGGAATTACTGTTGACTTTCAAATTTGTTTACCAACAGTCAAATTGTTATATATATATATATATATATATATATATATATATATATATATATATATATATATATATATATATAGAGAGAGAGAGAGAGAGAGAGAGAGAGATTGGGAATGAACTTGACTAACTCATTCTCTAATTCTCAATAATTATAAGAAGTTCAAACAATGCTAGATCTAATTTGCAGTTAAAACTTTTAAGAATGTTAAAAAGATTTAGAAGATAAAATGTATTGATAATATATTCTTGGATTTACAGATAAGAGAGTTTCAGATTTTTCTAGATGTCTGTAATATATATATATATATATTAGGCACTATTACATAAAAATTGTTGTGGCAAGTGAAATAAAAACATTATTAAAAAAAAGAAGTGTGCTTTCATTTCTAAAACAGTTATGCTTTGTCACTGATGGACACAATATGATCATTTATGTTTCTTATATACTTTTATTTTTGTATTAATAAGTTTAAGTCTGTGTTATTGGGAATGATATGACACTTTAGATTTGTTTTTATTTTTAATATTAATAAGTTGACTTAATACAAAAAAATAATAAATAAAGTGGAGATATTATGATTAATTTTTGCAGAAATTTGTCTTTTTTAAAAATAACAATAAAAAAACTGAATATTAGATACAACCACTTCTAGTCAGACATTTTGTTTCAAATATTTATTGTATGCCCCTAAAACTGTATCATTAAAAATGGCTGCCAAACTTCGAAGACATGATAATATGTAAGTATCTAAAAAAGTGCAGGTAATCTGATTTTGTCAAATAAGTATTGAAGCACTTATTGCAAAAAAAAAAAATTCTTTCTTTATTATAGCTTATTAATAGGTAGATTTTCATCAATACAAGTCACTCAACAAAAGACACATACAGAAATAATGTTAAATTACTACAGTTTTACATTTGCCTATCAAAGTGTAGTAATTTGGTATTGGTAAAGAAAGAAGAAATGATGATGTCATGTATAAAATGATTGAAAAGTGCTCATTTAACATAAAATGCTTTTTGGGCATTTTTTATATTACTCAGAAATTTTTATTATGAATGTGTAATGTAATAGAATTTTTAAATATATCTTTAAAGAATGATAACTAATAGTTTAGTATGCAACAATTTCTAATAGTTAATACAAGTGGTATTTGCAGTTTTTATAGAAAAGTAATATTGTTAATAAGAAAAAACTATCAAACATCACATGATCACCATTTTTTATGCTTACACAAGATGTTTTCACAGAGTCAAAACTCTCCATACAGTAGTGCCACTCAGTGTAAACCAGAGGAATCAATGGATGCAGGAAGGTTTTTTCATAAAATTCCTATCTAGTGCCTACTCATCTAATATCCTCAGACCACTGAATGGCACTGTTGTATGGAGAGTTTTGCCTCTGTGAGAAAAAACTATGGAGATATTTAAAAATTTTAATATTTCTCAAACAAAAAATAATTTGTTATCCCCCCCTGACATGAATCTTTTTTTCCTTTTTCTTGAATTATTTCCTAAAATATAGCAGCTACAAAAATTCTTTTTTACTCATTAAGCAAGCAATTAATATGAAATGTATTATAGGGGCAAGAATAGCTCATAAATTTCTCATGTGTTTGCTCAAATGCTAACAAAAAGGACTGGTTTCTAGCTTTTGAATGGAAAGAGAAAAAGTTGCATACATTAATTCTAGTTTGGAATCCTAGTCCTCATTGACAAAGACAGAACCAGAAACTGCTCTTGGAATGGGAATGCTACAAAAATATACTATTCAGTTCTCATGTGTTTTCTCAAAAGCTTTAAAAAAGGACTGGTTCCTGGCTTTTGAACAGAAGAAGGAAAAGATGCATAAGTGCATTAATTCTAGTTTGGAATCCTAATCCTCAGTGACAAAGACAAAAGCCAGAAACTGGTCTTGTCTTAAAATATACCATCTAGTTCTCATACTCAAAAGCTTTAAAAAAAACTGTTTCCTGGCTTTTAAACAGAATGAGAAAAAGATGCAGATGAGCATTAATACTAGTTTGGAATCCTAGTCCTTAGTGACAATGACAAAAACCAGAAACAGGGCTTGCAATGGGGTTACTATAAAAATTACTATTCAGTTCTCATGTGTTTACTCAAAAGTTTTCAAAAAGGACTGATTCCTGACTTTTGAACACAAGGCAAAAAAGATGCATAAGAATGTTAATTCTTGTTTGGAATTCTAGTTTTCTGTGACAAAGACAAATACCAGAAACTAGTCTCAGAATGGGACTACTATAAAAATATACTATCCATTTCTCATGTGTTTACTCAAAGACTGATTTCTGCCTTTTGAACAGAAAGAGAAAAAGTTGCATAAGTACATCAATTCTAGTTTGGAACCCCAGTCTTCAGTGTGAGAGACAAAAACCAGAAACTGGTTTCAGAATGAAGCTAATATAAAAATATACTATCCAGTATGTTTATATGTAACTATTTTACATGAAAAATATTTTTATTATTATTATTATAGTAATAAAGAAAGAACTGGATGTTTTTAGAAGCAAAAATTACTTTATATCCATTAATTGCATAACATATTTCAGGCATGGGCAGCTCAAATAATTTAAGTCTTTATCTTATAGTCATTCAATAATGAGCATGTCTGAACCTTATCTTTAATCAAAAGATGTTGTAAAGATATACAAATGAATGCTCCTAGCATTTTATTGTTTAAAAGTTTACTTCTATATACATATTATTTTTTTTACAAAAATAAACAAAATCAAAAACAATCATTTAGGAATCTATTTTAGCTATTTTATATTTTATTTATTTACTCCTACCTGCAGAAGTAAATTTCTAAAAAAAAAATTATATTTTAATTATCATTATATTTAATTAAAACTTTAGGCAATATAATTTTGCTTAAAAAAAAAAAAGTATTGTGTATGCGAGCTCATACTAAATTAGAAATTAAAAGTTTATTCAACATGATTTCCAGTTAGATACTTAAAAACTATAAACTAATAGCAATTTACTAAAAAGTAACTTTTATGATTATGTATTTCTTTTTTTTGTTTAAAAAATGCAAATTTAAAACTAAAGCTCATTTTACGTAAGCTGAAATTTTATTTACTACTAATAATGTTTGTTTATTTGCTTAAAAAATATAACTTTAATTTAATAATATAGAGTATATGAGCACAGACTTTCATACGACCCACAACTCACCACTACTGATACACTTGAACACATATGTCGAAAAGATAAATAATCACCAATATACGTATTTTATGCTAAATCAGCAATCATCGGTTGGTCCAGATTATCATCTCTATACATATATGTAATAAGTGCTCAGATATATATTAAGATAGCCAATCTTCATACTTTAATGGACAGGCTTCAATCCACTCCACACTCCAACTCTTCAACCGTCCATCCAATTGAAAATCTGATGATGGAATGCTCAAAGGCACCCTGAAGCCAATATTCTCTTCACACCTATGTTGACCTAAAGTCAATCTGACTCCTCGTCCACAGACAATCCATTTAATACATATACAAGGGATGGGTAGACATCTCTACTATGTAATAAATCTGTATTTCAATCATTTTACTTTAAATGAATTAATAACATCAGCAGCATGTAATATTCAGAAGAAAAAGAAAGTTAGAAGAAACGAGAATTAAAAATATAAAGAGGAGTTTTGTGATGTCATTATTTCCTTTACGATACAACATTTAAGGCATCTTAGTCTGCTAATATATCTTTGTTGTAGCTTTTCCAATGCAAAAAACTCTTTGGGAAAAAACAGAAATCTTGTTAATTATGTGAGAGAAATGTCGCTGCACAAAAGTGGAATCCCTTTATCAGTTATCTTAGTGCCAAGAAATAACTGATAGCATGAAAAACATACTAGACTTATAGTAAGCAATTAGAAATATGACAATTTTGTTCCTAACAATACACAGTTGTATGAATTAATTTTTTATTCCCATGTTATAACTCTTTTTATAGAGTTAAAGCTAATTATATCTAAATGAAAGTCATGCACATATTAGTTTCTCATGTCTGATTGGCTAATATTTAGACTGCACTTTGAAATTTATTCAAGAAAATAAATGCTCTAGAAATGTTCCAAGTAAACTACCCTGTAACCAACTCCATTTGCAATTCAATATTGGTTGATTAATAGATAATCTTAGTAGCTGGATTATCGTTCTATAATCAAGAGTTATCAAAAGTTCCTGAATCAACGCTGCTTCAACCTGCCATTTCTGGTGTTTGAATATCACATGACTTTCCAAGAAACCAATCAATTATTTTTTTATAATTTTTTTAACCACAAAGCAAATATCACATGATAATATTAATTGATCATATGAATGAAAGTGTCATGATCATAAAAGAAACATCCACTAACATTATAACAAATTTAGAAAACCCATTGCTACACAAACTTCACCATCAAGGGAATCCATGATTGATATTTACATTTTATAATATCTACTAACATTGAAAAAAGCAAAAGGCAGATACAAGTATGAGGACGAAAATTAAATTGCACTTCCCTAGAGTAAATAAAGGAGAAATAGAATCACTTAATATATTGCTTTATTATTTAATAACTAGGTTTTTAATAACAATTGTCATATATTTACTTTTTGAAAAAAAAATAATATTTTGATAATATGGAAATTCAGTTTTAAAAGTGATTAAAGAAATAATAACTATAGACTTTTTTAAAGAAAAAAACTTCACTTTTTTATTAGAATAAAATATCTAAATTTGTAATTATAAACATAATAGTGCTAATTATAAGCAATTAAAACTTAGAAGCAAATTTGAAATTATAGTAATAATAATAAACTATTATAAATTGGCAAGGTATGAAATAAATTTAAAAAATCCCAGTTTGGGGAGAGGTATTGCTAGTTCTTCTAAAAAGCACTAAATTAAAAATAAGTCTATACGAATGAAAAATGTTAACTATTTTTAATGGAATTAAATCACTAAACATCACATGATACCATTTCTTATGCTTGCTCCTAAATGATATTAAAACAGACAAAACTTTTCATACAGTAATGCCACTCAGTGCAAGCCACAGTAACCAATGGATGCCAAAAGGCTTGTGCATAAAATCCCTATCTAGTGCCTACTCAGCCAATACCCCCAGATTAGTTTCTAGCATGTGGCTTTCATCAGTGAGGAGCCTTGGCACTACTGTATGGATAATTGCCTGCTTTAATAACAGTTATGAGCAAGTATAAGAAATGGTGATCAGGTGATGTTTTAGTGGTTTAATACCAATCCTGCCTAATAGGATAGTGGTGGATATGATAATTAAAAATCCAAAGACACCAAAATGTATGGGTACTGAACTGAGTTTAGACCTATATGACTATATAAGCTACTGAGCTTGGATTGAAAATAGTATCGTGGTTTCAATTTTAGACTCATAGTTTTGTAATTAAGCAGAAATAAAAAGTGGCTGCTAGAGGGTTGCATTAGATCTTAAGATCTAGGTGCAGTACTCTCAGATCAAATGCTCCTCACTGATGAAAGCCACAAGCAAAAAACTTAGTCTGGGGATATTGAATGAATAGGCACTAGATAAGGATTTCATGCACAAGCCTTCTGGCATCTATTGATTACTCTGGCTTTCACTGAATGGCACTGCTGTATGGAGATGGTTGTCTGTTTTATTTTTAATGGAATAAGTATAATTTGCATGCTGCGTAGTGAAATAAGTAAATAGTGGTAATATAATATCGTACATTTTTTCATTATTTATAAAGATTTCTGCATCAAATGAAAAAAATTAGAATGGAGGTAGTAGAGATTTAACCCATTGTTTTCATGACTTAGGATCAATGTCAATATTAATCTTTTTTTTTTTTAAATTAAAAATTTTTGGGGGAGTGAAGTTTTTCCATGTAATTGCCTCACTGATTTCTTATAAAACTGGTTATCCAATGACTCTGTAGTAACCACTAAATAACAGTGAGATAATCAAATAAGATGATTGTTAATCAATATAATATCACTATCTATTAAGAGGAAGATCTCCTGCATAAAGTACAGTTGCTAATCTGTGTTTCTTCTTTTACATTTTCTTTGATTTAATAATAAATAATAATGACTATATTTTGGACAACATAGAAAATGTTTATGTAAGTTAGACTGAGTGCAATTTTATTTAAGAAAAGCTTCATGTCACTTCTTTAACTTAGTGTAAAAGAGATATTAAACCACTAAACATTACATGATCACAATTTCTTATGCTTGCTTATAAACAGGAAAAACTCTCCATACAGTAGTGCCACTCAGTGCAAGTCAGAGTAATCAATGGATGCCAGAAGGCTTGTGCATAAAATCTCTATCTAGTGCCTACTCATCCAATGATTACTTTTGTTTGCACTGAGTGGCACTACTATATGGAGAGTTTTGCTTGTTTTTATAAAAGAGGTAGAAAGCATATCTTCATAAAATAAAAGTGTAAGATTCAATATTTTGCATGTTATTTTTTTTAAAAATCTTTAAATAAATTATTCATTCATGTTGTTTAATAAATAAATAAATGTTTTTTTCATTCTTTTCAGTGAGAATATATATATCTTTATCCTATATTTATATGATTTTATATAAATACTGTATGTTAATTATAATACATATATTACCAGCAAAGTAATGCTTAAACATTCCATACAGCATGTGACATTTTTGGGTAAAGTATGAAATTTCATTTTTATTTTTAATTTTTCATACTTTCTCTGGACATTGTATCCTAGGTGTTCTAAAGAATGCCATATAGTATTTTGGAAAAATATAAAAAAGGTTTTTAGTGAAAAGATCCATAAAAAAATATAAAAAATCGGATTCAAAAAATAGGGATTTTTTTCATATTTAGCCTCTATTAGAAAATCCTACAATATGAGAAACTGAGAAATTGAATAAAATAATGTTTGTTTGTTTTTGTTGTTATTATTTTTTAGCAAATAATAAATGTTTATTTAAACATTAAATTTCTGATATTGCACTGCTTAATTTCAAGTATGGCATGATGATTAGTTCTTACGTTATATAAAAAGCCATTTGATGCTAAAACATAATACCAACAAGTTAGCACATGATTATGGTAGTGAAATGTTGAATTTTATATAAACATCCAGCAAATCAAATAAGAAATAACATTTTTACATGATTATTTTGGAAGTAACGTTCCAAGAGTGAAGGAATTTAGAATAGTATAAATCTTCAAGAAAGTAAAGAATTTCTAGGTAATTAATTTTCTCTTCACATAGATTTACAACAATTTCCATCATGAATTTAACTAATCACATATTTAACATGTGAAACTTAATGTTGTCTTTGCCACTTCAACCATTCATGCTGGGAGTGTTTTATACTTTGCCAATTTTTTTTTTTTTTTTTTGGCATTTTATAGAATGCCTAAAAAATGTGTGAAAATTAAGCAATTCATACTTGGATATTCCATTTTTGGCATTGTATAAAATTTCTAGTCATTCTATATAATGTCATTTTCATACTTTGCCGGTAACTTATATATATATATATATGTTAAAACGAAGATTTGCACGGGTTAAATATATAAAATACATATTTTGCGGGTTCATCCGTGTTAAAAACTTTTAATATCAATTTACTGACGTTTTGACTTGGTCACACAAGCCAAAACGTCAGTAAATTGATATTAAAAGTTTTTAACACGGATGAACCCGCAAAATATGTATTTTATATATATGTTAACACTACATAGCATTACATTAATATGCTATCTAGATATTATTTATTTATCAATAAAGTATATAATATAGAAGTTATTTTAAATGACCCATATCTATATTATTCCAGCCACACACTCTTTTTAAATAAATAAAGCTGGAAATGTTATCACTACACTGAAAAAGAAATCATTTATTTAAAGGGGGAATGTGATAGCTATTGGCATTTTAAATATTTTATATAGATTTCAACTAGTGGTATGCATTGTTTCTATATTTAATATATGAGTTACATATACTTTCGATAGAGCTCATTCTGATACGTTCTATTTAGTTTTATGAAAAGTATTACATTAAAAATAAAGAAATCCGTACAAAATGAAAAACTTTACCATTTGGTAAGACAAGCAATAAAGATAACATAATACAGATGTATGTAATATCTCATACCTACCATGATATTGTAGGTATATTTGTGCACATCCCAATTCAGATTTTTTAAGACTTGTATTAAATGATTGCAATGTTCTTTTAATAATTAACCTAATTGTTTTTCGATGTTAGGTGCCACACTCGTGATTATGTTAAACTATTCTACATTATTGGAAAACATATATATATATGCTTTAATCTTGGTTTGTTTATGGCACTCTCAGCATTGATGATAAACTAGTTTTTTTTAATATTCTTCTTTCTATGATCGTACCCCAGCTAAATGGCATTGATCTTTTGAGAATTAAAATACTATAACTGATATTACAAACACTGTGGAAGAATTTATTATATTCTAACTTGTACACATCAGACTATGATTTGTTTATTTAAAACTACACTGTAATAAGGTTTAGTCCAGTGTAACAATCAGATTCAGGAGCATAAAATCATTGGATCGAATCCAATTCTTGCATTTCCAGTATTCAAACTTCTTACGAATGTCTGAGTAATAAAACCACTCAATTGTTTATTTGTACTAAATTTCTAACTTTTTATAGCCAATAGTTACTTGCATAATTCTTCCAAAGAGTAAGCTTGTGGTTTTAAGACCTGTAGAGGTCCCTACTATCGCATTTTATACGCATGTGTTGAGGCTACAGCCTTAATGAATATTATTCTGTAAAATAGAAAATGCAATCTATTTCAATATATTAGCTATTTATAAAATATTGACAAAGAAAGTTATATATACATTTTATTTACTTATCTGTTTGAACCAAATTAAATAGAAAACTAGATGATAAATGTGCATTCCAGGAAATATAATATTTTAAGAAGGAAGCAAGTTTAAACTTTTTGTAAACAGAATTGCTTTATAGTTTGATTTATCTATATATGTATATAATTGTGGTTTTTTTTTTTAAATGCATATAAGATTATAAATGATACAAATTATTGAATCATTAAAAATAATAGAATAACAAGTAAGCAAATATCTGTTTTCCTATAGATAGTTTTTATAACATGATTACTATAAGTATTCATTTATTTTTTTTTTTTTTGATCATTCAAACAAAAATGCTAAAAGAAACAAAGACATATTCAGTGCATGGTTCTTTCCCCAAAATGTGTGCAGCGCCATCTTTGAATCAATGTATAAATAGTTTAGCTATTCATCACAAAAAATTTTGAGTACTAGATACACCAATGTATAGTAATGTTTAAATATTATTTTCTCACTACAATGGCTAAAAATATATTTTCAGTTTAACACAATTCTGTTCAGACAGTGTGTCTGTCTAGATTGATAGATCTTTTGTTTACATACTTTCACATTTCATAATGTAATTTATATAATTATTTTTAATCTTGCATCTTTTTATAATGTATCTACTTTTAAATACAAGCTCAAATAAATGCTGTTTTGGATTGTTTGTTTTTTTTTAATTTCTTAATAAATCTTTTATTTTTCAACCTGCTTATTACTTCAATATTTTTATTTTATTTTCAATTTGTTTTCCACATATTTTTCTTCACCATTCTTTTTAACTGATCATTGTTGCATATCTAAAATAAGTTACTGCAAATTAAATACTCAAATAGGTCCTTTCACAGTTCTAATATCATTATGTTATAGTTCTCCTTTCCCTCAGAAGTGGTCTATTCCAGATTCCTTCTTTATCTGATCGGAATGAGCATTGTTTACTGCTGGCCAATAGGCTGATGTACAGATAAACCCATAGCCAATGATTAGTCCAGGCTAATAAGCAAGTCTGATTGCTAAATCCAAATGCCTCAGTGATGTTAGGGATCTGGCAATAAATAGTTAGCCTTTTGGAGGAAAAGACAGAGAACGTCTGTCTAACCTACAAAGAAGGTATGCATTCTCCAGGAGAAGTCCTGCTAATCTAAACAGCAGTAAGCATTCTTACAATAGCAATACGCTATTTGTCCACACAGCTAGGCAAGTTCACATAAGAACCAGATGCTGCTAAGACTACTGCAGACTCAAGGTAAGCTATCAGGTGTAGCTGGAAGTGATAGATTGTGAAGACTCAGATCCAAAAGTTCACATTAGAACAATATTACTCTGTATTGTATATATTTGTAAATATAATAAATGTTATATTAATTATAATACTGGTACTAGTGTTGTTTTCTGCAGGTTGGGTCTGTATTCCAGACCAAACACAACACATTGCTAAAATGTTTTTTGTTTTTTTTTTAAATAAAAATAAAAAATAAAATAAAAATTAGTAATATCAATCTTTTTTAATTTTTCTATTTTTTTTTATTCTCACTTATTCAACCTTTCTGATTTTATACTATTCTCTTATTTTTTTCTCACAGCCCATAATTATCAAATACTCTTTTACTACAGCTTGCTTAATATAAACACAGATTATTCAATTAACTTTAGTTTCTCAAATATAAATGTTTTAAACAATTTGTAGTATACCATAGATTTTAAAAGAGGAATAGAAATATGCTAATATTTGAGATAAATAATTTGCTTAGGTGTTTGCTCATACCTTGTGAGACTACCATTTAGTATTTATATAATGTTTTGCAGGCAACTTGGATGGAATACACAAAATGTTATCATAGTGTAATCATTTTAATTAAGTGATGTTCAATTTTAATATTTATTGTTGAAACACTAAAAAAAAATGGAATTATTGAATTGAATAATTAGAATTAAGGGAGTTATAAAAATATAATAAATTATCAGCTGGTTGCAGATAACTTGAGGTGATGATAACAAAAATAAAATAATAGATATTCCACCGGAAAAAAATGTTTTACTTTTCTTGTGTGAAATAACTAACAGAAATCAATATTAGATCAAATATTTTATACATTTGTAACTTACTGAATTAGTTAAAATAGATTAAAAGATTAAATAGTATAGTATTTTGAATATAATAAAGCATATAAATATTTATTTATTTTCTGAGTAACCATAATCTGTTTTCTAGACTAAGAATCATCTAGTATTGCTCAGTAAATAGGTCTTTGGTTATTATTGGATAATTATAATATGACACAATATCCCCAGTGACGTGGAGATGTAGGCTTTGAATCCATGTTCTGATTCTTTTTTCTGGTAATACTTGCAGGTAGAATTAATTAGTTGAAAATCCATTAAATTAATCATTTGCTTATTTTACAAACAGGTTCACATTCATCTAGAAATCTTTATCTTTTGATCACACCTCTTATTACAAAACTAACTAACTTTCTTGAGATGATAAACTATTAATCGATGAATAAAGAAATTTATCAATTGTGTCATTAACAATAAGTTATAAAAGTGAGATTAGAAAGCCGTCTTTTAAAAAGTTACAACTTTTAACAGAAAACATAAGATGGAAAAATAAATATATATTCATATAAAAACCAAACAAAACGAATACTTATGCCATTTAAAAAAAAAAAAAAAATTGATCATACATTCAAAATATCTATAATCCTTTATTTTCAGTACAATTTTCAATTGTTTTGTTTTTTTTAATATAAACTTTTATTAATAAATACAATTGCAATTTAAAAATAAATGTAATCAATATTATACATTTTAGGAGTAATTAAACAAATAATCAGTACTACTTTGACATGAATTTAGCTCAAATATATAAAATTTTAAAAAGCAGAAATATAAGTTTGTAATTTTAAAAATATACATTGTTGATTACATTGCATTTAGTTAACTCTCAGATCTAACCGCTTCAGCTTCACCTATTTATATAGAAAGTACCTTGAAATAAAGAATGGTTCCCCTCTTTTCTTCCAAGGCATAAGCTTGTGGTTAAGACCTGTAGAGGTCCCTATCTTCGCATTTTTAAGCGTACATGATTTGAGGTTTATTACCTTGGTAAATATTAACTACATTAAATAAAAAAATCGATTATAATTTCATTGTCGTTTAAGCACTTAGAGACGCCAAGTAAAAAAAGCTTAATAGTCAAACAGTCTTATATATAGTATACTTAACATGCTTTCAATATATTTGTCATTTTATCATAATTATAGCTATGATATAGTGACAAAGATATTGAAAGCATGCTATGGATACTATATTATGACTGTTTTACTGTTATGTTTTTCTTACTTGGCGTCTCAAGTGCTTAAACAGCAATTACAATTGTTAGGAAAAGTAAAGTAATGCTTTATATAATTTATTAAGTACCTCTTCCAACATATTCATAATAAAGCAGAATTATATTATCTTCAATTCAAAGTTCTGTGGAAGTTACATTCTTTTTAAAAATACGATAGATATTTTAAAACTCTTTGTAGTATTGATAGCTTAATATACAGAAATGTATTATACATTCACAAAATTGGGTGTATAGCAATAATACAATAGGAAAAGACAATAACTGTGTGAAAGTGTAACAACTAACACATAGAGGGAAAATGTTTTAGATATATTATATCTATGATTAATAAATTTGATATTTACAGTGGATCAGTTAATTCTTTAACATATTGCTCTAGACTTTAAATTTCAAACTGCTTGATGTCAGTTTAATAAAATTTCAATGGTACACAATAGTGGCATATTTTTTTAAATATATATTTTCTCAAAATTTTGTACTAAGCATTTCCAGTTAATTAAATTAGTAAGGAAAAACAAAAGCGAATGAAATCTTATTTTTCAGTTGATTGTTTACCTAAAACTTTTTTTTAAAGAAAATACTTCCTTCCGAAAACTTGTAAATGATTTTTAACATGTACAAATTCATTTCAAATGCTGGAAATGCAGAGATGTTATTTGATTGTCAGGTTTTGAATTTGAATATAAAAAAATCTATTGCAAAATATCTGAATACTAAAGAATAAAAAACAATATATATGAAAAATATTTTATTTAATATGCTTTCATTTAATTTGATGAGTAATATATTAAAAATCCAAAAATATATTTTTTTCTACCAATCACAATTTTTTTTGTTATATTTAACATGAAATAATATTTTGGAGCATTAATTAATTCAATCACTATTTTTTTTAACTATCAAATGAATTAATTAGATGCCCATGCTTTTATTTCAAGTTAATTATAACAACTAAAATTGTGTTTGAAGAAAAAAAAATATTATTTGGATTTTAATATTTTCTAATCAAATTAAATAAAAATGTTTTTATAAAATATTTTTTTATATACACCTGGGTCTCATTTTATGCGGTAGATAAGTTTCGCAGAAAACTCACATTAAAAAAAATCACACAAAAATAGACTTAACTTACCTTGAAAAATGGGGGATAGGTTCTGTAATTTTCAGAATTTGCATATAAGCAAAGCAACAATGAAAAATTATTTTAAAATACACATTAAAAAAATAAGCAAATAAAGTATGACTAATAAAAAATTTCAAATATTTGAAAAAATTAATACAAGACAAACTTTTTTTATCAACTACCCTATTTAATTTTACATTTTTCATAAATATTTTAATTGTTATCACTATTTGACAATATGCATTCGTTTGTAAACTGGTAAGAAATTAGATTCATGATGTGATGTACAACTAGCACCTCTTTCAGTCTTGTGCTGTGTTAATGGTTTTCTGTTTTTATATTTAAAAAATGAGATTGCAATAAAAACTAAAAGATTATAGATTATCACTAGAAAGATTATTTTCAGTTTATAAAATCAATAAAATCTTCATTTTTTATTTTAAAAATCTAAAAGATTATTTATTTCTGTTACAGCTAACAAAATATGTTTTAAAAGTTTAAAATTTTTGAATATTTATTGCGATATTTCTATATGTAAATATAAATCTATTATTATTATTATTTACTCATTAGTATAAGTAGGTTATTTACATAGAAGCTAAGATTCTAAATACATCTTCAGGTCATATTCATGTTAGCTGCTAATATAATGTTATATTTTTGAAAAAAAAAGTATTTCAAGTCAAAATAAGTTATTAATAACTTAAATTTTTTGATATCTAATAAATATAGTGAAATATGAAAGATATTAAGAAGAAACATGAATCACATAACTTCAAAATAGCATTAAAATAATCCACATATAACCAGACTCAGATGTATTATTTATTTATTTTTGAATTTATGCATTTAAATAATGCAACAATATAAGTTATTTAAAAACAATGTAAATAAAAAATTTAACATTTAACTTATAATCTTTTTTTTCTAACATTTTTTACTTAATTTATTAAATATTTTGCAAATTTAAGTTTTTTGTAAATGTTAATGTATAATTTATTCAAAGTTTAATAAAATCTAATATTTATAACTTGTAATAATTTTTTTAATTGTTTATTTTCTGTTTCCAATTTACATTTGCAATAATAAGCTAATTAATTAAATAAAAAAGCAAGATAGTATGAAATAATTGAAATGAAATTTAATTTTTTTTTTTTTTTTAGAATATGTCTAGGCAAATCAAATCCAATTGATTTTATTATTGAATCTGGACTAAGGAAATTTTTTTAGAACATCGTAAGAATTCCATCTTTTTCTTTGTAAATCTTCAACTGTAGATTCTTGGTTTAGCACCCAAAAGGGAGGATATTGAAGTGAGATAAGTTTTAGGTGGATGTCTTAAATTATGACAAATCCAATCTGCTTACCAGATTTTTATATATTTTCTGTAAAGTAATTTTTTTTCTGATATCTGATGGAGAAATATATGAAAGAATCATAGGCCATTGTGAAGAAAAAGATTACCATATCAGTAATAGTGAAATCTTATTTAAGAGATTTAAAACAACCCATGCTTCTTGTACTTATTTGCTTTATGAATAAAAATTTTCAGCCACCAATGTATGCAAATGTATGGCAAAAATGACAAATTGAAATATTTATTAGAGCTGCTGTTGCTTTTACCGCATGGGTGGAATCTTTTACAGGTTCCTTTATAACATTTTTTTAAAAGTTAAGGTGACAAAAATCCATATGATAAATAAATAATATACAGAAATGTTTTTTATTTAAAATTGTAAAGTATTATTAATAAAAATTTATGATAGTTATTTATCTTCCCAAGGTAACAAATAATCATAGACAAATTAACAGAACTAAGCTTGTACGGAAGTTTATTGAATTATATAAAAATTATGGATATAACCGTGAGAGTGTTAAAAACATGCTTTTTAATTATGAATCATCTAATTTAAATATTAATAATAATTCTATTACAAATTCTAGTAGCAGCTCTAAAAATAATAAAAAATAGATAAAACTTTCATACCTCCCTAAAATTTATCATACATTACCAAAAAATAATATATATATAAATAAAAGCAGTAACAAAGAATGGTCAAATAATAAAAATTTTGACAAATTAATAGATAACTATAAACTAAGAGATAATATGAAATATAAAAATGGAATTATATATATATGATTATTTGTGAAAATTGCAGTATGATTTATTATGGCCATACAAAACAATTAGATGAAAGAGCAAAAAAAAAACTAATAATACAATTAATAGAAGAGATGATAAATCTGCCTTATATATTCATTATTTAAAATACAGATATAAAATAGATTGTGTAAAAAGTATAAAATCTTTAAACTATAATAAATAATCTAGTAGAAAAAAATATTAAACCAATTACATTAATTACAACAAATATAATTATATATAAAAAACATCAAGCAATTTAATTAATATTTGGCTAATGATAAATAATAGAAAATTATGCAGAATACATTTATACAGGGGTTTTTCTCTCTTCCTTGTACATATTGTATTAGTATGATAGATCCTAGTTAATTTTATATAAAAGAGATAGATGGTGCTATGTATGCAATGTAGATTTTAAATGTAAACTAGTTCCAACACATGGAAATGAGCAAAAATCAATATTTGCAGAAAATAACATTTCAGTATTATTATTGTTATTACATATATATATATACAATTATTGCTGTTATATAAAGATACTTTCTTTTATATTATATTGTATGATTTATTTTTTAATATATCAAAAGCAAATAAACACTGCAAACAACAAACAACCCTGCTTACTGAATAAATGATATTTTATTTTAAAACATTTGAACTTATTCTTTCCATATATACTTTCTAAAAATATTAATTTTTGTGATTATTTAATCCATATTTTTATTCACATTTTAAAATAGATATAGGTACTGTACAATCACTACAATTACATTGCATAAAGTGCAAAAATAAGTACCATATCTTTATTGGGATGTGTTCCCATTAAATATTACCAACACTGTTTTCAATAAAGATTACATAAAAATACAAATCTACTAAGCAATAAAAATATCTAGCAAAAATACTGTCTAATCACTGAATAGCAGATTAATACTTTTAAATATTGGGAAATGTTGTTTATTAATAATATAAGTATTGAAAAATATTCAGAGCGAGAAATACAAATGAGAAAACATTTTAAATAAGAGCAAGATGTAGTTTGCCTTTTGATGTTATATTTAAATATTTTTTTTGGAGAAAAGATTTATAAGAAATAAATTCAGAGAATAAGATCATTGATGTAAAAATGCTGAAACAATTGATAAAAAATATTTCTCAAGTAATACTGGGAGAGAATAAAAAGACATTGCTGTCATTATTATGAGAATTAAGAGCCTGTATAATAGATGAACAGCTGAAGTTTTAAATTGGATCTTAAACGATTTAAAAGATATAGAAAGAGACCAAAAGTGAGATGGGTACATGAAATAAGGAAGCTGCTGATATGATGTGGAGAAAAGAAGATATGGATGAGAAAAACTGAGTTAAATCACAATGGATTGATAATGTTTGAAAGTAATGATGATGATAAATGTGCGCAGTTACATTCTTTAAATAAGCAGTAATACAAAATAAGAAATTTTCAAAATACATTTTGACATTAACCACGTTTTATCACTTATCTATTTGAAAAATTAAGGTGCTGAAAAGATATAAAAAAATTATGAAAAATATTTTTAAAAAGATTAAATAGAAAAAAATAATGTATATAGAAAAAGGAATCATTGTGTTAAAGGCTTTTTGAACGAAAAATATCCCTCAGCTTATGAAATAAAGTGATCTATTATTGTTAAAAAGTATTAGCACTAATTCTATTCCTAACCGTAACCTTCATACCAACACTAACCCCTAATCTTTTAACTTTTCCACTGGGGTATTTTTTATACCAGGATTATTTCTCCCTATTCACTAAAGGCTAGGAAAACATCTTAGGAACTTGGTGGTGTCGCTCTAGTTTGATGTACTTCATCGATATATTTTCACGATGTTAATGTTGAAGATGGTATTTTAAAATTAAGCATTCAAATATAATTTATTGTCTTAAAAAACATATACATATACATAAACAAATATTTAAAAGCATAAAGAACACATAGATATCAAAAGCTCTGTATTAAATAAAAATATACCAATTTGTTAATAACTAAACTTATCAAATGTTTACTAACAACAAATAATATATACAGTATTTTCAACTTTTTTTATCTGTAACTGGATCCATGAAATTTAAGAGCTGGCTTCCTCCCTACATTCCAGACATACATGTATATGTAAACATTATGTGTATGTACTGTATATAAACGCAAATAGGCAAATGCTTTATGAGAAAAAAATACAGAGTAATATTTACATCGTAAATTTATTGATCAATAAGATCTCATTTTAAAGCTATATTTTTTTTTTACGTCAAACAAAACGATTCATTTTTATAAGGATAGGAATTCATAAACAATAAGAGAATTTTAAAATATGTTTATATCGTAACTATACTGTTTTTAAAAAAGGAAATTCTATTAATTTTGTTTATGATAAATATCCATTAGATAACTTCATATTACAATATACATTTGTGTTGTTTTTTATACTGGTATGTATAGATACCTACACACATTAGCAACTACTCGTAAACAAGTATAACGAATTTAATCTAAAAGAAAAGAGAGGAAAACAAAGAACAAAAGTTAAAAATAAATGGTGTAATAATTACAGAAATTAATCTGCTTATTTGATATCTTATGTTGCCATTTTTTAACTTATTGCAAACTTTTCTTTATGAAAGATTTCAATATTTCTCATAACAATTATCTCTATTATATTCTATCTTCAGTTTTTTCTCCCAAAAAAAAAATTGAATCTTATTAGAATAATCTTGAAATAATCTTGAATAATAATAAATCAATTATTTTTTTAGCTTATACTACATATGATAACCATGTGATGTGATACACTGTGACTTCTCCTTAAACGGAGTCGGGAATCTCTCAACAACTATGCCCCGACAAACCTGTTAGCCACTTTACTTTACTTTTCCATTTCCCACCCTAAGTTTTCCCATAATCTGCTCCATCCCATTTCCACAACATAATCTTTGTCGACTATATGGACTTTATATCTAAATCTACCTTATCTTTTTCCAAACCCACATAAAAAACAATAACCCACTTTCTGTATAATCACTTTGTTCATATTTATTTTTCCATAACTTCATTATTTGTACCCTTTCTTTTTTCAAGCATTTACATTCAATTAACAAATGCCTAATATTTTCTATGCCTTCCTTCCACAATTTGCAGACCAAATCACTCATATTTTGCCATTTACATGTATATTCCCCTGCTGCCAAAGATCCAGTTCGAGCTGATAAACTACTTTTCTTGCTATTATCATAAATTAACTCACACCAAGAGTAACACTCTACTATAGCACCATATGAGTACCTAATAGTCTTTTCATGTTAATAGAATCCATCTCTTTTACGAATTTTATATTCCAAATACACTATCCCTTTTAAAATATTTTTTACTAATCTTTCACTTCACATACTAAATCTATTGAAGCACGTGTATGTTTAACAATAACAGATTCAATATCACCTTAATTAAAAAAGTAAAAGGGCATATCAATTAGTCATATGATTTTACTATTATATATTATTCAATTGTTATGTAATTTAATAAATAATCAAATGAAAAAATCATGTGCTCTCATCAAGTTGCCTACAATGCCATCTCGATATCAGCATGTGTTATATAACAAATTTTGAGAGCTGACATGTATGAATCATGAGTTATAATGTGAAGCATGTATTTCCTAACATTAAACATTGGTCAAAGTTGTTATTCAAACATTTGAAATTATTCAAACTGGGTATGGCAGTTAAACACTGAACCATAAAAATATTTTCATTTGGTTTACAGGATTATTAAAGATGATTTATAAAAGTACAAAAAACACTATCACATTCCATATCATAACTTATAATCCAGACATGCTAGCGTCTTAAAATTTTTATAGTGAATAGCTATATTTTCTTGCTATGCAACCCAAGCATTGATTTAAATATGGCATTTCAGGAAATCTTAAAGATAGAACTAAGTACATTTTTATTGGAACATACTTGTATTATCACTTCTAAAAAATAAACAAATCAACCTTCAGTCCCCACAAATCAATTTTTGACCAACCATAGAGGTTTCACCAAGATCTCTCCCCTATTCCAGCTCTGTAAAACTGAAATGAAATCCTCCAGCACTTCCTCCTTAAATGTCCCTTTCTGCTTGGAGTGAGACATGTCATCAACTCCTGCCTTTCCTCACACAGGAATATCATACCATCTTCAACCTTCAAGAATCTATAGAAACAGGGGTCTTTACAACCATTAGACTATCAGGTTTCCTCATTTATGCACTCTGGTTGTTCTGATATGACATTCTTTTTGATCAGAGAGTACACTCAGTGAATCAAAAGCTATTGGACCTAATTTGCTCTCTCAAAACCAGAGATACCAAACTAGTCCCACCTCCACTCCTCATAGATACTTGGGCAATCCTCCAACTCTCATCCTCTCAGCCTCTGCCATAGGACTCAATTATTTAAATGTTTGAAACCCATGTGGTGTTTACTCAATGAAGACATGCATCTCTGACTGGTCTGGACTACCCAACCTCTCCTCTTTCCACTTCCCATTCCCTTTTCACATATATCTTTCCCCTCTTATCATGTTGCTCCTGAAATTTTAATTTAATCACTCCCTTGTAAACCTTTTTCTAACTGTTTTTGTATCTGTTTTTTTTTTATGAATAAACTTTCATCACTGGGAAAAAATAAACCTCAGAAAATGTCTCAATTCCAAAAATCAATATTCTGATATATAATAAATTCAGTTGAAATAGTTATTTCACTAAAATAAAATGGCTATCTTTTAATTTGTTAAAAAATGCAGCAAAACATTGAACTATATGTTTCATTTCAACACCCATGTCAGTCTTTCTTCTAAAAAGCTATTAAAATCTAAACTGATTCAGAATCTTAAAAAGATAATTTGTTCATGCTAAAAAATACTGAAGATTTATTTATCTTAGTGTTTTCCTGAAGATTTGTGATGATAGTAATTTAGCTATATTTATATGATGAACAATTTCTAGCATCAACATCTCATTTTCTTAGAGTGTTACCTTAAAATTTAATCTTAGAAGCTAAAGATCCAGGTTTGATTCTCATGCTAGTATTGCTATTGGTCAGGTCAGCAAAACCCTGAAGAAAAGAGAAGAATAATACTATTCAAAACCTTGTGTATATACTAACCTGTATTCTATTACTAACAATTGAATGTAATTGAAAATTTTAATTTTTTTCTAAAGACATTCAATATTAGATGATGGAAATAGTCCAACATATAAATACAATTTCTTTTTCTTCATAAGCTAATAAAAATCTGATGTTTTTAAGAATTACTTACTAAATCAAAGTCTTTATAAATTTTATTATTTTATATATAATTTTTAAATTTGCAAAAAAAAAGAAAAAAAAAAAGAACAATAAAATATGATGACAAAAAAAGATAAAAGTTATACTTTAAAACAACAGCATCTTCTTCTTCTACTGACATCTACAGCAAGTTTGTGAAATCAATGATTATCAGACAGTAGTATATTTAAATATCCCAAACTCATTTCTAACTTTTGCCTTTATCAATGAGAATTGGAATTCATACCATCTCTAATCGATGATTTTACATCATATACTATAAATGGCACATAGAAATGTCATTATTTTATTATATATTGTGCAAGCTCAGAAGTTAAATGATTTATTGTTTTGCCCTTTAATGAGTTCAAATTAAAAACTCCACAATCAAATCTATATTTGATCTTAGTACCTGCTACACAGAGCTGTCAAATAAACTGTTTCAAATATTATCATAATGAATAATATTTCTGTAGTCTAATTTTCCCTACACCACTTTCACACTATGTAGGGACTAGTTTTTATCCACTTTGAACACTTTGTGGAGAGATGTAATCATAAACCTATGACCAGAGATGTGAAAGAGATGTACAATCCTCAAGATGCACATTTCATGCAAAACCAGTACTCATCAGTTGGCCCAGACCACAATCTCTTATACATATCTTTATCATTGTTAATTATATAGATAGCAAAATTACTACAGTTTAATTGATAAGTATCAAATTTATTGCCCTCACAACTTTGTTACAAATCATTTAATGGAAGTATATTGTTAACTTTTATTAGTCATTCATTAGTTTAGAGATTATCCAATAAGGATCACTATTGGATAATCTCCAGTTTAATGAATGACTAATAAAAAGTATTAATTATTATCATAAATTTGAAAATAAAAGTTGCAACTAGTATTCACTCTTATTTATTGACCAGATTTATTTTGAATGTTTCATATCATCTACCACTAAGTAATAAAACATCATATAGAAAAGCAAATAAACAATATTAACAAATTTCCATGGATAACAAAATAGCCTCAGATGTTGTCATACATCTTATTCTTTAAAAGAGGCAAAACTCACTATACGTATTGCCACACAGAGCAAGCTAGAGTAATCAATGGATGCCAGAAGGCATCCATTGATTACTCTAGCTTTCTGTGTGTGCAATATTTATAGTGAGTTTTGCCTGTTTTAACAACAGTTATACACAAGCATAAGAGGTGGTGGTCATGTGATGTTTATTGATCTTATTCTTTAACTGATTAAAATGTCATGATGAAATCAGAAGTGGCAATATAGAAGATGTACCTTTATTGGTGCCACTTAGTTTGCACTTTATTTGGAAATAAAGTATATTTAAACTGCTTTATAATTCTTTAAAATCATTATGAATCTCAAACAATCACTCAGGTGTGAGTGTAAAACAGGGGTCCCCAACCCTAAGCCCGTGGACACCATGGTGCCCACAGACCCCTTTACATGTGCCCACCACTATCCGAACACGATAAAAAATTATTTATCTGATACAAATAAATTTAATTTTTAAAATTTCTTATAAATTATTGTATTATATTGTAATCAAATTGTAGGGCATATTATACTTTTACAGCGTAAAAATATAAACCTTAGTTATATGTTAAAATTTTATTTTTGAAATAAATGTTTTTTTGTACATTATGTGTATTATTAACAATATCCAATTATAAATTTACATTGAAAAAATAAATGGTGCCCGCCACCTGATTAAAAAAATAAATAGTGCCCGCCACCTGGCCGGTATTATAGAATGTGCTCTTAAGTGCAAAAAGGTTGGGGACCCCTGGTGTAAAACAACCTATTCAATAAAATTTTTTAAAATTATTTTATTGCAGTGGATAAAAATGATATACCACAATAATTACTACAGCATTTTTATATCCTTTAATTTTACAAATTAAAAAAAAGAAAGAGAAATCATTTAGTACAACTTTATGAGTCCATATATTCTTACAATTTTAAAATAGTTGTGAAACTAATATATTATCAGCAAATATATCATCAAGATCAAAGACTCATCATTAAGATTACATAAAGATATCTTGATTTTATCAAGCTGGATGTTTCCATCCTAATTTAAATGAGACAATAAGATAGCTATCACTAATTATTGCATCATTATTCAAATGATGAACATGATACTACCAAGATGTCCAAAACTATTCCACTCTTACTGCATTGTTTTTATTAAAAACACAATGCACTTTTTGCCATGCTTTATTTAAGGCCGTTTCAACTGACTAACACACTTCTTCAGATCTAAAAAAATAATTGTATTACTATTGTCTATTACATATTCATATTAAAAATTTAACAATATACATAGACATAAATAATGATAAATATAGTGGTGTGTGTATATATATATTAGATAAAGGTATTGCATGTTATGAAGCATATATTTAGGATATAATATAAATAATAATATCTATGTATATAAAATGCCAAATGTCAAAAGTTAACATGTGTCAATATAATAAGCTAAGCAGTTCAATTTACAATTAAATCACTAACCAAAATTAAATTACAAATTCAGTATCACTCGCAATCTAGTTACCTTTAATATCAAAATCATTTTTAAATAAGTTAATAGCTTCAAAATCATATATCTTTATTATAATAGATTCCTTGATTTTTACCTTCTTTTCATTCTTTTTTAAAAAAACAACTTTGGTCTTCTCAACCATTATCTTATATGGCCTGTATTTTTTTCATGAAAATGTAGTGCAGAATTAAGAAGTTTATTTTTTATCTTTATGAACTTTCACCTTTCATTAAAACTCACACTATTATGATCTCTAGATAATTTTTTACACAAATAAGGATTAATGCAATTAACTTTAGAAATGATATTCCAATCAGTTTTCTATAAAGAGTGACACCCTTCTTCAATGTTGCTTTTTAATTACTGAAAATATTGTGATTCTTCATTAAAACTTTATATATGTATATTAGATAAAGTTATATAATAGATAATTATAATAGAACTATTTTTTAAATCTAAAAAAAATTACTAATTAATTGAAACTGTTTTAATGTGGGTTTTAATAATCATAATCCTATTGGCATGTGATGTTATTATAATTATATAAAATAATGCCATCCACTGTTTTAATAAGATTGATATTTTTCGGTAACACATTGTCTAATCAGCCACATTGCTTGATGGCGTTGTTGCTAGTGAAAAACAAATAGATATAACGTTACCAGGCTGTTTTTATTTTGTTGATTTATGTTTTTAATTTTTGGATTTGTTTGACATTTTGTTTGTTTTATTTTTTTAACCAGTTTTATGTATATTTTTTAAAAATAAATAAATTGTTTTTTTTTTTACTTTTTAAAACATTCGATCTTTTATTTAAAACAAATCTTTCTTTTTTACGTGTTTTTTTTTTTTTTTAAGAAACTTTTTTTTTCCAGTCTTTTTCCTTGTTTTTGAAGACTTTTTTTTTGAGAAACAAGCATTTTGACACATTTCCAACTTGGCTCCAATATGCTTTACTGTAAACTCATCCTGGCTCCAATAAAAAATTAGCCATACCGCTTGCAAAAAAGTGATTCAGCAGCCCTCAAATCACATTCCATGACCGAATGGAACACCTTTGGCGATATTGACATGATTGATATTCCATTTCGGATGTTTGACAATGCCTCAATTTCATTAAAGCACCACAAAGACAGTTTTTCTGTGTGGGTAAAATATTTTGTTTTGGTTGAAGGAAGGCCACCGCATCTGCTTCTGTAGCAGATACATCTAAAAACTTCAATGCCAAATGGTTGTCTGCCATTTAACTTTTTTGATCTTGAAAAAGTATTGTAAAGTGCGCAACTTAATTGTGAACTTTGTCGAATCATGATTTACAATCCTCATTTAGTGAATTGTGAACCCTGAGACAATTTTTACTAACTCACATAAATTACAATACATTTAACAAAAAAATTTTTTTTCTAATATACTTATTGTAATTACAACTACAGAAACCTTCATATCATATACTGTAAATAGTCAAGAGTAATGTCTATAAAGAATGACACATACTTGTCGCTAATAATGTTCACATGCTAGAGATGTTGGAGAAGAGTGCACTTCAACATCTTGAGTGTTTGAACAGTTTACAGGCTGATCTATGAGCAGCCTTGTAAACAGCATATTTCTGTGTTTTAGCATAGAACCAATGCCATCGAGTGGTGTGGATGATCAGATGATGTATTACCTATTCTACCAATATGTTACTTTTAATGCATCAAAAAAAAAAGATCTGAAGTAATTGGATCAGTAACTGATTATACATCTTTGACATTTCCATCATCAATCATTTAAGTTTTTTCAGTTAATCATTGAATTTAATTAATATTTTTATATTAAAAATCTTTACAATTATTTTATTACTTAATCAAGCAGAAAATGTTACATGATCCATTTTAAGGTCATTTATTTCTAGCATATTCTAAATCGGAGCAGGGTGATATTACTGCTTTTGGAATGATGTGAGCATTCATATGAAAAAGTCATGTGATATCATTATTATGATTCCTTACAATCAAAGTGCTAATGATGCAATCATTTCCAGGAAAACAATCAGAATTTGTTTATAGGAAATCCTAAAAAAAATATGCTCATATCCGCAAGCCGCTATTTAGAAGAATCCCATATACTTTACTAATCTGAACAACTTAAAAATCTGAATGAGAAATTTTAGTGATTAACAGTTGTTGAAACTGAGGATTAGCAATGGTTGCTTCTAAAGAAAAAAAACATCAAACTTGTTACTTATATGTTGAAGTTGGATCCACTTTTATATTTATATCCATTTTAATCTTATAACCTATTCCATGGGGTGTCTCACAGTTTGCATCTGTAGGTGATCCTGGAATGTTGACCTTTTTTTACATTAACTCCTAACTGTAACAGAATATAATTTTTCTATACATCAAAGTAATTATAATAATCACTTAATGGTTTGTGCAAAATTTTAATAACAACAAAACCATTTAAGTTAACAAAACCTTTACCATTAATTTCAATACTAACACATATAATAAAGTGTCCAAAAAAATCAGCATTTTATTGGTATTGATAGGATATACTATCTGACAAAAAGCTTTTTTTTTCTTAATATTCCAATCAAACATTAAACCCCAAATATTGTAAAATGATTGCAAGTACTCTTACGCAAATCAGCACTGGATATCATTAGCTCTTACTGATACATCTAAAAATTTCAAGAATGAATGATAAAAAGTTTGACTTCACAGCAAATCCAACACCATGCAGTCTATTATTATTCAGTTACTTCTGTAAAAAATATATAACTGATAACATGTTTAATTAAATTTCCTTTAAGACAAATTTTACCCACAGCAACCACATCAATTTTCAATTTTGACAAATTTTTAATTGTAAATATATATATATTTTGGGTGAACTGTTCTGAAAAATCCTGCAAATATCAAAATATGCCATTTGCCACTCTAATATCTGTAATTATTTTTATGATTACCCCTATTTTTTCTTTTGTTGCTACGATTGTTTTTATTATGTAAATATACAATTTACCAAGCAAAGTAATTTAAATAGATTTCTGTGAAATCAGAACTATTAAATGGGTAAAACATGAGTCAAATCCATTTTCAAAGTGATATAGACTGGGCTACTTTGTTTAGACTGCAACTAAAAATCTGATTTCTTTTAAACCTATTCCCATTTTATATTTCTCAATGCCAAGAACTTTATATATTTATAAATACCTGAAAGATTGGAGATAAAAAATACTTCATAAGTGAAAATATGATTACAGAACTCCTTATACTGAAACAGTATAAAAGAAAGAACTAATGGAAAAGTAGGCTCTTGGTAGCTTGGCTCTTTATCAATTTAAATGCTAGAAAAGAGCCAGATGAAAGTAAGAGAAAAGACTTGGAGAAGAACAAGAAGGAATATTTTATCAAATCTAATCTTTCAGAAATCCATACATCATTCTACAAGGGAACAGAAAATATTTCAGGTCAAACAATGTTTTATATCTGAAGATTATTCAACTGTCCACCAATTGAAAAATACTTAAGTGAATTGATTTAAGCATTTAATGTTGGCATGTGTAATTTAATAATAACATTAAAATTTACCTGCATAAATGTTTTTTTGTAATTACTAATCTATGTAAATACTGTAAGGTTTAATGGAAATGAAAGATAGCTGAAAAGATGCCACATTGAACAGTTTCATCCTGATTTAACAAAATCTAGTCAATCTACTAAGATTCAAATGGTAAATACTGGAAGCTCTATCTTTATTGGATCTTAATTCTTCAAAAATTATTCAATTTAGTGAAATTCTTTCAGAATTATGAACTGTAAGGAAATTGTTCCCAGAGTAAGAAAATGTAATAGATGGAGATATTGTTCCATTATTTAAATAGGCAGCCATGTTTTTTTTATTTGTATTGGTATTTAAAGTATATTCATTAACACTAATCAGATTCAAGCATTCTGCATGGTTTAATACAGGATAGAACCCAAGACTGTGGATTATAAAGTCCTCATATCATTCCTGGCACTTCTGTCACTCAAACCACTTATGAATACCCATGCAATAAATCCATGTGATTATTTCCTCATTTATGAGGCTGAAATAAAGATAATTGAACGATCTAATAATTCTTAACTTTTATCATATCAAAGCAGTTGATTAGAATATTCTCACTTTTTTTGGTTTCTTTGTCTCGCATAGTGCAACAGTTAAAGTGTCAGACTTTGGAACATATGGTTCCCAAATTGATTTCAGTTCTGACAATTCCAGTGCTAAAATTTCAAAACCATTTGATTATTTATTTAGTTAATGGGAATGGGAGTAAAAAAACTCAAGAAGTTCTGTATGACGTCAGATGAAAGTTATAGCATTTTGTATATCTATTTCAGTATTGAAAAATTGTTTTAATCTTTTCATTTTTATTAGTGATAAGAAGATTTGTGGCATATCTTTGTGTTCAATTTTTATTATTTCATTATAAATAGCATTAAAAAACTAATATTTATTTGTATGCACTAAAATTCTTATTCTTTTTTTTTTTATTATGCTAGAATATAAAAATAAATAATATCAAATCACCGCAAACATTAAGAAATTTTCAGTTATGCCCTTTGTGAATATATGTATTAGAATTTCCATCTCAAAACAACTAGTTCAAAAAAAGGTATAGTGCAAAGATATTAAATATTGAAAAACTGACTCATTCAAACAAAAAGCTTGAAATTTAAATATGCAATGATTTTTAAACTTCTTCTAAATTAATATGTTTGCTATACTTATACAAAGAGAGACTAAATATTAGTCATTTTAATCTTTGAAACTCCCAACATAGATATATACAAAACAAATTCCAGTGCATACTACTATCAGAAATAAGCATCAAATATTAAATCACGTCAAACATAAAGAAATTTTCAGCTATGCATTTTGTAAATAAATGTATTGGTAGCTGTTTTGAGATTTGGACTCTAATAAATTTATTCACAAGAGAGAGCAGCTAAAAATTTCTTAATCATGCAATTTTTTATTATGGTATTTTTTCATTTTCTTGAGTGAAACGCAGGAATTTGAATTTGCATTATTTGCTCTCTACTGATAAATGTTTTGAACCTATTTTTTTACAGCTTTAAAATTCACATATATTTTTATTTCTAATATTTTAATTGTAACAAATTTCAAAAGATGGAGATAGTAGAAAAAGTTTAAGATCTGAAGAAGACTGCTAGGACAGTCAAAACTGTTATAAATAAATATTGTTTACTTAAAGTATTAAAGAAATGTTAATGAAGTTTATATTGATAATTGAATATGCAGACCTTCAAAGTTTTTTAAACTCTATGATGATGAGTGCTTTTTACATATTTGGCAATCTCAAACTTTGTGAGATTACTTCGAGAAAATATTGTAATTGTCTAAAAACTTGATTTTGTGAAAAGTTTATGATTATTTTTGTATAGAAATTGTATGATAATTATCGGAAATCAAAAATATATATTAACATATTTATTTTTTACAAAAATGTTTTGTTTTTAAATATAAAAGTTTATATTCTTCTGAGTTCTGAAACTGTCTGACGATGACTGCTGGACAGTTGGAACTGTAAGCAAGAGGAGATAAAATAAATCATATGTTAAAAATGCATTGTGAAGTGTAAATTAAGGAGTATATGGTATATTATATTATAGTAAACATATTGCTTATCTAAATTTTATGCCCTTTGTTTGAATAAGTCTGTATTGCAATATTTAATATCTTTTCAGTATATTGCTTAAAGAGTTACCTTTTTTGAACTAGCTGTTTTGAGATATGGGCTCTAATACATTTATTCACAGAGAGCATAGCTGAAAATTTCTTAGCATTTGAGGTGATTTGACATTTGATATTTATTTATGGTAGTGGTATGCACTGGAATTATTTTTGTAAAGATAAATAAGTATGCAAATCTCTTCAGAAGAAAAAGGTTTAGTGCTAAGCAATCTTGGTGATTCTTTTTTATGAGACAGATAGCATTAATCAATCACTTTGGAAATAGATTTTGAACAGACGTTTTACTAAGAAATTCACTACACAGTTATTACTATAGAAAAAGAAGATGAAACAATATTCAGAATTACAAATGACTATATATTTAAGCAGCTCTATTTAAAGATCCATGGCTAGCTCTCTCCAACAAATATAAAAGAATCAAAGATGATCTAATAATAACATGCTTGATTAAATCTGGATCATTAAAGGATAGAAATAGTCTTGATGTAACAAAATGTTGTACAAACAAGTATTTATTTTTTAAAAAGTATATAAATACAATAAAAATGGGAGTTTTAATTTAAGTCAACTTTACAAGATATGAACATAGGACAATAATATGTCTGTTTTAGAATGAATGAAAATTTTTAAGAATTAATGCATCCAAGAAGTTATATCACTTAATGCTAAAGATGTTTCTGACTTCATTGATTAAAGGAAGTTGCCTTGACAACAGAATTACTATTGTTTACGTGTGTTTTAGTCTGATTTTAAAAAATCATAATGAGTGGAAGAAAAATATGCAATAAAAACTTTGAAAGTACTTTTTTATAATGCCAAATAAAAGAATAAGGTATCTTTTTATATAAAATCTTTTCTCTTTGACAATCTTCTATTATAAAATATAACAAATTGAAAATAAAAAAACTTAACAATTCTTATTTATCTGTACCCATAAAAATGTACAATTACTTTAATGGCTTTGCTTGGTTTAATGCAAGGTAGAAGGGTAAACATGAAAGCTATAAGTTTATGAATTGTAGATCAACTTTTTAACGTTCGATATGTTCACATATTATATATCTTATCAAAAAAAAATCATTACCGAGTATAAAAAATAAATCTACATATCAATTAATACTATGCAATTATATAACTGCTTCTTGTTTTGAGAAAATATCAAGGACATTAAATATAAACTTAATGCACTTGAAAAGGTTAATTATGTTTGTGATATTTATTCAATATAAGAAGCAAGATATAATTGTATATAGATAATTAATATGATATAAGAATAAATACTGTGGACATATCTATTAGCAGAATATATTTGTCAATATATATAATGTTATGAGAGTGATATTTTTTAGATTTGTAAGTGTCAGTGGAGAGATATAAAATAGGCTTAAAAGATACAATGCTCATATAAGTAATCAATTACACAGTCATATATAGATAATAAACAAAATACACTGGAATATATTCTACAATATTCAATATACCATTATAAAAAAATAAATAATACCTATAGCCAGCTTACGACAATGTATGCCATTCTCAGTAGTATTTAAAAGTTACAATTTTAAAATATTATATATATATTATACAAAGATTTTCATGATTATATGATAAAAATAAAATCTATTTGGGTCATATTGTGTATTAGTTTTTTAAATTTGACAATGTTTCAATGAAATACCATTCATCCTTGTCAAAGCTTATATTGTAATAAAGAACTATTTTTTTCTTAAGTAATAACCAGATTGTGGTTGCACATAAACTAAAAAACATTCATTATTGTATATATTAATAGATAGTCATCCAATATTAATAAATAGAAGGTAAATTAACAAAACATTTTTTACTTCCAGTTTACAATCAGTTGATTTCTTAAAATTGGTTTTAGAAAAAGAAAATGATAAAATACTGGATTTTCATAATGCTAGAATATCATTAAGCATTGTACTTCTTCACATCTATTTAAACTTTTTGACTTTTTTAAAATGTCAATAGACTTTCTTGTAGTTTTTAAATTATATTTTACCAAAGCAGCTAGTATTTTATTATATACATAAATTTCATAGCCAACATTTAAAGTTTAATAAGTCAATAGAATATCCACAATTTGGTGTCAAGGAAACCATTATAGATCAAAGATGGATTCCATAGTGACATATTGTAGATATGCCATTGGTTTAGTAAATTTTGCTTGTTGGATTTGATTCCAGTTAGCTAGTGCCAAGTTGAAGTTTATTATATCTTACTTCTATGTACAATCAAAATTTTATTCTTATGTAAATTTATTACGATTCTTTTATTATTGTAAAACTTTAATTATGACTGTTAATTCTCAGAACTTTGTTCATATTTTCATTCCTATACACTGTTTTGGTAGTATAATGAATCTTCATAAACAAAATTATCAAGATTTTAAACGTCTGTAAGATATTTAAAGCCATTTAGAAAAAAATAAAATCAACTTATTTGCAATTATAGAAAAGATAGTTATTTCTATAAATTAAATACGACTTAGTGCTTTCGAGAACTTATGGCATTCTCATATTCCTAGCAAGATAAAATAGAATAATAATGAAGAGATGAGCATAGTTGTATATATTTGAAGTAGTTTAAATTTATTCAAATTCAATATTAAATATTTAAATTATTCATTTTTGGAGAGAAGGAAGGATGAATCTCTAGCATTCGTATTATTGCCATATAGCAAGCATCCCTTATTTTTCTTTTTGAATCATTTCTTTCATTGTATTAAATAATAAATTGATGTCCTGTTGTCGTTTGGTGAATATAGAGCTATGTTGGATCTTCTCTGAAGCTCACTTTGTATAAATATTGGTGCGGGAAAAGGCGTGTAGACAAGGACATGCTTGGGATTTCTCATATGACAAACCAGAACATAGCTCTATATTCCTTGAGCACCAAAAGCCAATAGGACATCAATTTATACCCTCCTACAAAATCACTCAATACATCGAAAAAAATGATTCAAAGAGAAAAATAAGGGAGGCTTTCTATATAGCCAATAATACGAATGCTATCAAATATAGACGCTATAATTTAAATATTTAATATTGAATTTAAATAAATTTAAATTTCTTCAAATGTATACATCTATACTGATCTCTCCATTATTATTCTATTTCATCTTGCTATGAATATGAAAACGTCATATATAAAGCGCTAAGCCGTATTTACTTTTTAAAATTAACAAGCTTCTCTATATTTGCGTATAAGCGCACTTATTACATCTATTGCATTCCATATAGAGGAAGTATAAACAGTTAACGTCATTACATAAATAATATAAATACACTGTACATTATATTCAGAATACAAATGCATTAAATTAAAAAGAAAATATTAAATTTCATTTTGTTATGAATTATAAAAATTTTACTCTTCTTCTTAATAAATTGATAATTCTTTTCCATAATAGCCTTTAGAGAGAAAACATATGCAACTAAAACGTGCATTGAAGAACTTTTATCAGCAAAAGCCCTATGACTCGATTCCTTCCTCAGAAATAGAAAAACCCTTGAATATGTAAATCTTAACTTAAAATAGTTAAAAATTTAAAATTCAATTATTGTTATCAAAGAATAAAAATAATCCATTAGTTTAGTTTTAAATTAACTTCATTAGGTTTACTATATACATTGGAGATTATTTACAAATCTTATTGAAGCAAAAGAGATTTCAAGTAGAAAAATGGTAAAATAGATGTTCATTTAATTGAGCAATAATCAATATATATCTCATGCATATTAATTAGTATATTACCAAGTCACTGTGTTGTTGTTAATGAAATCAGATTCAATGTAGCTGCAAAAATATCAGCTAGTTAGTACATGAGTTTGATATCTAGTCTTAATGTTGTTGTTTTTTTAAAAAAGAGTTATTTAATACTGTGAGATGTGGGATTAAAGCTTAGATAGCATCTTACAAACCAGAGTGTGAAAATAATAAATGTAGTAATATTTATATTGGAAAAAGGACTAATTTGTATATTTTTTATGAGGTTGTTGATTGTTAGTGAATTAGAATGAGTCATGCTAGTGATAAGAGTATGACAAGGAAGAAGTGAGGAACAATCCACATGAAAATGTTCTAATGTTTCTTCATTTCTATGATGGAGGATACATAATGGATCTATATTTGTGAAGTGTCCACTTGTAGAAGAGAAAATAATTAGTAGAAGAGCTATGGCATTTATTTTTATTAAGAACTCCAAATATTTGCTTTCCAGGTGCCAATATATCAACTATTTTATAAAGTAATTGTTACTACATAACAAGAATGATTGACTATTATTTTATATACTATTATTATTTTCAATTTCATATGTTTGTCAATAGTGGTTTTGATAAAATTATTGTTAATGGGTGGTAGAGTGTCAGTAAGGTTAACAGGAATTACACTATATATACTTGGGAAAAAATAATTAGTTTAGTCATTTCATTAATGGTTCCCTGAAGATAAAATATAGTAATGCCAAATAAGGAGAGATCATTGAATTTAATATGTTTTTGCATATTTCTTATGCTTAAAGCTATTTCTTTTTTATTCCAGATTAGTTTGGTGATAAGGGAGTATATATATATTTTTTTGAATGAAGAAGTAAACTTAATAAAGGATAAGAAATAATTAATTTTAGAAAATATTAAAATAGTGATTAGTGATTCATTAGCATATTGAAAGGCATGCTTTGGATAATGCATTGATGGTGCATTCTATTGAAACAATAAGCTGATTTTGAATAGCAGTTTCCAATGCATTATATGAAAAGTGCATTGGGAAACTTAAAAATTTGTGAGAAGTAGAGGAAAAATTGGAAGGAATGGTCTTATCTATAAGATTATTCCAAGTAGAAGATTTGTGTTTATTAAAGTGGATTGAAAAATTCTTAATATAATTATTAATAACATTGTCAAATAATGGAAGGAGTTTTTTTTTGCTAGGAGAAAAATAAGTAAGTCATCCATATGAGAGACTTGATTAATGGTTTGGTTAATTTTAGGAATAGGTATTCTTGGAATTTTACTGTGAAAGAAGAAAGCTAAAAGGAGAACTTTGAGAAATAGAATTATATGGATGAAATCTAGGGAGTATTTTTCCATTGAGAGTTATGCAAACCTCTCTATTTATAAGTGGATTTGTCAATTTGTAGAGGTATGGTATTGGTATATTACATTCGTAAAGTAATTATAGTAGTTTAGGTATAGGAACTAAGTCAAATGCAGATCTCCAATCCAATTGCACAGCAATGGGCCTTATTTTTCTACATTCTCTAATGTGGTCTATTATTACTTTAAACAGAATAGCTTCTGATGAAGTAGCTGAACCTTTTTTTGGCAAACTGAAATTGTGATAATGGTTAGATTTTATCTTTAGCAAGAGATTCAACTATTAAGAAGTGGAATCATGGTTTGGATCTAAGGTTGTCTAAGGTGGAAAGAATAATATATTTTTTTAAGAAAGGGAACCATGGAGATAGGATAAAATTGATTAATTAAATTGTGAATTATTGCAATTGTGAAGTGGTTGAGATGGTTAAGCAAGAATTTGGGTATTGCATGAGATCTTGGATGAGTATTATTAGGAATTCTGTTTAACTTAAGTGCAATATCAGATTTAGTAATTCCATGATGTTCAAAATAATGTCCAAATAAAAAGAGAAAAAATTTGGGATAGGAATAAGTTTGAAATTTGAATTTAAAGTGATAGTATATAAAGGGGAGCATGTTTTCTCCAGTTATCACATTTGAATCTTTCAAAATGAATGATGGTATTGTTGCTTTGGTTTATAACTAAAGGCCCATTGTATATATTCTTTTGATCACTTATAGAGATCTTCTATATATATGTTTGACTTTTTAATAGATAGATAATAAGTCAAGATTTTTTGTGTACATTTGTATTTTTTTTTTTGAGAATTATGATTAAAGGAGTAGATGTTGAAGGGGAAATATTTTTAGTTGAAGTTGTATTGTATCCAATTCTTTTAACAATCTAGTTAGTTGATTTTTTCTAGTATAAAAATTTATGACACATATGATGATGTTCATAAATGTAAATCATGATTTAATTCCATAATGTTTATTTTTTTAAAATAAATGTAAATTTTTGAAAGAAGAGTTTCAGTTGTCATGGATTTTTCTAATAGTGTTGTTAAGTCTGAATACTGGTTCACTTTGCTAATTTAATACAATTTTAATTGCCAGTAATAAATGATCTTGAAAGCTTACAGGTATTAATGCTGAATTGATAAAAAATAAAAGTCAGGAGAGCAGAAAATTAAGATCTATTAGCATGGAGTGTTTTTTTTGGTGTAGAAAGACAATGAATTTATATATAAAAAAACAATTTTTTTGCATTCACGAGTTTGGCATTAAGCTGATGGAGGTATTTTTTGAATATGGTATGTTGAAATCACCAATTAAAATTATAGGATGGGGATTTGTAGAATAAGCAAACTTATCTGTCTTATTAATCTCAATATTAATTCCATTTTGTTGTAAAAGTATACTGGGTTTATGTTTATGGTGAGGGGAGTATGATAGGGTGTTACTATGCTCACAGTGGAATCAAGTTATACAATTTTAAATTGCTTAAATGGAGAATTGTGGTGTATAATCATTCCTTCTCCAGCTGCAGATACATCAGAGTGTGATAACTTAATCTATTAGTTTATTGTTTGAGAGTTCACAAAATATTTGAGCACCAGAAGTGATGAATAGGAGTGTGGATCCATGAACCTTCAACCTTAAAGTTCACTTCTCTACCATTGCACTAAACAGACATACAACATGGATGAGAATTATTTATAGGAGAATTAAGCTGTAGTTTTATGTAATGGAAAAACAAGAATAAAAATTAAAATAAGTAAAACAAGGATGAAACCTTTAATTTTCTCTTTAAATATTTGTCCCAGAGACAAGTGATTGTTTTTCTTTCGAACCTGCTTGCAGCTCCATCTGTAAATCAATTTTTATATTCTGTAGTGACAGTTTAGTTATTCACTATCAAAACTTTAAGGCACCAGTATGTCTGGGTCATGACTTATGACATAAAATGTGGTAGTGTATTTTTTTATCTTCATAAATTGTCTTTATTGCATTTCCTGCCATCTTGAAAACCACTTGAAAACATTCATGTGACTTATGGCTTTACTGCCATATATAGTTTGAGTCAGTTTAATTTTTTCAGTAGCAATTATCTCCAATTTAAAAAAAAAATTAATACCGGTGGATTGTTCCATCATGAGTTAAAATATGAAACATACTTATCATATTTCATGTCATAATTTGTGATCTAGACATGCGAGCACTACAAAATTTTCTGTGGGATAGCTAAATTATATCAATATTCAACAAATAGATTACTTCAAAAAATGGCATTGTATGAATTTTGGAGGAAAAAACCAATCACTTTTTCTTTCAGACAGACTGTGTAAACCAAGATAGAAATAAAATAAATTTACAGAAGCAAAAAGACATGATTCTAATAGACAGTGAAAAAGTTCACTAAGAAAGTGAAGAAACTTTTATAAACAAGATTAAATGCGAATTTCAATAAAGAGATCAAGAGAAATGCAGAAGGAAAATAAAATGGATATATTGTTGAAAAAAAAAAGCTTAGGAAAAAATGACTTCTTTCTGTTATTTGGGAAGTGGAAATTATAGTGAAAATAATTTTTTTATAAATATTACAAAGAAATTATTTGATAATAGGGCAAAATCTCTTTGCATATAAATAAAATCAGAAACAAAATTAATAATAATAATCACCACATGATCAAATGTTTAAATATCATTTCATGTTTAAGCACCATAAATCAGTTAATTGAGCAAAATCTTTTTTTACTCTCTTTAGTTGGAAATTGATTTAGAAATTTTTAGCTTTAGATAATCTATATTATCATTGTGCTAAACTATACACTGGTAGAGAATAGACTAAAGATAAAGTGTTAGTGGATTAGCTCAGAGATGGATAGAAGAACTCAAGACATAAAGTCTCCTGGATTCAAAACTGCATAGTTTTTGAATGATATACAACCTTCTAGGCATCTATTATGGTTTATTGCAACAAACCCACCTGAAAAATTAACTTTTAGAAATGTCAAAAGAATAAACTTCTATATATTATAATGTGATACTGACATTAGATAAAAAATTGTTTGTGGGTAGATAGAATAAAGAAAGAAAATATATTATAGAAAAAAATGAAAAACATATTAAATAAAAGATATTATGTCATAGGTGCACAATATTTTTAGAAAACAAATTAATAGAAAACTAGATGAATTATAAAACAAAAGATTTATTAAATAAATAGAAAATTCAATGTGATCGTGATGAAAATTGGCCTTTTTTTTTTAAATTGAAGTCAGGGATCTCTGAATCAATAAATAATTTTATTATTATTATTCTATAATCTATATACCCTTTAAAATTTCCAGTCTATTTATTTTCCATTTTTACACAACAATCTAAGCCCACTTAACTTTAGATTTCGAGTCATACTTTTACCCAATTTTAAAATAAAAGCCAAAACTCTATTTTTAGATTATTTATTAATGTATACTTATTTTTTCATAAATTAATTATTCATATTTTTTCCTGATAATAATTGTTCATTTCTGTAGTAATTAACTAATATTTTTATATTTTTTAAATATAGTTTATCAAATAAATCCTTTCTGTTATACTAAATTTACAAATATATTTTCATGACATCAGCACCTTTGTTCAAGATTTATGTTCAACCTTTAAGAAGTAGACTTTTCCCCTTAATATTATCATTATCTTGATAACCTTTTTTTATATATATATAATCAAATTCTTTTTACTTTTTACATATTTCTCCAACTCTTTAGCTTTTTGCCTTTTATTAATGAAAATATTCTCCTTTTCCAATCTTTACCACTGTATCAATTATTTTTTCTTTTATAAAAATATACCAACTGGTTTTATTTTTACATATTATATATATATTACCTATTTTTTTCTGGTGTTTTTCTTGAATTTAATTAATACTGTTTAGCTATTTTATTACCATTCATAAATTTCAATCTTCCAAAAATAATTTTTTTTTTTTTTTTTCAAATTCCCTGTTAAAAAATTTGGAAATTTCATCTTTCCTTGAATTGTTGCTTCCCTTTCTGATCATATATCGGCAGCTAAAGCTGTATTTATCAATATTTTTGCCTAATCATGTAAAGAATGTTAGTAGTTCTTAATCAGTTTAACTGTCTAATTAAATATATATATATTTAGTACATCTAAACGCCAAGAAATATTTAAATTATACTTGTATTCAAATATTATAGTTTCAGGCTATATTCTTCCCATCCCATTTCTGTGTATTTAAATGGACATGGTCCTATACATGAGGGTCAGAGTGACTTAAAGTTAACATAGGCATGACAATAATATTGGTATCAAGAAGGAATTTGGGTATTCCATCATCAGATTTTCAATGGCATGAATGACTGAAAAAATATGGAGTAGATTGAAGCCTGTCCATTAAAGTTTGAGGATTTGCTATCTTAATATAAACTGATCAGTTTTTATATATGTGGGTGAGAAATATGCTGTTCCAGCATGAAATACATATATTGGAGATCATTTATCTCTTTCACATGTGTGTGACCATGTGCATCAGTTGTATGAGATAAAGTGGATAGCTGAAGGGAACTTGAAAGTATGTGTTCAAATTCACTATAATTACATAAAAATGATTATAAATAATTATTTCCTAATATTTACCTCTTCTAAAAATAGTATTTCCTTTCCTTTTCTATGGCATTTATAATAATAATAATTACTAAATTAATACCCCATTTTCATACCCACTTTTATCAAATCACAATATGTGGTTTGCTTTCTTAATTTATTGCAGACAAAAATAGAGCCACACAAAAAAAGATCTAGTAAAACATATAATCTTCAATGATTCACTGAAGCAGAGTTCTGAACATATGGGTCAAGAATCTCCAAGGGAATCAATAGTGTTTTCCGAATAGTCATCACAGTTATTTTTGCTTGGAATTATTTTAATAAAGAAAATTTTATCACAAAGATTTTACATATTTACGTCAACAAAACTACCATATTTTATTAGAAATTATTAATACTAATTTCTGCTAAATGAAAGATAGTGATTTAAGTTCAACTGCTACTTATATTTAAAAGAAAATAAAAGGCCCTATATTCATACATATTAAATATTTTTTCCAACTTCCATTCTCTGATAATAAAATATACAAATGCAATATGGTCATGAAAATAAAGTTCTACATTATAAATAGTATGTTAAAAAATTGTCTCTATGATACAAAATTCAATATCAAACTTTATTATTTTTGATTGGCATCTTTATATTTGAATAATAGCCTGGGAAATATAAAATATCAAACAAAAGTAAGTTGGTCTCACTTCAATTGAAACATCATCCTATATATTTCAATGCCACCATCTTTACAATGATGATATTTAATAATATCCATGATTAGCTGCCAAATAAAAACTGACATAAACTTAGTTGCCTTTACTTAGTGCCATCATCAAATCCAGTCATTTACTATTGAGCAATTAAAACTACTATTGGTATTTTATAAAATCTAAATAATATTACAAGTTATTATCATTCCTCAAAGTCAGTTAGATTTATATAACACTGTTTCATTTCCTCTGTAGAAAACAATAAGTTTAGACAATTATTTATGTATTGCCATACTATAACTCTTAATAGAAGTATTATTTTAACAGATAATGAACCATGTGACTAATAAACATTATAAAATTTAACTAAATGGGTTTTTTTATTTGTTTGTAATTCAATAAATAGAAATGGCCCACTATATAGGAAAGATTAAACAATTTGTAATCATTTTACAGATTAGCACTGCTTTCAATCAAACTGGTCATATTCATAGCTCAAACACAGGTAAGTGGAAGAACAAATGTTTGGATTAATTCGTATGCAAGTTTGTAAATTTACATATACCAATTGCATGATAATACAATGCATGAATCTCATTTATTTATCATGTGGGGTGAAGCATTTAAAAATATGATTGCTTATAAAGCAGCAATTTGAGAGGCAAAAAAACAGTGATAAATATTGTGTAAACAGGTGGCAAAGTGTATTTATTCTTTTATTTTCATATGTCAAATGCATTGACCAGGAAGCGAACCCGGGCCAGCTGCTAGGCCACCAACGCTTGATTTATTCTTGAACTATACAATGTAAAATGAAAATAAATGGTTAAAAATAAATATGCTATTAAAAAAAAGAATTTAAGAAAGCCTATAAAAAAAGTAGTGAGAAAGAAAGAAATTGATTAAATAGGATATATGTATGTGAACATTTGTTTATTTTTTATTTAAGAAAAAAAAAAAGATGGAAAAATTAAATAAATAATAAAATGGCCTCATTTCTTGGAGATTATAGGCAGTTAAAACATTAATAGTACTAAATTGGAACCAATCCAAAGGTCTAACTCTCCAACATGGGGAAAAGTAGTAGAAGGTAAAAATGATCTGAATTTAAACAAAATATTAAATGCTTGGGAGATTAGAATCTGTAATAGGATTATTATTTAAGAGAGAATAAAGATCTTTTTTTTTTTGAAAAATTTTGACAATAAATATTTAATAATTTTCTTTAGCTATCATTAACCAACCTTTTTTTTTTAATGTTTTTCAAATTTTTAATCAATATATTTTCTATTATTAATTTTCAATGATTCTACAATTTATTTTTACCATGATACCATTATGTCAAAAATAGTTTCCCTCCCAACAGAGTTTACCATATTTAATAATATAATGAATTCTTGCCCAGGAAACATCCTCATACATATCTTTCTCCATTCTTTTTTTTTTAAAAAAAAATAATGATTTATTAAGTTTCTAATAAAATAGTTTCATAGCAAAATTACAAGTGTGTTGATGCGCTGGAAAGAGAAGCTTTTATAAATACTTATATGAATAGATAAAATACTTAAAGCTGAGCACTTTCAAGGCATCTTTTACCATCCCCCACCAGCATTTATATAAGTACAATCATCTTATATATATAATCCCTATTTTCTCTGTTGTCTGATTGGTAAATGTATGTTTCTCCGTAAAGCTGTCATGTCACAACCTATCACATGTCAAATTTACAACCATTCCACCATTAACAAAGTGTAACAGTTGTCCATAACTATTACATGGCAAATATAATAGGTATATATTTAATACTTTAAATTTTAATTTAGCTTTATTAATATCTTGCCAGGTACATTTTTGGATATACCAAACAGACAGAGTTGTTCCACACATTTTTTTTCAGTTGTGAATTTCTCACATTTATTTATATAATATTAAAATCTTTTGTTTAATTTACATTAAATCTTAAAATTTTTTTATTAAAACAATCATTTAAAAAAAAGATAGCTTTCCAAGGCTGGGTGCAACTGGTTTTAATATAATATTTTAACAATATTATCCTTATTTTAGATTGTTTTAAAGTTTTTTGAAAGTATAATTGTGCATTATTATTATTTCTTTATAATATATGTAACCACTATATTCCTGTGATTTCTGTTACAAATCATAATCCACCTTATATCCAGTTTGGACCTAGATATATTCTTATCCAAAAAATTACCCTAATATGCTGCTATATTATATTTCACTTTAGTTTAAATCCTTACTAGTATAAGATCTCTTGATAAATAGTGGGTTACTTAATCTTTTTTATATTACAAGTCTAAATAATATTATTTGCTTATTTTTATCATTACACTGAAAATAAAACTTCTGAATATAATCTAACATCTTTTTCAAGAAAACATAGAACATTGAATAACTCAATTTTATGTAGAATACTTTTAAGCAATCATTCCTGAGATTCCTGCTATGATAATCAAAGTTACTATCTTATGTCATTCAAACTTATTAATTTACATTAATTTAAAACCCACACAAGATGTTGTCCTTGTTGGCTTAACACATTGGCAGGGGATAAACTTGTGAGCAGGAAGTTTCTAGACTGCAGCTCAACTTGGTGCTCAAATATTATACGACATCCTGAACATCAAACCATTTGTTTATTTGTTTATATTGTTACAGATAAAGTGGTGGTTTGCAAATAATGCTTCAAAGATTGAGAAAATATCAAATGAAATCAAGATGTAAGTAAGACTAATGAAAATTTCTTTTTCAACAGTTTTCAACTTACACAATGTTGTTTAAGCAGTGAATTCTTTCCTTTTACTACAGTTAAATCATCTAGTGCAAGCATTCATAATCAATAGATGCCTTATGGTAGTGCTTAATAGTTTTCTATGTGAGGTTATCCTATACATATCCCAGACTAGTTTCTAGATTATGGATTTCACTAGTAAGGAACATTTGAATCTGAGAGTAATAGTAAAAGCTCTGCATTGATGAAACCCACAAACTAGAATTTAGACTGAGTAGGAAGCATTATATAGAGATCTATTAAGCACTGGCATTTGGCATCTATTGATTACTTATGTTTACACTAGGTGGAATTACTATGGTAAGAGAAAAAAAAATTGCTATTGATTATTTATTTTTCTATATTATATCCAGTATATTTTAATATAGAGAGAGAGCTAGTCTAATAATAAAAATAATATTTATTTGATAATAGTTTAAACTGTGTAAGCAGTCTTTATTTTAATACAGATTTATAATAAGATTATAGATTTATAATAATATATAAGCACTTATTAATTTATTTATGCAAATTGTTTGACCTTTTTGTAATTTAAAAGTCAATTATTCAGATATCAATAAGAGCAAGTTAAGTGTATTAGAAATTTAGAATCTTCCATTACGCTAACTATTTTTTTATAAGGTTTTTGGAAAGGACTATGAAGGTTTTTAATACTTGGATTAAAGAAATGTTATAGTAAGATGATGATGATGATAATAATAATAATAATAATACATAGTTGTGTGTGTGATCTATAATCCTTAATTTGTAATATTTGTAAATGCGATTCCAGTAAGTATCAGAGACAGAAAGGAATAAAATTACAAGCACAGATTGATTTTCTGAGGAAAAACATCATTATAATTGCTACATCAAATATGAAAAATGTGAGAATATCAAAGATATTAAAATCTAATTTGTCATTTCTTTTAAAAAAATACTTTCTTTTAAGTTAAAGAAAGTATAATAAAAATAAATGTTGTAAATAATATCAAAGAAAACCATTAAGCATCACATGATCACATCTCCTATACTAGCACATTAATTGTTGATAAACAGAGCAAACTCTCCGTACAGTATTGCCACCTGTGCTAAACAGAGTAATCAATGGATTACTCTGTTTAGCACAGGTGGCAATACTGTATGGAGAGTTTGCTCTGTTTATCAATATCAAAGAAAGTTAGATTTTTAATAAATTTATAACGATTTTATAAATCTCCAAGTTATAAAGATGATTATAAAACTAAAATTATAAATACAAATAACTGACAAATGAAATGAAAAAGATGGTAAAACAGTCATCTTTAAACGATAACACACAATCCAAATGTGGTTTTCAATACAATAACAGTCCAACTAACATATGTTCTCTAATTGATTATATTAACTTACATAAAGCAAAATACAACGATGCAATCTAAAAATTTGATAGAAAATTTGTTAGAAATATCGCTGATCTTTTATTGACATCAGTTATTTATTTTCGATATGATAATAATCTCATACATTATTTCAAAATGAAGAAATTTGTGATTTCTATATCCAGGCATAATATTTTGTAGTATGGCTTTAAATGGTATAATAATCACCTGATGTTAAATTCCAAAATTGCAACTGCTAGAATACTAAAACAATTTTGTAGTACATATCTTTGTGAAAAAATTCATTGTAAAATGAAAAATAAATTAAAAAATTTGATCACATGTTTCAGAATTGTAACTATACCATTTTTTATAAATAAGAAGGTACAACAAACATTGGTAATTTAAAACAATGAATCCAAAGAACTAATAAATTTGGGATATTTGTAAGGCAAAGAAATTTTCTTAATAAGCACATTCTTAATCACATTAAATGATTTTATATAAAGTATTTAATTTATTTTTTGGTAAAGTACAGGCTTTTTCATGCTTGCACTTCAATATGTAATATATAGGGGATTGGAACTCAGAATTTCACATGACCCTCAACTATCCATGCTATCTCATACTGCTGACCCATTTGATCATACACGTTGATGAGAAGATTGGTACCAATGAGAGCTTTGTTCCACCATCAGATTTTTCAATGAAATGGACTGCTGAAGAGTTGTGGGGTGGAGTAGATTAAAGCCTATCCATTAAAGTATGAAGATTGACTATCTTAATATAAGCTGAACTTTGATTGTATATATGTGTGTGAAGATGATAATCTGGACCAACTGATGCATGCTGGTTTAGCATGAAATACGGTTATTGCTGATTATTTATATTTTCAACAAATGTGTGATCAAGTATGTCAGCAGTATGAGATAGCATGGATAGTTGAGGGTTGTATAAAATTCTGAGTTCAAACCCCATTTATTTTTTTATGCTTTTGATATCACATACTGTATTTGTTAGATATAAAAAATGCATATGGTTTTATTGCTCAGGAGTTCATAAGAAATTCAAGCATCAGACCTGCAAGTACCAGAATCAATCCCAGGCTTTCCTGATCCTAAGTTGGAAGTTCTACCAACTATGCCAAAATGCTTGAGCAAAAAATGAATATGGCTTTATTTCTTGCAAGTTCATAAGAAGTTTGAACACCAGATCTGTAAACACCAGAATTGATCCTGGGATATTCTGATCCCAAGTCAGATGTCTGCCAACTGCACCAAATCATGTTTTAAAATATACAATGCAAAATAGAAAAATGTGTGTTTATTTTTTAAAAAGTGTTTTTTATTGTTTGATATTTATTACAAAATTTTTAATATACAGTATTCCTTTTTTTAAAACAAAAACTCAGAATTCCTATTGTAGATTGTTTTAAGAATATGACTAATTTTATAGATTATAAACGGAAAAAAAGAAGAAAAGTAGCTGTAGTTAAATAATATGATTCCAAAACCTTTACTTAACTCCTATTAAAACAGACAAAACTCTCTCTACAGTAGTGCCACTCAGTGCAAGCCAGAGTAATCAATGGATGTCAGAAGGCTAGTGCATAAAATCCCTATCTAGGGCCTATTCATCCAATATCCCCAGACTAGTTTCTGGCTTGTGTCCTTTGTCAGTGAAGAGCTTTGGATCTGAGAGCACTGCACCTAGATCCTAGAATCTAATGCAACTCTCCAGCAGCTACTTTTTATCTCTACTTAACTACAAAACTATGAGAATAAAATTGAAAACACCAATATTTTCAATCCAAGCTCATTAGCTTATGTAGAAATGGTGATCATGTGATGTTTAGTGATTTTACTTAACTCCTATTGAACCAAATGCCTTGCACAGTTTGGCCCAATTGATAGAGCATCCAATTGAGAATCAGGAGGTCCCATGATTGATTCTAGTACTCAAACTTCTTATGACCTCCCAAGCAATATAGGCATTAGCCTTTTTTAAGCAAAATCTCTTAAATACATACATTCCTATAATTGTAATGATAAGACAAAAATGCTGAATAATTAAATATAAGTATTAACACAATTTAAATGTAACATTAATAAATATTGCTTTAAAAACAATAATTAAAAATTGAATAAAAAAATTTATTATTTATTTAACTATGAAAAAATTTTCTATTACAACTGTAGCCAAAATTTGATATCATAATTAAACACATGTCAATTTTGTATATAGTTACACAAATTATGATTTAAAGCAGAAGAGATTAAATATAAAGTAATAAAAAAAAATACTTAAAAAGTATTTTTATATTTATTGCTTCATCATCATCTTCATCAACCATTATCAATCCCCTGCAGGATAAAGGTCTCTCCAAGTTCAATCCATCTTCTCCGATCTTTAGCTTCTCTTCTTCACATCACCCCTGCACACTTTCTTATTTCATCCATCTTTCTCACATATGATCTCTTTCTGGGTCTTTTACAATCCCTTGGAATCCAGTTGAAGATTTCAATTGTCCATCTACTATCATCTCTTCTAGCAATAGGTCCAGCCCAATTCCACTTCAATCTTTTAATTTTTTCAATGAGGTCAATAACACCTGTTTGGTCTCTTATCCATACATTGCATTTTCGATCTCTTCTTGTTACTCCCAACATGCATCTCACCATACTTCTCTGAGTGGTCTGAGGTCTCTGTACTGCTCTTTTATTAAGTGTCCAAGTCTCAGATCCATAAGTAAAAACTGATAAAACACATTTGTTAAAAACCTTCATTTTCAAACACATAGGCATATTTCTTTTTAGTATCAAGTTATTTCTACCAAAAGCACTCCAACCAAGTTTATTGCTTAAAGAATTTATTTTTTTAAAAAATAAGCCTATACAGTATTACTGATCATATTTAATTTATTAGTATATATTGTTTAAAAATTAATTTACAAAAAATAAAAATAAATTATATTTGTTATTCACATTTATTTGATTACTAAAGAAATATATATATCAAAAAATTATAATAAAAACTGACACGATTTTTTAAGATTTCAACTTTTATCATAAAACATGAATTTTACATTGAAAACATTTTTGCTATTAAGATTGATAACATAAATACAACTGAATTTTAGACATTGTTTCTTTATTTCTTCTGTTCTCATTTGTTTTGAAAATGAACTTTTTTAGCATAAATATATTTTTTTCCCTTTTGCATATTGCATGGAGCTGCAAATCAATATTTATTATTAACACTGCATATGAATAATCAATTTTTTCATAAAAGAGTTTATGAATTTTTTTTGCTATATCAAGATGATTAGTGTAATTAATCATAGGCATTAACCAATTAATTGTTTTGAATATGAATTGTGTTTTTGATTCTGGTAGTGTTGCCATTTTTCCCATTACAATTTTTAAAGGAAAAAATAATAATGATAATTAAGAAAGACACTATAAATTATTTTTCCCATTAGAAAGGTCAAGATTTTAGTTCAATTTTACTCCATAGATGTCAGTAACTTTCAGTAAACAATCCAAGGATAAATAAAAATTTTGCAAAATAGCATTGAACTTAAGCAGCCATGTTTTTATGGGAAAAAAACATATATTCATTTATAATCTAATTTCTTCACTTGTTTATTTGAATTTTTTTTTAAATTATTTTTAAAAATGTTAATGACTATTGAATGTTTGCATTGAGGTTTTATTTCATTTTTGTTCAGTGATTATTGAATGTTGCATTGGGGTTTTTAGTATAAAATATTTTCTATTATCAATTTATGTGGCATCAAACCAAAACTGTCTCAGGTCAAAAGCTTGCTTACTTTTTTAGTAATTGAAAGCTGACTTTTAATATTTTGAAAAATATTTTTATTACTTGAATGTATGATTTCTATTTCTTTACAAATATATTTTTGCCTGCAGTCAAAAGGGAAATCTTTTCATTTTTTAATTTATTTCTACTTTTACCATTTTTTATTTGCAAAATTGACATTTTAAATTTTAGATTATTTTCTATTTTTTGAATTTATGTTTATAATAGTTTTTTTTTTTTTAATAAAACTGAAAAAAATGTCTAAACTCTGCAGAAAAAATGTGATAGATAAATGTTTAATAAACAATTTTCATACAAGTTTTATTCTCATTTGTTTTGAAAAGAAAATTTTAGCAAAAAATCAGATTATATTGAGCTTAAAATCAATATGTATTATTCACACACCACAGGGAGGGTAAATGTTTAATCTGCAGATCTTATACAATCCACAAAATCATTTGGTCTGACCCATGAAAGCAACAGCAAACAAAACATGGAATTCAATAAATCTAATAGCCTTTCTCATAGCAGCATAAGTTTACATTATGTGATACAATACACAGAAAAGACCTTAAGATTTAATGATACAAATAATGAATATACTCCAAATTCAGAATGGAATATTAGAACTGTGATCAAAGCAAAATAATCTCATCACTCATTACACACACTAGATAGCTATTAAAACTTAAGTCATGTAACATTCAATAGGTGGCAGCTACAAAGCAAAATAATTTCATTTCTGCTAATACAGACTGAAATTTTATTTACTAAATCTTTAAGTCATGGACATTCTACAAAGCAAAATAAACTCATCATGGATGGCATGCACTGAATAGTTATAAAACATTAAGTATTGTTATATCCTACTAATGACAATCATATGATGTTTTAGTGCTTTGACACCAATCCTAGTCAAACAATAATGCTTGCTATGGGTATTTAAAAACACTAAAAATACCAATATGTATAGATATAAAACTAAGTGCAGATCTATATAAATATATAAGTGAATGCATTTGGATTGAAAACATTAATATGTTTTAATTTTAACTCATAGCTTTATAGATGACTAAAAAGGTAAAAGGTGGCTGCTGGCAGATTGTTTTAGATCCAAAGTCCTAGATTCTGTGCTTTCAGGTTCAAGGCTTTTTACGGATGAAGGTCACAGGATAGAAATTAGTCTGTGGATATTGAATGAATATGCACTAGATAGGGTATTTTGGTGCATAAACTTTACTATGGCTTGCACTGGATGTAGCTACAGTATGAAAAGTGTTGCTAATGTTTATTATTGTAGCAATAAATTTAATTTATAATCTAAAAAGTCAAGCAATCATATATTCTGAATATACACCAATGACATAAATATAAATTGTGTCTATAAAAGTTTACAAACAAACTTATAATCCTAGGTTTACAAAATAATAAAGTAATAAAAATTGCACATCATATTATAGCACCCAGTTCATTGAATCCATACAATTTTTAGCATGCATTTCTACTAAACCAATGAAAACCAGCTGAATCATACCACTGAAATAATTAGAGAAGAGAAGCTCTTTTTAATAAAAGATTTAATATCTGACAAATTGAAAATACACATAGAAAAGGTAGTGTTTAATATTATTTAGCTTTATTATTGCATAGCAGAAAAGAAGAAAATTAGTAACAATTGAATAATAAAAGATTTGTTAAAGACAGAAATAAAAGGAAAGACCTTTAAGCGCAGTTAAAGACAAAGAAAGTCAGATATACTCATTAATTATAAAACTGTAGTTATAAGTAAAGATTTTATAAAGAATTAATAAGCATTTATTTTATATAGCATATGTTTACACTTGTATACATTTAAATATCAGCCTTTTAAGCTAATTGGGCATACGCTTTGTGAGTGTTAATAATAAATAAATACTTTCTCACCAATACAAGATATAGTATTTATGCAGGAATAAAAGGAATCCGCTTATTCCTATGACTCAAATGCTTATATATGAGCAAATCTGAAGTACTGGCAAGTAAAGCGTGAGGATGGAACCATCACTTTTAGCTTAAAAGGCTGATATTTGAATGTATACAATTGTAAACATATGCTATATAAAATAAATGCTTATTTACATATGATTAAGTTTCAGTTGGAATGACGTTTAGTAAATTCTAGACAATTTCACCCATGTCATTCATTCAGACATCGTATATAGTAATTTAAAGTGACGGTTCCATCCTCACGCTTTACTTGCCAGTACTTCAGATTTGCTCATATATAAGCATTTGAGTCGTAGGAATAAGAGGATTCTTTTTATTCCTGTATAAATACTATATCTTGTATTGGTGAGAAAGTATTCATTTATTATTAATACTCGCAAAGCGTATGCACAATTAGCTTAAAAGGCTGATATTTGAATGTAAAGAATTAATATGTTTTAAAAAATGAACTAGTTGAAAAATATACAAAATTCTAAGAAAAATGTATTAGTAAACAAAAAGTATTTCAATATACAGACAATGTATATTTAAAAAAAATATTTCTACCAGAAAGATAATGTTTAGAGATATATACTTTTTATTAACATTCAACAGGCTAATTTTGCAACATATCTTACACTTACATATGTGTATATAGTTGTTGTTTTTTTTTTAAAAAAATAAAGATTTGTAGACAAGGTATTATAACCAAGTAATTAATTATGTCATTATATAAGGAACAAGAATATCAAAAGATGCAAGTTATATATTATAACACTTAATCTTACAGTAAAATTCTTGAAACACATTGATTAAAATCCTAACATTATTCTTTTCTTATAAACTGCCAACTAGAATTCACGAAAAGTTATTTTTAGTCTTAATTCTAAATTCCAACAATGTTTGTGTAAAGACAACAGAGAAATTCAAATTTAGTAATTGATTTTAAAAAAGAAGCTGCAGAAAATTATAATTTAAAAATAAATTACTATCAACACTTCTTTTTAATATGATTTATTATAGAATTTATATATATATTTAATAGACATTTCTTTTGAAATATAAGGATATAACTTAGGTTAAAATTTAGTGTAAGCTTTTTGGGGGATTAATATATATATATCAAACCTATACAAATAATAACAGAAAAAAGTTAATAGTGAATAAAACTGTGAATCTCAAAAAAAAAAACTACACTTATTAAAAAGAAAACAGAAGAACAATCCTACCGTAGGATAAAAGATCCTTCCGACAATTCTTCCGCGTCTAAACAGTGAAGCAGAAAATGTTACCAGGCTAATCAATTGCTGCATGGTAACGGTTCCTGTGGCTTTGTTTTATTGTTTTATTCTCTAGCTAAAATTGTCTAGATACTCATTTCCTGTCCAATAACTGAATAGTTTCGTGGCGAAGTTTCGCACAGCGGTCGAGCTTCCGACGTGGAATCGGGAGGGCCCGGGGTCGATTCTGGCGTTCGAACTTCTTATGAATTCTCGAGCAATAAAGTCATTAGCCTTCTTTCTTTCTTTTGAATAGTTGACAGAGCTAGCTAGTTTTGTCTAACCGCAAAAAAAAAATTGAATAAAAGCTGAATAAAATATCACATTTTATACAGCCCCCCCCTCCATCAGTCTATATATTCATTAAACTGAGTTATGATTTGAATCATGCAAATTTAAATTAATCATTGGAATATAAATACTGATTGCACTCACTTCATTTTCATTGGTTCTCATTACGATTATCATTAATTTTCTGATAATAAGTATTATCTATATACATTTTTCATATATATGTCTGTGTATATATATCATAATAATTGATTTTTAAGGACTGATATTATAATGAAGTACTCTTATTGTTTCAGTACTAAAATAGAAAAAAATCTCTTTAAATACCCCCCTCCTCGCTCATCAGCAGCCGCAGTCACTCACAAATGAATATGGTTATTCCAAATTCAAGAGCCGAAAATATATATAAATAAGCCTATAATAGTAATACACAGAGATGAGTTTTGCAATGAATGTACAAATGAGTCCTGAAATACAAATTTTCCCATTATGAAGCTGATTTCATTTCTTTTGCAGCAATAGCCCTATCCTCCCAAAAAACAACCAATAGTTGGCTTAGTGTTTTCCTGAAGGTTTGTGATGATGGTCTTCTAGTTGAATTTTTATATTGGACTATTTCCATAATCTAATATGCATATTGAATGTCTTTAGAAAAATTTAACTTTATTTAAATATTCCAAATACATTCAACTGATAGTAATAGCACATCAAACAGGTTAGTATATGCACTAAGTTTTGAGAGGTATTATTCTCACCTCTTTTTCAGATGTTGCTGGCCTGAGTAGTGACAGTAATAGCATGGGATTTGAATCTGGATTCTTAGATTCTTGATTATTGAATTTTAAGGTAATGATGTCACCAACTGAGCCATTCTAACAAAGGCAATAATCAGTAGTAATTTCATACACTTATCTATGAGGTTCCTCCTGATTTCTTCACTTTTTCCTAAGAGCAAAGTTGGTCAGTGGTTTCCATACATTATATATAGTCACACTAGGTTAGCTTATGAATCTATCTAAGGATCCAGGTTCGAATCCCATGCTACTATGGTCACTGGTCAGGCCAGCAACACCTGACAAAGAGGGGAGAATAATACCTCTTGAAACATTGTGCATTTACTAACCTGTTTGATGTGCTATTACTAACAGTTGAATGTATTTTGAATATTTAAATAAATTTTTTTTTAATCATGTGTCATAGCATCAGCTGGGAAGCGAACCCCACTAACCTGGGACAACTGCTTGTACAGCAGCTGTCACTAACCTCTCGACCACCAATGCTTGACAAGTTTTTTTTTTTCTAAAGACATTAAATACACATATTAGATGATGGAAATAGTCCAAAATAAAAATACAAATAGTTGACTTATTTAGAATGTTTTTGAAATAATCTTTTTAATATGTGGTCCACCTCCTCCATGCAAACTATATTCAAGTTTTACCATAAAATATATTTTTAGGAAGTCTTATATTGTTCATCATTTTCACATTTTTAATTCAATGAAGATATGATTTTATAATAATGGACTCAATAATAGTGCTTCCAGATAGTTCCACAAACATATTGATTGGCCTGATGCTTTTGTCATTGTACTTTATAATTTTATGGAGTATCTTTAACTGGAATTTTTTCACGATTTCACATTCTGACAATAAAAATCCCAATGCTATTCCCAAATAATAAATGAGATAAAATGATAGTTCCATATACAGATAATTTAATTATTGACTATAATGAAATATTATATCTTTTACTTAGCTGAAAGCAGCAACTGTACATTCGAGTCTGCAATTTCATCTCAAGGTCTAATTTCATTTTTCTGCTTAGAAAGGCTACGTTCTTAAAATGATGACCATCTCATCTGAGCTAAAGATTTTTCTCTCATGATTGTGATTAAGTGCAATGTCTCAATCTTTAACTTTGTATCACAATAAAAAAAAAATTTGTTAACATAAGAAATGACTTCTTTATTAATATTAAAGTGAAACATGGAATTAACACAATCATTCAATTTGTTATTTAAGTATTTGTAGTGCTGCTTAATTTTTTTAGTACTTGAAGTACTAATAGTGGTCTATATATCTTTTGTGGTTGTAGCTATACAGATAATTGTTTCACTTAGATGCTCCTAAAAAAATTATTATTGAGTGTTCCATCATCAGATTTTCAATTGGATGGATGGTTGAAGAGTTGGAGTGTGGAGTGGATTGAAGCCTGTCCATTAAAGTATGAAGATTGGCTATCTTAATAGATATCTGAGCACTTATTGCATATATGTGTAGAGATGATAATCTGGACCAACTGATGATTGCTGGTTTAGCATGAAATATGTATATTTGTGATTATTTATCTTTTCGACATATATGTGTTCAAGTTTATCAGTGACATGAGATAGAGTGGTGAATGATAGGTCATGTGAAAGTCTGTGCTCATATACCCTATATATAACATATGATATTATTAAATTATTCCAGAGTGTTGAATAATAATATTTATTAAAAAGTAAACTACTATTCACTTATTACATCTGTTAAACTTTCATGCCATAATTTTACTGGTGATATTGCTTTTCTATAATATACATATTTCCATTGAGATCAGATATTAAAGATGCACATTTAATGAAGAAATTGCTTTTTTACATTCAACTTCTTATTTATACAATATATTAAGACAGTAGAGTATACACTTTTAATTAATATTAATTTTAGAAATCAAATATATTTTCAATTTGCTAGCATCATACACAGTTAATAATGCAACCATATTTCACTATTAGCATTTAAAATATCCCATTACTACTAATTCATCTTTCATTTTGTGCATAAACCAAGCTTCTTTGACCCCCCCCCCCTTTCTCACATTTCTTTCTTCACAAACCATTCCAACACACCTGGACCAAACCTATGCCTGTATTCCCCTTTGGATATATTAATAAAATTTAATAAATCCATTTAAAAGGATGTATTTTTACTTTTAAAAAAATAAAAACACTTGATGATATCTTTGATACATGAAAAGTGATTGGCATTGTTAAATAATTCTTTTAAATAGCCTTTTGTTAGACTTTTAGATACCATGAATACATATGTATATAAAATTATTTATATTTTGCATATTTGCATTAAATTATATTTTAAATAATGATAACATTATATTTTTACAATAAAAGTTATAAAATTTTATTATTGTCATCTTGATTAATTGAATCAATATGTAAAAATGTCCTTAAAATCATACTTTCTTTACTATTATTATTATTGTTTCTTATGTCCTTAAAATCATACTTTCTTTACTATTATTATTGTTTCTTGTTGTTTTTAAGAATCCTTCCAAGAAAACATATTAATTATCATGATATTGATATGCATTCGGGGAAATTGGCCTAAAAATTATATTTTTAGTGGCAAAGTTGTCAGAAAGATCTTTCAAGTTAGGCAATCTTCAATAAAAAATAATAAAAAAACAGATGAGATATATTTTCTAATGTCCAGTAGGCAGAAAGCTAAATTTTTTGTACAGTAGTATTTTTAAAAGTGTCTATTTTTGTCACATGTGTGTTTTATTTTTTTAAGCAATTTTTTTACAAATTATATATGTATGATCTAAACTTGAAATTCCACAGTAAGTTATGTTAACAATGTTGCAAGCAACAACAATTTATCATCAACAATTGTCAAATAACATTGTTTGGTTGTAGGACTCTGCTGACTGTCTACTCAACCTTCTTTTGGACAGAGAAACTTAACATGCATTCCCATGTTATGATGGCCTTTTTGAATATCATTTATTATATCCAACAATATTTATCAATCCTAAAAATAATATAAAGAGATCTAATCATTTTTAAAAATTTAATATGCAATAAAAGTTTTAAAGTTAGTTGCATTTCTGGAATGCCCTTTGGCTATATCCAGCTTTTATAAATAGTAGTAAAGAATGCCATTATCCTAATGATAAAATAGTTTTTCATGTATGTATATAGGTAAGGTAATAAAAGACCCCCCACTGACTGCTCTAAACAAGCTTAACTAATGTCACAAGAGAAAGCATTTAAACGATCTTTATCAAGAATCTCTCAAATTCCCAAACTAATTTCAAGTTGGTTCTGCTGTGAGCTTCTGACACTAGATCCAAAACACCAACTCAAAGCCAGCATTTAACTAACCCTTAATTATTAAGCAGAAACTCTGAACTTTTTAGACCTATATCTTTTCAAATCCAGCTACCTAACTTAAAAGGTTATATAGACCTGAACAAATATCAGCTAATCCATATATTAACAGCCATAGTAATATAGCATCGCCACATCCTCAACAGCAAAACTGTAATAATAATTTAAAAATCAAGTTATATATCATGTGACTCAATTCCCCAAGTTTGTATTGCAATAACGTAATAAACGAGCCTGAATTGATATATGACTTGCCAACTTTATAATTAATTTGAAAGATAATAAAGTGCATTTGAATATAGTTTTTTTTTATATAAATAGTTTTAATTCATAGCAGACAAATATCAGAGTGCTTCAAATAAGTCATATCAGTGACAAATAAAATAGATTCATTTAAGAACAATGCATATAACAGTATTTGTGAGCTAGATATTAAAGTTCATGATAAGTTGATACAGAAGCCTGATAAAAGTATTTGCATAAAAGTTAAAAATGGATTTTATTTGTTCTAAGCAATAAAAAACTATGTGTCTGCCGTTAAAGATATAAAACAATAACTTAATATATATATTTTTTAATTCCATCTCTTTCATTATTGTAAAAGAAAAAAGACTTATCTCGTAGGAAAATATAGAATTATATTACTTCACAGAATATGATAATAATAAATAATTGCATTATAAAGACATTCACAAACATGTTCTTCAATTTTAATATAACTTACTATATTAAATTAATATAAGGGTGTATGAACACAGACTATCACATGACCCACCACTTTCCACTTTATCTCATAACACTGATACACTTCAACATATATATGTCGAAAAGATAAATAATCACCAATATACATATTTCATGCTAAACCAGCAATCATCAATTGGTCCAGATTATCATCTCTACACATATATGCAATAAGTGCACAGATATATATTAATATAGCCAATCTTCATACATTAATGGACAGGCTTCAATCCACTCCACACTCCAACTCTTCAACCATCCATCCAATTGAAAATCTGATGATGGAACGCTCAAAGGCTACCCTGAGGCTGAAATTCTCATCACACCCATGTTGACCTAAAGTCAATCTGACCCCTCATGTACAGGACCTAATCCATTTAATATATATATATATATATATATATATATATATATATATATTATATATATATATATATATATATAATGTATGGGCAGCTATATATAATGATTCTTGAGAGAAAGTGACATCACAACAATTCTAGTCAACTGACCAAACTCTTTTTTTCTACTTTTCCTTCATGGAGAATTGGTCTGTGAAAATTAATCTTTTTTATTTAGAATATGGATTATTTTTGACAGCTTATCTATAAACAAAATATCATAAAGAAACCTGTAGAAATTCAAACCAGAAAATAGAATGACCAGTGGCTAAGTCTTTCAATTCTGATACTGTAGCCATACATTCAGCAGATTTTAACTAGGTGGCTCATAGTTTGCATTTACCCACATAGATCAGTGGCTGATAAATTTTATGGTACTTACATGGTGAAATTTTAGTCTCTATTAAAATCATTATGATTATCTATGACTGTTAAATATTTGATTATATTTAATTAAATAACTTTCAAAGATAAGTTGTTGAAGAGCTCTAGAATATTTTTACATTTACTGTATATATGAGATAGTGTAGAGAGTGGTGGATCATGTGAAAGTCTGTGCTCATATACCCTTTATATTACATATATAAACACAGGTATTTAATAAGCCTGTGTGTATCAGTTATTATATATTCTTTAAAATTTGAAATACAGGCATCCTTTATATATCTGGAGCTTAATTGTAAATATAGAGGATTTGAACACAGATTTTCAAGCACCCTTCAACTATTTACTATCTCATACCACTGATATCCATGACAACAAGCATGTAGAAAAGATAAATAATAACCAATATACATATTTCATGCTGAACCAGCACTTATCAGTTGGTCCAGATTATCATCTCCCACATATATATCTAATCAATACTTGGTTTATATTAAGATAGCACATCTTTATACTTTAATGGACAGGCTTCAGTCCACTCCAATCTCCACTCTTCAGCCATCCATCCCACTGAAAATCTGATGATGGAAAGCCCAAATCCCATGCTAGAGCCAATATCATTACCATGCCCATAGTGACCTCAAGTCCCTCTGACCCCTCTTGCATATAACCTTATCTATTTAAATACATAGATGAGAGATGGGCAGGATGCAGGGTTAATGTGTAAGATTTGAAATACAGGCATTCTTCATATACCTGGAGCTTAATTGTAAATATAGAGGGATTTGAACAGTCTTTCAAGCACCCTTCATCTATCTACACTATTTCATAAACACTGATAACATGATAACACACATGTAAAAAAGATAAATAATCACCAATATACTTATTTAGCTACTATTGACCTACATATACTTTAAAGATAGCCCTTTTCGCCACATAAATAGACATTAATAAAGAAAATGGAGTTGTTATTTACAACTTCATGAAAAATGATTTTTTTAAATCTTTGAAAGTTAAATTCGCTTACTTGATTAAATAAAATGTACTATCAAATATTTAAGAAGCATGTATAATCATAAGGAATGAAGACTAAAATTTGGCAAATTAATCTGTAAGCACCAATTTCATTTATGAAGCACAGAAGCACAACAACTATAGAATGCCTCTGAATCCATTAAGAGTATCGCTTGACTACTGTACAATGACAAAAGTGATAGTGATACTCAAAAAATTAATTAAAAAGTCATTACTAAAATCAAAACAAATACAAATTTTTACAATCCCTAAGATTATTTGTATTATTCAATAAAGTAATTCAAACTGGAAATCAGTGTACAAAATATATGTTGTGTAGTGCATTTTTAACTACTCCTTTGACTTATCTTTCTGCAATCATTTACATTTGCTGAAAATAATTCTTTGTCTGTTTTGCAAGATTGTGAACTTCATGTTAGATAAATGGTGATCATGTGATGAACTTCGTGTTAGTTTAAAAATTATGTTTAAATTCAGTTAGTAAATGTTTCAAAGGGACAAATATTAATTTTCTTGTGAAAATGATTATAATATTACCTATTTTTTAATATAACTATCATTTTAATCAGTTCAACAATCTGTGCTGGTATGTGCTCACATAATGTGAATTTTTTTATACTCTGACTTCTAACTAATATAATTTATTAAATGCCCTTGCTTTGAACATGGATGCATCCATGTTACTTTATAGTAGCTTTTCTGTCTAAAAAAGTGTTTGTGACAGTCGATCTGTGTTGTAAAAAATTCAATAACAAACGAAGAATTTACAATACCAATGTTATTATTCCTAGGAGCTTTTGGACAAAGATAGTTATTTATATTAACACATGCATTAAAGTCTTCCAAAAGAAAAAAAAATCAATCTTTTAATGATATTGTTGAAATAATGCTGTAAAAAAAAAATAAAAACTTTCCTGCTCAGAAAGAAATTTCAATAATAGAAGATGTTAAATTATAATTTACAGTAAACTCAACGTTATGCATTCTTCTTTCACTGACTAATCTGTTTTCCACAAAAAACTTGTTATACTTCATCTGTTCTATTAAGCTTCCTTCCTCTGGGGGGCAAATTTCACTAAAAGCAGCTATATCAGTCTTAAATTTTGACAGCTCCTTAACTACTAGCATAGTCCTCTATTCTGGTCTTGAAGAGTTTATATCAAATAAAGTTTGTACATTCCTCAAACCTATATTTAGAAAAAAAATATTTATAATATTTACCTTTACAATTACCACTGTCTTTACTTTGCTCATTATTAATGATATTATTATTATAATTTCTACAGATTTTAATGAATAATTGGCTAGGCATTTGATGACCTAGCCAGATTGTATGAAACAGATCAGCTGGATCATATTTTCTGGGTCCTTCCAATTCCATTTAGACAAGAGGATTCTTAAATAGACCCACCTAAATATACAATCTTTACTAATCCAAACTTCTATTTCCGTTAAATCCAGTTTCAGACTGACTCATTAGTCACTAGCTTGTGCTGATTTGAGCACAGATTGTAACTGAGGATTTCCAGCCTATTAATCCTGTCCCCATGTTACTATTTTAATTTTTAAGGACTTGAGCTTTGAAAAAAACAAATGGAGAATTGGAATCAGAAATTTTTGCATGTAATTAAAGGATAAAAATTTTGTTACCCAAACACACAATTCCATTGTCTTAGTTAGCATTAAATGTCTGATGGTGTGAGAGGTCCATGATGACCAAGTCCTACAATAACCTAAGCAGATTGAAGAAGGAAAAGAGAGATAGAAATAACTACATCAGAAATAGTGCCTAAGTTTTGATGAATCAATACCCTAGTCTACAAGGCAGAAAAAGCTCTTGGTCAGATATTTGTTTATTTGTCATTTATAGTTGACCTTCATAGCTAATGATCATTCCACTATCTGCTATCTGTGGGGCATGCCGGTAGCTTGTAGCCTGAAAACAGGAACCAATTATGAAATCATACCATTTAATAAATTATATATATATCGATAAATACCACGGTTATTTATTTTTGTAATTCTTATTAATAAAAAATTTAATTCTTAACAAAATATACGAATTACATATATTTTTAAAATGGCTATATATATTGTTATTTGCATATTCTATACGACAATACCAAATATACTATATTTTTTTAAAATATTGATTGAAAATTATGTGAAGAACTAAAAAAAAATGTAATACTTCGCCCACTGATCTAATTTATTATTATATTTTGATATGACAATGAAAATGCTAGTGATGGCAAACACAAAAAGTTACTAAACATTACAATAAAATTTTAAGTGTTCTTTAAATACAAGATTTTAAATATTTTAACATCGCCTTTTTAATAAATATTGTTAATCATATAATTACATAACTTTACATTAAGCCCCCAGCTCTTTTTCCACATATTCTGAGCACAATATATATATTCTCCAAGTATTTTTGATCCAAATATAATTTTGGGTGACTAGCATAGAACTTTATAATGAACACTTTGATCAACACAATAGGTAATCTGACAATACTTATCACCCTAATTAAAAAAAATTGTTTATAATAAAAAATTTACTTTGTATACAAAAAGTTGATTTTACTATCTTTATATTTATTTTCAATGCTTTTTTTTTTATTACATATGTTATGTGCGTTTGCATATCCATTAAGTAATTAATAATTTAAAGTTTTGCATTAGATTGTGGTGATTTATTTATCTTTTAAACATTGAATATTCTTTTCTTTCATAAATTTTTCTATGCTGATTATATTATTACTAATAGTAATAATGAAATAAATAAATAAAATAATACGATTCTTTCATGCACTTTGCTCATTTTGAACTTTCAAATGTAGCTAATTGTTTTCATTATCTGGAAACAGTATTCTTTAGAATTCATTTCTCTATTTAAAAAATCAAAAAAATAAATAGTAAAAGAATCTCTGAAGAAGACTGCTAGACCGGTTGAAACTTTTATCTACTTTTGAAAGTATGGCATAATAAATATTGTATTTGCATTGTGTAAAGTACATAAAATGATGTGTTATTTGTTCATATTACTTTTAAGATGTTTTAAAATTTGTAAAATCTGTACTTTTTTTTGCACTAAACTCTTGCATTTTTAGCTATTTAAATGAAGTGGTTTGTACCAGTTTGGTAGAATAAGTGTCTACATTTTTCAAAAGTTGTTCAATTGGAACTTATAATATTTATTGAATCATTTCAGAAAACCTGTTATACTTTTTATAAATTACTAAATTTCTATTTCCATACATTTATTACTTCAGCAACATTTTTTTTTCATTAATGACAAATTAAATAAAAGTATGTTCTCCCTAATGTTTATTAATAGTAGAATAACAATATTTATTTACATAAACAAAAAAAAGAAATATATTAAGAACATTCTCATCTCTAATATTTAAGTGTATTCACTCATTTTCAGTTGTGCTCGTGTGAAAGAGTTGTCTAGCAACAAATGTGATGCAGTTTTACAAAAACAAAAACAATCATAATTAAATCAGTATTTATAGGTCACAATCACGTCACCAGATTTCAACCATCAGCATATTTTGTATAAATATTCTTCTATGGCATAGTCTTATAAAAAGTATCACTATAGATTCAATTTAACAAATATTTTGGTTTGTTGAGACATGCATAAACAGTTAAACAAAAATGATAAAGATATTTTTTCTATAATTATTGTCCATTTTATTGCAAGTTTTTAAAATCTAATTGATAATTTTAGTGCTAAATAATAATTTAAAAAGTTATTTATATATAAGGGCTCTATCATCATATATATAGCTAAAATTTTATTTTTCGACATTATTTACTTTTTATAACTCTTAAAAAGAGAAATATAAAAAATATTAGAAAAATAAAAAGCTGAATTTAGATTATTGAAATCAAGAATGGAATATCAAATCATATTTTGTAAACTATTTTAGATCGATATACATATAGTTTAAGAGCTTTATTTTTTGGATTAATCAGAATTTAAATTTTAAAAAATGTTAAGAACATGTAAGCCTTTTATAAATGATTGAAAGATTTTTCCATTCTCAGAATCGGTAGTTTTGCTTGCCATATATATGTATGTATATGAATGTATATATATGTGAATATTTTTTCCCTTTTTTTTAAAATTCATACAATATATATAGATATCAGAAAAAGTGTATCATAAACTATTTGAAATCGTTTTATATATGTTTTTTATGCTTCTTTAGTTAATAAATTAAAAAATAATAATAATAATTCAAATATTTTAAAGATATGAGAAAAAAAAAACGCTTGAATCCTTAAATCAGAACATAAAAATATATTTCTTCTAAAAAAGGATAGTGTTGTTAATCCTATATGTAAAATTACAAAAAAATTTTTCATTTAATTTTTATATAAAAGAGGACAAAAAATATCTGGTAAATATGTAGTTATATTCTAAACTTTAAAATCTAATTATACTGACTTTGGCAGTATTTTCACGAAGAGGTATAGTCTGTCGAAATTATAAAGATTATTTCAAAAACATTCTAAGGAATTGCAATATTGATTGTTTTAATTAGGAAGATATAAGTGAGAATAAAATATAATGAAGGGCTACATTAATAATATAGTATTGAAATCTTTCATAAAACAAACGTTGCTCAGAAAAAGTTTTTAAAAAAAAAAACCAGTATCACAAGATATCGATAAGCAAAATAACGAACTCTTTTAGTCGATATATAGACATAATTATGGTCTCAAATTGGTTTGTATAATAATCGCAAAACTCAACTCTAGGGTGTTTTGTTATTGTAGTTTATTGTTTTGGTTTTTCTTTTACCTTGGAATTAGATATCCTACTTGTTTAGGAATAACTTGTTGATAATAATGATTACACTAAGTCTAACATGAATGAATTTGATGGGGTTCACTTTTTTACCTAGACAGATACCAGAATATAATTTATTTTCTGCCTTATATCACACTTATTAATCTAAGGAGCATCTGATTTCACAATCGCTATAAAAAGTAACTTAAATCATTTTGTGATTTAACTAAGATATTTTTTTTTCCATTTACGGATTTATAAACTTGTGGCCAAAGTAACTAACTATCCTTCATCCAATATAATTATCTGTCCAAATATTGCATGTGGAGATCTGTCTATTCTTATCTTAAAAAAAAAACAAAAAAGACAACCACCAAAAGCCTTTATCTAAGGAGAAATGCTATAGGCTATTCAACCATATTGATACATTTGCATATTTATTATGTATCGTATATGTTAAAACAAAAAGAGATAATCTATAACATAGAGACAAGTTTGTAAGGTGATAATTCTATTTGAATAGCATATATTAAGATCTCCATCAAGAAATATTTTTTGTCTTTTTTTAGAAAAGGGAAGAGGATATAGAATTAAGACAAAAACCATTATAGAATCGCTTGCTTTTAACACATGAAGATTAATATTTATATTACGCTGTTCAGCTCTTGCCCACAGCTATACCAATTCTGAGTAAGAGTAATTGAAATTAATTCATGAATATTGCATTCCTAACCAACTGCTAAAAGTATAGCAATATTTTTAGTGCTTATTTGTAGAGACTATATGTGCAAGTAGTAAATTGTTTTAAAATCACAATTTTTTTAAGTAAAATGAATACAATTTCATTTTTTGCTCAAACATCACATGTAAATAAATTTCTGTGTAGCAACAGTTATTTTGGTCCAGATTTTCAACTACAGAAAACAAATTGGCAATCAATTCATTTTCGCCATTTCATATATATATATATGCTTGTTAGAAGTGATAAGAAGAAATCGTAAAAGAAATACACGGTGAGAGAACAGATAGGTGTTACTGACATTATTGAAAGGATTGAGAGACTGAAGTGTAGTTGGACTGAACATATTGTTAGAAGAGATAATAGATGGACAGTTGAAATCTTCAACTTGATTCCAAGATATTGTAAATGATCCTAGAAAGAGACCATATGTGAAATGGATGGATGAAATAATGAAGTGTGCTGGGATAATGTGGATAAGTGAGGCTAGAGATCGAATAAGATGGATTGAACTTGGAAAGATCTTCATCCTACAGTGGATCTATAATGGTTGAAAATATTATAGATAATTCAAACAAGTAAACATATTGCATGGTAACAAAAATTGATTTATTATTAGTAGATAGTTTTATTCTTAGCAAAATATACTACGTATACTTGTTTTTTTTTTAATGTTTACTTTATTATTTATATAACCAATTATTTGTAAAATCTATATCTCTGCCAAAATACTTTTTTTTTAAATACTGACAGAAAATTCGATGAAAAATAATTAAAAATTAAGACTTGGCCCACTGATCTAATTCATTATTTCATTTTGACACGACAATCATATAAAGTTGTTGAACACGATCTTAAAATTTTATAAGCCCTATTTATACAATAATTAATCTTAAATACTTTAAAATTACCACTTATTGGTAGTAAATATAGCTTTACTTCTCACTATATGTAAAATCGGCATGGATCCTCGAAAACGTTTAGCCGATAAACTTTAATACTAATTTATATCTTCTTTAACACTTATTGGTAGGTAAAAATTTATATAACGTTATATTTTAATTAAAACTCTAAACAGTTGAGTTATTTAAGCTCTTCTTCCATATGTATTATGCACAATGTATGTCTGTTAATTTATTTATTTTTTATCCAAAGACAGATTGAGGTGACAAGACTAGAACTTTACTATGAACACTTTGATCAATACAATAGGTCTGACATTACTTACGATCCTAAATTTAAAAACTTATGTAATCTATAATTGTCAAGCATTGGTGGTCGAGAGGTCAGCACAGCTGCCTTACAAACAGTTGTCCCGGGTTAGTGAGTTCGCTTCCCGGCTGATGCTAGACACATGAGAAAAAACAACAACTTAACTTTGTATACAAAAAGATTATTTTATATTATTTTATAAAATATTTATTTTTATTATTTATTTTTTTAAATGCAAAGATCTATATATAATTGTGCAAATGAGGAGGGGCCCAAAGATAATCAAAATTTTGTAATAAAAAATTGTATATTTATTTTTAGATGTTACAAATTGAATAGCTTTCAAAGTATAGTCTATTTAAAGCAATGCACCAATCTAAACCTTTTTCGAAGTAGGCATGACACACTTGTAAAGTAAGGTCTCTATCTTTTCTTTCTTCATTACTTCTAAGGCTACAAAAAAAAGGAGACATTTTTTTCATTCAAGAGATTAAAAAGAGGTATCACAGAGAAAGATCTAACAAATGTGACTGATGGGTAATATGGATTAATTTAAAACTGTTTACATTCAATCAAGCTTTATGCATTAACTGCATTGTCATGATGAAACTCACATTCCTCACTTTCCCACAAAATGGGACACTTAAGTTTTACTCCATCACACAGAAGTACCAGAACTTGTGTTTTAAATGTATGATCATTAAGAATTAAATCAGAGCAAACAATCATTGTTTGCATCCCTCTCAAAAAATCAACATTGTCTTGACTCATGATGCTTTTTTGGGATGTGATAAATTTAGCACTTCTATTAAACCACACATAAACTTGTGTTTTTCCAGAGCAACTTATTTGCAAGCTCTTTTAATCATTACACCATTTTCCCTAAAAGAAAATAGAATTTCACATTGTTCCAACCTTTTAGGTATTATAAAAACACAAATACAATGCACTTTACAAAAAAAAAAGTGCTATGTGTGTTCAGGGCCAATCAGATTGGGGGACAGGAGTGACAGCTGCCTGTCCCCCAATCAGATTGGGGGACAGGAGTGACAGCTGCCTCGGGCCTCACAATATTAGGGGCTAATGACTAGGCAACTCAATATGTTAAACAAAAATATAGGAGAAAGAAAGCGATGTCATAGCTCATAGAACAGCTTTAATTTTACAGTTTCCCAAAAAAAATATTGGAGAAAAACTTTTTCAAACAGGCATACCACAGGTAAAAAATGTAACCCAGTTTAGGAATGAGATGACAATTTGATGACTCTGTGACAAAAATGACTACAATGCTCAACAACTGGCAGAATTGATAGTCTCAGACCCCTGTCAGTCAGTTCTGGATTAACAGGGTTTTATAATACTAACAGTGCTAGAGTGAATCTACCCTATCCAGTGCTATGTGGATCTGATCTGCTCACTCATTTCTGCAACTTGTAAATAACTACTCCTGAAATCCTGTTTTCAGCCTGTAAGTAAAAACTCTCCTTTCTTCTCTCTCTCTTTCTCTCTCTCCCCATGATCTTATTTTAAATTTTGAAGGGCCTCTAAAATATTAGTTGCCATGGGTCTCACATTTTCTCTGAAAGGCCTTGTGTGTATCCATGATTTCACATGATGATATAATTTGGAAGATTTAAGCAGAAGGTTCCTCACAAGAGATATGTAGAAATAGAAGCATGTATTATAATAGATGTTACCAGAGGTGATCTGGTTATTTGGGGTATGTCCTCATATATTGAATAAATAATGATTTAAAATTTTGCAGTAGCTTATGGAAACTCAGCTTTTAAAATATTAAATGTTATTTTCTTTTAGTAACTTTTCAGCATTGATTGTATTATTATTAATATAAAAGAATAACAACACATTATTTTATGCCCTTTACACAATGCAAGTGTTATATTTTGCTATTCCCTGCTTTCATAAATAGCTAAACGGCTTTGACTAATGAGACTATGCCTTTAGTGCTCAAAAAAAAGTAATGAAAAAAACCTGGAAGACAATTGGATAGTCAAAACTTTTAGCAACTTTTAAAATTTGGAATAATAAAATAGCATTTGCATTGACTAAAATGTGTTATTATTGTTTATATTATTAAGATGTTTGAAAATTTATAAAAGATGGCCTTCTTTTTAAATGATTTAATTGATTTTGGAAAATCTGTCTGTTTGTTAACTTTTGATCTTTTTCAAATTAAAATGAAGTTTTAAAATGGAGGTATAATATATTTAAATTCAATGGAATTGCTTGAAAATTGAAATATAACTAAGTTATAACATCTTAATCTATTTAAAACACTTTTTCAGTAAGAAAACTAATTTGATAGATATGGAACAGAGAGTGGGAAAAATAAGAAAAATATTCAATAATTTCGTATTTTACAATTAACAATTATGTTTAGAATTTTCATTTGGTTTAAATAATGGTAACAAACAGTGTTCCCTCTAAGGAGTGTGATAATTCGAGTGCATAGCACTTAAAAAATTAGTGCATGAAAAAGACACATCTGAACACAATAAAATTCAAAAAGAATTTTATTCTGTACTGACTTACTGACAAACAGACTGTATTTGACATACGTGTTTACCCTGACTCTTGTCCTTGGAATGATCTGCTATTGCATGTGCCAAATGCATAATTTTCTCCAGTATGTCACATACATTCATTTAACGTGGGCACTTTTCTCTATCTTTATATGTTTTATGAGAGTAAACTTTTCATTTTTATTTATTTTTATAATTATCAATAAGACATTATAGATACATTAGTTTAGTTAAATAAAACTGTATTATTGCTATATATAATAAATTTATATATTATATTATATACTATATTATTTAATTTATATTGTTAAATTAATTTTTTAATTGATTTACGTGCACAAATCATTTCGATTTAATAAAAAACTCACAGACAAAAAAAAATGCGCACTATAATTAGTACAAATTAAAGGGAACATTGATCGCAAGAGGGCAGCTTAAATTTTTTTTTTCTTTTAATTTAATAACAATTTTAAAACTATTTTAAACTCTTAATATATATATATTATTATATAATACATTTTAAATTATAGCAGAAACCTCTACTGATATATATATATCGACTATAAATGTCAGTCAATTTAAAGTATGATATACTTTTATATTTTCAATAAATGAGGCAATATTAAAAATTTAAAAATAATAGAGATAAAAATTTTGTTTAGATTAAATGTTTTTATTGACTGCAGACTAAAAAGAAGTAAAATAATTGTTTCTTCAATCACAATTGGAGTTTTCGATTTAATGCGAAATATTTTTATAGGGATTGACTTAATTAATTTCTGAACCTCTCCTGTTTTTTTTTTCTCATGTGTCATAGCATCAGCCTGGAATCAAACCTGCTAACCCGGGACAACTGCCTGTAAAGCAACTGTCGCTGACCCCTCGACCACCAATGCTTGACTTCCTCTCATGCTTTTATTTCAAGTTAAATCTAAAAATTCCAATTGTAGTTGAAGAAACAATTATTTTATTTCTTTTTAATGCACAGTCAATAAAAGCATTTAATTTAACAAATTTTTTTAGCTCTATTATTAACATTTCACTCTTACATTTTTAAACAATTAAAACCAATTGATTGGGATTCAGCTGATGTACATAAGATTGCCTGAACTGGTTTCTAAATCATTTTTTATTTCAGCAAAATAGCTGTAAATTTTAAATATGTAACATTTATTGATAAATTTTATAAAACTTATCACACTCTTTATGAAATACTATATTTTTATCTCCATACATTTATTATTCCATCAACAAATTTATATTTATTAATGGCAAAGAAACACAATGTTTGCTTATAAAAGTTTATGTCATGAGAATACATGGATAGGGAGAGAGGGAGTTCAAATGTTATAGAATATTATCATCATCAATTATGCTCTTGTAAAATATCTATGTCTATCAATAGCAGATATAAATTCTTATAGTTGGCAATTACTGGTCAGCGGATATCGTCAATTGCGCATTTTCTAACAATATTTTCCAACAATGGTTTTGCAAAAAATATATTTGTGCATTGCATACAATAATCAATCACTATATTCCTGTTTAGTGAGATTAGTATAAACAAATAAATATTGGTGATGATGTTCTAAGAATATGAATTATTCTTTTCATGGCATGCTTTTGAAACGTAATTGATAATTTCGCTATTAAATAATAATTTAAAAATTGTTTTTACATGCGTTCTATCCTCATATATAGTGTGTATATAAAACAAAGTTTTTTTTATTATTTTTATTTACTTTCGTTATTCCTCAGAAAGAGAGAAATGTATGCATATTAGTAAAATGGAAAATTAAATTTTAGTTACTCTATTCGAGTATAGAATATCAAAATATATTTTTGTAAACTACTCAAAATCGATATATATATATTTATAGATTTTTAAGTTAATTAAAATATGACAAAAAGAACATATAAGCCCCTAATAAGTGATTGGATACTTCGAATGGGTGATCTTTCTAATGTAAAAAGAGAAAATATATATAAAAATAAAGTTGCACTTTAGCTATTGAAACTAATTTTTTTTATTCTAAATTGTTTTTTAGGCTAACTGAGATTATTTTATGCGTTTTCGATGTTTTTTTTTTAATCATTTAACTTTTTTTTCAAGAAAAGAAGATTGAAATAAATCACTCAAATACTTTAAAGATGTTTTAAAAAAAATTGGATTATTTAATCAAAACATAAAGAAATTTTTCTTCCCAGAAGAGTTAACTTCACTAGACATACATATAAAAAAATTACATTTTTTAAACATTTACTTTTTATACTCTTTTAAATAGAAAATTGTATTTGAGCATTTAAATCAGTTTTAGATTATCAAAGTTCATTTTCGGAATGACCAAAAATCATTACACATGTGAATGGATTCCTTCTATGATTTTTTGAATAATTTTAAAAAGTCCTATTTTCCAAATGGATAGCTTTTCTAATCACATTATAAAATAAATATTATTTTTTTATTTTGAAGTAGTTCCTTAAAACTATGAAAAAGTAACTGAGTTTGGTGTATTTTCCCACCAAATGATTTAAACACAATATTGGTAAATTTTTTTTTGGTGATTCATTAGATTAAAAATTATTTACTCAATGAATTACACTACAAAAATATTATTCATTAAGCAAATAATTTTTAGTCTAATCAATGACTAGTAAAAATTATTAATATACTTCCATCAAATGGTTTGTGTCAAAGTTGGGAGGATGTTAAGTTTACTAACTGTAGTAGTTGACTATCTATTTATATTGAACAATGATAAAGATATGTGTGATTGTGATCAGAGACAATTGATTAGTGCTGGTTCAATACAAAATGTAAATCTTTGGAATCATATATATTTTTCAAGTCTTTGTTATTACACCTCTTCACAATGTGTAAAAATGAATAGAGTCAGTTTCTACCTTGCATAGGAGTGATGTAGTGAAAATTACACTACAGAAATATGGTCCAAATACAAATCTGTATTTTCAAAATGACCTTGGGGTTACAAATCATTTCCAAGCACAACCTCCCCAAATTGAAGAAAGCAGCCATCAATAAAATGATAACTCTAACATTCAAAATAATCTCCTTCAATAGTTAAAATGTGCAATAGCAATTTTAAAGAAAAATATGACTTCTAACAAAAATGTTAGATTGTGAATATTGTGCAAAATAAAATATTTTCAAATTGAAATATGAGAAAGGGCAAGTAAAGAGAAACAATAAACTTCTCTAATAAAAAAAATGAAATAAAAAAACACTTTCCTCCAAAACCTTACAAAAAAAAAATGAATAAAAATGTTTAAGCATTATTTGTAGTATATCTAATATTGTTTACAGTCTGATAAAAAGATGTAAACTATTTTTCAGATATAGAAGATGAGATTGAGTTATAAATTATTAATGAATTAAAAATGGGAATAGGATCACATTTTTCTAAAAATGCTATGAAAATAGATTTTATCATCAAGAAATTAACAAAAGATTTAAATAATTGAAAATAGTATGAAATCATGATTGATTATTGATGAAGCTTTAACAATATCCCTCAAACCAGTTATAATACTTTTAAAAAAAATGAGGATTCAGTTACATCACAAATAATTTTCTTCAAACGAACAGAATTGCAAAAATAAAATGTAGAAGCAATATATCCTTTAGTTATAGAATATTTAAACAATATTAAATTTACTAATAACTATTTTAAAAAAAAATCATTCGATTTTCTCGATGGTGGCGCCATGGTGCTATGGTGGCAATGTTGTATTTGAAAGGAAATCTAAAATGAGCAGAAAAATTGCAAAACAGATTTCTAACACAAATAATATGACAACAGTTTAAACCAATATCTCCATCTTGTTTTGGATGGTTTCTAAATAAAATACATCAAATAAATCCTTTTAAATTTTTTATCGATGAGATATATACTATTTTTTTTATCAGTCTAATAAGAACCAAATGAAACTTTCCAAACCTATCTGATCTACTTGGAATTGAAATTATAAAGATAGAGTTTGGGACCAAAATAGTCTGCTTATAACTGGGTTATGCATTATTTTAGCACTGTGCAACATTTTATTCAATTAAATAGTACTTAGATATGGCTAACTATCTTGGAAATGTTATATTTTTCTAAATTATTTGATATCCTATAAGTGATATTTTGAATGAAATTTTCCATCCTTCAACGACAAGAATTTTAGATATAATAAACTCTGGTGATGAATTAAATACTTCAGAAAGTTTCAGAAATATACATTTCTTATAAAATCAGTCACCTTTAGGCTTCTGCAGGAAAGAATTTGAAAAAAATATTAATAGATTACAGCCATTTAAAAACATGTTGTAGCTAATTTCAAGACTGAAATAATTTCCAATTTCTCATTGTTTTTGGAACCGGATTATTGGACTACTGCATAAATTTTTCCCATAGATAATAATAAAAGAGCAATTGCTTCTAAAGATTTTGTTGAAAATATGTTAAAATTTTAGCTAAAAATATGATCAGAACAATTGCTAACAATACTGCAAAAGCAGGAAGGATGTTTTTCCCCCTAAAACTAATGTAATATGCTCAGAGAAAAAAGGTTCTGATTGATCTAATATATCATTTATAATGGCAATTAGACTAATGGAGTTGGTGAGTATTAATCTAACATCTGATGAGATTCAGATAAAATTTGGAGAAAATCACAAGTGAAGATATCAATCAAAAAGTAACTTCCTAACAACTAAATGCATTTAAAAAGTTTAAATAAAGTTTTAATTTTTTTTTAGACATTTAAACAATTAATTCTAGATGATGGAAATAATCTAACGTGTAATTTACTCATTATCTTAAATAACAGCTTTATTGTTTCTTTTTAGCAAGTGTGCTATTTTTAAAAAGGGTTTTATTAATATTTTTATAACTCTTTCTCCTGATAGAAGTCAATTTTTTTGCACTAATTTTTATTGTTCTTATTTTATATATTTGAAATAATGGACTACTTTTTGATAGATTGTTTTTTTTTTACGTAAAGCGGTCATTAATGCAATTATTATATCCTACCACTAACTAGTTAAAAAATGGAAAAAATCCTATTTCCATATTAATTAATGATGATTTGTGTGATGTAGTTTTGCGCAGCGGTAAACCGTCCTACTTGGGGTCGGGTGATCCCAGAAACGATTCAGGCGCTCGAACTTCGTATGAACTACCGAGCAATAATGCTATTAGTCTTTTTTTTTTTTACCACACACGTTCAGTGGAATGAGTAATATAATCATTTGTTGGACTTTTTTCCGATGTGATTATATATTATAATCATTTAAAATATAATGATGCAGTTTTTTTTTTATCTCCTTATTTATAGTCTAATTTATAAAGATATTTTTTAAATGTATCGATTAATCGTTTCTTATTTAAATTTCTGCATGATTAATTTGTAGTTACTGAATATATTTCGTTCTTATACATTTGTTTAGTTTATGAATTTACAATAATTTGTGAGAGGCAAAATATAGATTTAATTTATATACATACACTGAATGGGAGAATTAGCTATCTTTATTTATATGTATAAAATTTTAGTGGGGATGACCAACTTCCGCTTAATAGTATTATTAAGTTTATCTTTGATTTATCTATTTTTTGATTAGTTTATTTATTTATTTTTAAAAAAACAATATTTAAAAATAAATTAAAAAAAAAAAACGAATTAGTGTTTAAAAGATAACACAATAATAATAATAAATTGATTTTATTTTTTTCTGATTTCCTACGATATTTTGTCCAATTAATACGATGTATTATTTAAAAACATTATAATTAATTCAGGCATCTAAAAAATGTTCTATACATTAGTGAGTAACTCCTGAAGGTAATTTTTTAAGCAGGTGTTAAATGGCATACTAATCCAAAGATTATGCATGATCAATGACTTCCAATTTTTATAAAGAGTTATTCAATTGACTTTTGATCATTTTTCTGCACCTGAAACATAAAAAAGTAATTATCATAAATAATTATCATAGGTCATGGGTGTTGCCTTATATAAATATCTAACTAAATTCTAATCGGAAAGTATAATTATTAATGAAGAAACATCTTAACAAGATATATATATAATTTTCTATATGATTATAGAATAAGTAATATATATGTTTTTTAATATTTCTCTTGGAATATTTTTTCTTTGTACACCATATAGAATATTATCCGTTATGTTTGAATTCGGGTGTAAATACTTATTAATATATTAGAAATATTATTCTATTAAAAATATCGCAAACCTTTGCATTTGGTTCATTTTAAGAAGAATTATTTATTTAAGCTATTTACATAAGTACGTATTGAAATAATAAAGTTAGATTTAAATATTGCATAGACTGAATTCTCAGCATAATCAATAAGGATTACTTTTATATTTACAGAGATGTTGTAATTCTAAGTTTCACCGTGTTTTTTTTTATCGAATAAAAAATCAGACACTTTTGCAAGGGTTCTCTCATTAAAGAAATTATAACTGAAAAAAGGTGAATTCCAGTAATTATGCAATTCTTTTCGTACTTTGTAAAAAGTTTTATATAATTATAATATTTCTACAGAGATTCAGGCATGAAGTGAAAAATCAACATTCCAGTTATGAAGTATTTGTTTGGTTCATAGACAAGAGGACAGGTAAACCAAATACAGTGTGGGATTGGCTGGTGCCACTTTTAAGTTTCATTAATCTATCGAATTTCTAATTATTCCTTATGCATAATATTCGATACAGTTTTTAAGTTTATTTATTATTAAATGCTTCGAATCAATAATATAAATATATTTTGTAATATTTTAAAAATATTTATTATTGTTAAAAAAATAATCTTTATTTTTGAAGATATGTGCATTTAAAAAAAAAAGACATGTCATTATTTCTCTGGAATTCATAAGAATTTCCAGGGCCAGATCGCTAATTAATTCCAAATTGGATGCTCTGCCAACTGACCAAACTGCTTAGAATTGTGCATTAAAAATATGTGATAATTTTTTTTATTTAGACATCTACATTAAAATATGTTTATTTATTTTATTATTTCTAAATATATATAATAGAAATTTGTTGGGGGGAAAAAATTAACAAAAAATGAAAGAAAAAAAAACATTACTAAAGTATTAGGCCATCTCTTCGATATATTATCTGCAATATTAACCATCCACTTTCAGAGATCTGAGTTTAAATCAAAAAAATACAGAGACCAATCAACAATAAGCAAAGTCTGTAATTTTAAAATATATCATATTTTTCATTGGTTTATTATGTTGCATTGCATAGTGTGTTTGTGCATATATATATATATATTAATAATATGGTATATTTCATTTCAGAACTTTTCTAGACTGACAACTTTTCACATTTTTTTAAAAACATGTAGTAATCAGTCAAACAAAGTACTCCATTACACAAGTTCTACTATTAAAAGCATCATTTACTTCTTAAATATTAATTAATAACTATATATAAAAAACAAGACCACAGTCCCAAAAAATTATTATTATTTTTTTTTTGCTTTTTAGTACATTTATCCTCAAATTAAATAAAAATATTTTTAAAATATATATATTATTTATATTTTCTTGTAGTAAAATTCCTCGGATTTTTTTTATAAAAGTTTGATAAATATTCTATATTTACTGGAAATGCATTTTAAAAAACTAGTTATTAATGTTTTATTTTCTAGGGAGAAATAAATGAAAAGCATTAATTTCTAGTGCTTAATGCTCTTTTGTAGCTTAAAAAGACAAATTAAGAAGAACGAAAACACAATTTATTCATATTAATCTGACATATTAATTTATTTACTATGTTGTTTTATATTTTAAAATGTTATTCATATATTTATAGCATTTGGTTCATTTTTTAAAATGTATGTGTAATAATTTGCTCAAAATTAAGTGGGAAAAATTATTATTTGAATACATTTTAACTGATGATGAAATAATTTTTGTAGTTATCAAAATCTAAAATGCTATTTTAAATTTTTGTTTGAATGAAAAGTACTGCTAAATTATTCAGATCAAATAATATCAAATCACCTCACATTAAGAAATTTTCAGCTATGCCCTATGTGAATAAATGTTTTGAGATATGAGTTCTAATACATTTAATCATTGAGGGCATAGCTAAAAATTCCTTAATGTTTGACATGATTTGATATTTGATATTTATTTTATATAGCGATATTCACTGGAAATATTTTCATATATATCAAATAATTGATGTACAAACTGCATAGAATATGTGTGGTTTCATATGTATGCATATATAATATTTTTAATAATGCTTAGATGTATTTAATGTGTAAAATTATCCATTTACAAATACTTAATTAGAATGCACTTTACCTAGAACTGTTCCAGGTGAAAAGTGAAACTAGCCTGACAATTTTACTTTCACTCTTGACCTGAATCAATTGGTTTTCATTGGCTACTGTTCTAGGTAATGTGCTTTCTAATTAAGTAATTATAAATAAATAATTCCACACTCTAAATATATATATATATATATATATATACATTATATATATATATATATATATATATATATATATATATAATGTTTTGAGTGGAAAACTTTTTAGTTCTGACAATATTAATCCAATGCCTTTATTATTAATGTTCATTACTTTACAAATTTTTAAGCCTTTATATGGATTATAGATTAAAACAATGATAATTACAAAGATGAATATCAAATCAGCCAAAATCTTTATGCAGTTAGAGGTGTTTTTTATATTTGAATTTACAAGACAAATTTAATTTATAGTCATTTAAATAATTTTGTAAATAAACTAATCAAACATCAGATATATCATTATAGAATTTGAAAATTCTGGTAAAAATGTAATGCTACAATTGCTGTAAAATTTTATCAGTACATATTTTACATCTGATTTGTTTGCAATGTTATTAAAATGACTAGACATTAAATCTGTCTTTTAAATTTAAGTACAATGTGATTCAAATGAAGTTGCAATAACATCTTGGTTAATTTGATATTTGATCTTGCAGTAATCATATTTTATATTTGATGATTTATTTTCAAAGTTATTAATATGAGAAATTAAAACTTTATCTTATAATTTGTTAGCAAGATTATTAAAATGAGAAGAAATTAACTCTACATTGCAAATTCAAATATATGATGATTCAAATAAAGTTGCAATAACATCTTAGCATAATTCGATATCTGCCCTTATGTAACTATTATTTTAATTTATGATTCTTACATTAGAAATGGATTCATTTTTATTTGTAATGTGATGCATTTTTCACCTAAAGAGCATTGCAGTAAAATTACTAATGCTCATAGGTTTATCATTCCAGGTGTTATATATTTGTAAGCACTGTTAAATTCTATTATTATTAAATCTATATATCAGTGCAAATAATTAAAACTCAGTGTAAATGATTTGCACTATTGATTTAAAGATTATGGATTGCCTCTAAATAAGCAAATCTAAAACTTTCAAAATCAAAAATGATATAGAATAAAAGTTAAACAAAAAAAAAAACTATTTTAAAATAAAGGTAAAAAAAGACTACAGTATGAGTCCACACATGTGAATTTGAAATAAAATAGGCTGAAGAAAATTGGTCTTGCAAAATAAGAATAAATTAAGAAAGTCATGTGAAATTGTTGTGGGTATTAGTCTTCCTACTCTTCTGTTAATAAATTGAAATTACTAAAAAATGTCATTTAATATGATGTCAGAGATATATATATATAAACGAAACTTAAATATATTCCAAATAACGGTAAACAATTTATAATACAATATAAATAAAAACTCAATAAAAACTCATAAAGAAATATTTTAGATTATATTCATAATCATTTTCAACTCAACTGAGTTTTTATTTATATTGTATTATAAATTGTTTACCGTTGTTTGGAATATATTTAAGTTTCGTTATTGTATTATTGATATTAGCGAACATTTATTTTGTTATATATATATTCATTAAAAATCAGTCTATATATATATAGTCAGGTAACTCAGCTTGGAATCAAGTCTTTAGAGTTTTTCCCATTTTCGCCTATAATCTGAATAGTGTAAATAAGAAAAAGGTGACCTTTGCATGCATAAGTACCTTATTTACAGCTTTGATTTTTAAGTTCTCATTGATAATCTAGAACATGGACTGGATATATGGATATTAGAGCATTTTAACATCTGATGTCCATAGAACTGCTTTTGGAAAAAATGTTTCAATAAAATTTCAAAATATTTTTTTATAAAAACTACTCTGATTATCAAATGTAGGTTAAACATAATTCAAATATAGGTCAGATTTTAGAGCCAATAGATACAGAGACATATAAATAAATTGTAAAAAATATTAATTATAAACACATACATTTTTACTAAAATAAATCAAATAAGTCTTCAGTACAAAAGTACTATGTAGAGTCTATAAAAGAAGCATATACAGGAAAGTGGGCACAGAAGATGAATGTTTATATTGAGGAACAGTAATGACAGTATTAAAGGTTTGGTCAAATTAACTACACCTAGCAATGAACCATATTATAAATGAGTAATGACTTTTTAAATGCTATTTATTCTCTAAAAATAATCTATTTTTAAAAATATGTAATAAGACATATCACTTGCACCAAGTCTTAAAGAAATCCATACTGAGCTATTTCATTAATGGTTAATATATTATTGTAGTTTATGCATTAAATAATTAAAATCATGATTATTTAAACAGATAATATATTAAATTGTCAGAAAATAGAGAGAGAAAGAGAGAGTGAGAGAGAAAGAGTTCTTAGAAAATGTTGAATCATCATAGACATGCATAATTATATGATAAAATGAATTTAAATAATTGTCACTAGGCGAGAACATCTATAAATTCTCCATTTAGAAGCAAACTATTTGACAACCAGATAAGATGTTCTATCTAGTTTTACTATTTGTATTATACAACTAGATTCCCATTTACTGGTTGACAATTTATATCTAACTGAATAGATTATAGATTAACTACCTAAAAAATCTGAAGATTGGGGAAAATTTTCAACCTAATATTTTTTAAAATTTTACTTCATTCAAATCCCAAGATTAAAAGCATAATAGATAGATTCATTAATTACAATATAATAAGGCTTCTTTATAAATATGCATATTTTATACCCATCCCAAATAAAGAATACACAAACCTTTTAATGAAGCATCATGTGACTTAACTAGCTTGCTATTCTTCATTTTCAAATACATAGGCATATTTTCTTTTAATTTTAAGTTGTTGTTTTTTTTTTACCAAAAGCACATCATCCAAGTGTAATTCTATAATTAATTTCATCCATTATGTTTCCATATGCATTAATAATCTAATTAATCTTTAATTTCTTCTTCTGAGAAAAACCACTGAACATTCTTCTAGTTTTTTTTTAGCATTTATTTTTAGTCTTACATTCTTACTTTCATCTAATGATTTTTGCAATATTTACTACAGTTTTAAAGCTTTATTTATAAAAACAACTACATCATTTGCAAAAGTTAAATAATTTAAATATATTCAATTTATTTTTATTTCCTTAGTTTCCCATTTTAATCTGAAAAATTATTAATTGCAAAACTATTGTTAAAAGTTTTGGAGATATGGAATCATTCTGCTTTTCTCAATATTTATCTTTTTAGTATCTTGATGTAATATCATTATTGCTGATGCATTTTGATAAATATCCTTAGAATTTAACAATATCCCAAGTCTATATCTTGATCATCCAATGCTTTAATCACTGTAGAAAAGTTTATAGAATCAAATGTTTTTTTAATAATCTACAATTCCAGAGCATAATTATAACACATATTCATTAATTCTTTCTATAACTTTTCTCAGAACTTGGACATGATTCATTCACATTGTTCTTTTGGTTGATTAAAATTATATTAGCAGAGATTATATATAGAACTGGTAAAAGACTGGTAGGTCTATAATTTTGAATGTCTTCTTTATCATCTTTATTCCATATCAATATTACTAGTGCATTTTTTCAAATAATCTGGTATATTTTTATCATTCAAACATTTGGTAGATAACTTTGCCAATAATTTTTCTAGATCTTCACCAGCTTCTTTTAAAGATATAATTCCATCATTTTCTGAACCTTTTCTTTTTTTTTGGAAATTTAAACCTCTCACTTCTTTAATACTAGGCAACTTAAAAGTTATAATAATTGTTGGAGATATTTTGCTTTTTGTTTTTGTTTTGTTCTTCATGACTATATAATTCTTTAGAGAACTTTTACACACAATTTATAATGTTACCTTTATTTTTAGTAACAACATCTTTTCTTTTTATTTCAGAAATAATTTTTCTTCCAATATCAAGATGTTGTTTTACACTTTTAAGTCCTTTATTCTCTTCTATAGTTTTTCTTGCCAAATCACAACTATATTTTCTTATATCATTGCAAAACTTTAGGTATTTCTTTTTTTATCATTTTTAAATGCTTACATGTCCATTCTTTTTTTCAAGCATTGTTTTGTCTTTGTAGATAATATATTGTTTAAATTACTGCTTTTTTCTACCAGTTGTCTTTGTAGCAATTCTTAATAGTGTATCACTTATCTTCTCAGTTGATTTCAGTCAAGTCTGAATCATTTTTAAACCTGTTTAATATTTTGAAACAATTTGAAGTGTTAATTTAAATTCATCCTAATGTTTCTAAAACTTCAGCATAACAACTGTTGATATTGTTTTCTTTAGTAATTTTTGTCTTTTTAATTTTGCATTAACATGTATTTTACATCGCTCTAATAGCTGTTCACTTCCTGAATTGAATCTATTAAACACATTACAATCTTAAAACACATGTTTCCTGTTAATCAAGATAAAATCCATTTCTGCTATACCTTCATTTGAATGCTTCCACATACATGTCCATTTAGCATTTTTCTCAAAGCAAGAATTTATAATATAGAATTTTTCTTTTTCTACAAACTCCAAAAGTCTATGTTCTTTCTTATTTTATTAATCATAACTAAATTTACCCATATACCTTTATCTTACAACCATTTACCAATTCTAGCAATAAAGTTTTCCATGTCAATTTTAAATTTTGTTTGGTTTAATCAAAAGTATTTTGTACACTCACATAAAGATCCTCTATTTCTTTACTACAAGGAAAAGTTGTTGGGATATAAACCTGAAGTATTTGCATTTAGTATTTTCCATTAAGCTACTTTTTTTATTCTATCTGATATACTATCAATCACCACAATGTTGTTATTCCACTTTTTATTTATGATGAATCCTATTCTTCTTATGCTTCCAATATGCCCATTTTTTAAATCAATCATCTCTTCATTTTCTCTTTTAACTTCACAAAGTCTATTCTTGCAATCAATTTTCTCTTGAAAGCGATCTGCAATTATAAGTATGTAAATAAAAGATTATCATTGAATGTCAAGTTAAGTCTGCAATTAGGAAGTTCTTAATACCTCCTGCTTTCAGCAACCAGCCTTCAACTAACAATTGCATACCCTTCTGGGAATAAGGACCATAATTTATTTTTTGGCTGTCATCATTATAAATAGTTATTAAAAAAATTCATTAGCATATTAATTTTGCTTTCTCGAAAACTTAACTGATATTTCAGTTAAGAACTATCAGACAACTGAGAAGGAATAACGAGTGTTTTTGATTTTAAAGTAAAAAGCAATAAACACTGTCTGATATATGTTGGTAAGCAACCAAATGGACATATGGAATTTGCTCTACTCTGTTCTATTAAAGTCTCAAGGAGGAATTCAAAAGGTCTCCTTTCAGTTAACATCAAATCTGCAGATCTATTTTGTTTATTAACTGAAGAAAAAAACTGTTTGGGCAAATGAATAGAACTGCAGGGAGTTTCACGTTTTGATATTTAAACATCACTGGTAGATCTAACGACTACACAGATATTGAACAATTAATAAATTGTTGCATTTTGATTTACAAGTATCCAACTTACTCCATACACAACATTGGCACGATCCTCTCTGGATAAATATGCGAAGGATTATCGCGAATCATTTATTAAACTAGAGATTATCAACTAATAAATAACTCATAGCATTTGACAATTAGCGTGAAGATGATTACATTGAAATTGAAAATAAAATCCTCACTGATTAAGAAATGAATCTTTCAAACTTTAAATTATTAAAATTAAGAACTAAATGAAGACTTTTGAGATTCTCGGCTTATAAAAAAAAATACATAAATGTAGTAGTGCACACATGTATACATATAAAAAGTGATTAACAATCCAATCAATAAATAAATAGATATACAATATTTTTATTTCTCTTCAGTAATTATTTTTTTCATTTCAACAAAAAAATTTTATTAGTAATAAATAGTGATTACATTTTTTTTTCAAAGCGAATTTACTCCGTTAAGGCATTTAACCCCGTAAATAGCTTAAAGTGACATAATACTTGTTTTTTTTTACGTTATTATTATTGTTTTAAAAAATCTTGTTTATTTATTTTTAAACAATATTATTTCTGCTTAAGTATATAATTGAGCTATAAAGATTTTAAATGTGCAAATAAATAGGGCAATAAACTTTTCAAGCATAGTGCTACAAAATACTATAATTGAAAAAAAAAATTCAAATTAAATTTCATTATAAACACAAACAATACATAAAAAATATTTTAATTTCATATAACTTTATGTACGCATATAAAATAATAAATTTATATGCAGCAAAAAAAATATTTACAATAATTATTTTTATAACAGCTTAGCGTTTGTAGTAATAAAAATGACATATAACAAAGTGAAAGTATTAATAACAATATATAAATTATAGTTATTTTTTAAATACCCTGACCTTATAAATTCGATTAACCATGGTTAAATTTCAACTAGTCTGGGTTATGCACAGAATATAACATAGAATTTGAGATAATATAAATGATCAAGACTCTAATAGTTTTTATCCCCCCCCCCCATTAATTTTTTATAAGAATTCAACTGAAAATAAGATATCTTATTTTATAAAAATATAGAAAAAATAGCTATACCAAAAAGCAAATTTTATGATTTAAATAACAATTTCTTATCATTAGAGTTGTCAAACAACCAATATTTATTTATTTATAGATTAGCGATAATCTCTAGTTTAATAAATGATTACTGATAATCATAACTATAATTATCTAGAGTGGATTGTGTTAAAGTTGTGAGTGGAATAAATTTGATACTTGTAAATCAAAGGTAACTGTTTATTTATATATGGACACTAGTATGGTATATTTGAATTTTAAATTGCTAACTTAAGCACCCCAGTTTCAAATACGCTGATTACATTAAATTTGTTTTATATTTTTGGTTTTCTTATTTGGAAGCTGATCTAATAATGAATAATATTTCTATGGTGCAATTTTCACTATATCCTGCACAATGTAGGAACTGGTTTCTATCAGCTTTTAACACCTTGTGGAAGGGTGTAATCATAAATATATGACCAAAAAACATTAAAAAAGGTGTATGATGTAGAAAAATTATACTCTAGAAATATTATTCATTAAGTGGATAATGTTTAATCTAATGAATGACTAATACAAATTATTGGTCTAGAAATATTTGTATTTTTTGTTACTGAATTAAAATGTTAAACATGCTATTATTAGTAAACATTGTAAAATCAACTTTATATGAAACACAGGGTAGTCTGTGATACTAGATGGCAGAACAAGCAGACCCATACATAATATTTAAATACAAGTATAAGCTTAGCCATTAAAGTATGAAGATTTGTTATCTTAATATAAACTGAGCACTGATTACATATATGGGTGTGTGGGAGATGATGATCTGGACCAACTAATGAGTGCTGGCTAAGCATGAAATACAAATAATGGAAATCATTTATCTCTTTTCATATATTTGTGGTCATGGGTGTCAATTGTATAAGATGGAGTGGATAGTTGTAGGGAGCTCGAAAGTCTTGAGTTCATATTCCTTCTAATTATATATATAAAGACTTGAATCTAATTATATATATAAAGACTTGAATAGAATAGCATAGAATCTTGAGAAAGATTTAGTTTAAATTTCCTTAGAAAGAAAGATAATTTGATCATTGTAAAACAAATTCAGAACAATCTGTCATTATTGATTTCATCTGCTTAATAAATAGAGTTTATGAGCAACTGGTCGATATAGATGTGAATAAACACAAACTCACATCGTTAATAATTGTCAAATCTATAGCTTCTGTGACAGAATTAAAGAACTTAATAAAAATACTAATGAATTTATCCCTGGTTAGAATCCCTATAAGTTCATTATGTTTTATTAATTGTTAAGTCGTCATTTAAAAAAATCTATAAACTAATTAAATAAATTGCAGATTCAAATACAAATAAACAGTTATCTATAGCCATTTTAAATGTAGAAAAGATTTATAATGAACTACATGGGAATAAAATGTCGATAAAGTTTAAAATACAGGAATAGATTTGGGAATATTAAAAATAGTTGAGGACCTTTATAAAAATAATTTTCATAATTGTCACTTGGAGGTATAAAATTAATGAAAATTAAAAGTAAATTAGAAACAGAGATGACTATTGACTTTTTTTTTGTTTCTAAGATAGAAGTTGATGTAGAAAGATTGGAATATAAATAGTGATTGCAAATAGTGTAAAGAAATGTGCAGAAAAATCCTTTTACTTCTGTTTAAAATCCTCTAATCACCATTCCATAATTTTTTTTCTTTTCAAAATATACATTATATATAAACATATAATTCTATAATTAAAACACTTCAAACAATTACAAGTCTCATCTTTCTCTTTTCTTTATAAAAACTTTATTCCTTGTATATATATATCCACTTGTTTCAACGTTTCAACTATTTTTAATTTATAGTCATTTTCAAGGATCTAGAAAAAACTTATTACATTATAACAATCTCCACATAATAAAACCAAAAAGACCAAAAAAATATAAAAAATATAAAAAAACACAAAAATACATATAAGTCCCATAAAAATTAAAATAAATAAAATACATTAAAAGTTAATTAAATTAAAACATAAACTATACACCACACTTACTTGCCTCCCTTGTCTTCAAAAACTTTCCCTTTTTACATTTTCTTTTATCCAAAATCCAATTATTACAATAAAACACTTATTTCCTTCTTCTTTCCTATACCTTTCAAAATTACATTTATTTCCAAAAATAATTGAAACGTTGGAACAAGTGGATATATATACAAGAAATAAAGTTTTTGTAAAGAAAAGAGGAAAATGAGACTTTTAATTGTTTGAAGTGTTTTAATTATAGAAATGTGCAGAAATAAGAAGATATATAAAAATTCAATTATTGAGCAAACAATAAGTTATTAGTATATGCAGAAAAAAGAGCAAAACTAAAATATAAAAAATGGCAGATATTTGTCTGGTTGAAGTGAGGGAATATATATATGTTCAGATATTTTGACTACGATAAAAGACAAATTGTTGAGAAAGCAAAAATAGGCTTGATAACAAAGTTAATGTTTATTATATAACAGATATGAGAAATGTAAAATAATTTTAAAAAGAATGATGACAATTCTTTTAATAATTAAAAATGGGATATTTTATTATAAGCCAAGGTAACTCATAAATTTCTATACAGAAACCAAAAAGAAGTGAGTATTAAAATATTGGGTAGAAAACTGCGGGAATCAAATAAAGCTTCTAAGGAGGAATGAAGTTAACTTTTTTACTGAAGAAAATTAGAAGGAAATTAAAATATTTGTAAGGAAATTAAAATATTTGTAAATCTATTCTATTTATGAATAGATATAGATAAAAATAGTGTTTAACAGGATTATGTACAGACGGCAACAAATACATTTAAGCTAGTAAGGTTTTGAAATATGAAAAATTAATAAATAGAAAATATATTTATAAATAAAAAATAAAAAATGAGACAAATATAGAGAGAATACACTACAAATATATACTTGCAAGATTGGTAAAGAAGATAGATAAAGTTGGTTAAAAGTAAAAAAAAAATCAATTAGCAAAAATCAATATGAATAAAAAAATAGTTACTATATAAAATGATATATGATAACATTAGAGATAGTTCACTGTTATTTGGTATTTTGGATACTAGAGAAAAGGATCATAAATGAAATAAAAATCTGATTTTAGCTGGAGTTTATGGAGATAGAAAAGTGAATATTGAATTTTAAAATTATGGAGTGTAGAATGTTGTAAAAGATCAGAATAAATTGTCTAGCAAGTGGAAGAACCACAAAAGTTAAAAAAACAAAAGCAGATTTTTTGATTTTCTATTTAGTTTTTTATTATAAAAATGGAGTGTATGAGAATGGGATATTGGAGTTAAAATAGCTTTTATTAAAATGGGAGAAAAAAATGAAATGAGTTAGTGTTAGAGAATGATTTAATAATAGAGTTTAAGAAGTAAAGGGTTTACTGTAGGATTATAATAATACAAGAGGGATAAAATATTTAATTTGGTTAATAAGATATTTGGGTATATGATCTATACACAGGGATATTTGGCTTTGTGTAAGGATTTATATCACATTATGGCATAAGGACTTTCCTGCTATGAAATTTTTGAGACAAAGTAGTGCAACCTATACAGTAATATTTTGTGATTATTTTACAATTATAAAGCTAATAACATGAAGATTTAAACATCTTAAAGTTTTAATTCAAATCAATATTCTACATAATAATTTTTTATTAGTTATTCATTAGACTAGAGATTATCCACTAATACTTCTGTAGTACAGTTTTCACTACACTGTCCTCACATAAGGTAGGATCTGGTTTGCACCCATTTTTAACATCTTGTGGAGTGGTTAAAAGTGAAAAGAAACCAGTCTCTATTTTGCATGAGAATGGTGTAATGAAAATTACATTACAGAAATATTATACATTAACTTGCTACACAGTTTAGCAAAAACAAATATAGGATAAGCAGCTATTGTCAGTAGAATTATATACAACTAAACAAAATATTACATGACTCCTCTAGTTTACATTTCATGAGTATCGTGTGTCTAAATGTAAAGTACTATAAAATAAAAAATTTTGCTTTGATAATTAAGCTTTCTATGTATCGGCCAATTCTGCATTATGCATAAAGCATTTATTACAAAACAATCACCCATATTACTATGATGCATTAAGTGTGAGTATAAAACAATTCCAAAATTAAATTAATGGAGTAAATATTCCTCACAATTATATTTAAAATAAAGTTATTGTGTGGACACTCACAAAATTGGTTAATGGGTTGAGACAATTCTTATTAGTTAACAAATATTGTTTGGCATTTTAAAAATATTCACAAATGTATGCTGATCACAACATATAACTGTGTGCAGCATTTGGTGACAACACAATTGAATGTGTCAGACTAAATGTATTACTATTACTAAAAACTATTTCCAACTGTATTTCTATACACAAAGTGTAGATAATCAGATTCCTACTATCCGTTTTGGTCCATGGAATAGATCAAAGATAAGGCAATTATCCAAAAACATTTGCAGAATTCTATTTTATTGTTTAATATCTATTGATTTATTTAACATTACATAAATTATAGTAACACAGCACCATCTTTAAATAAACCAATAGAGTATAAACAATCTGCTATCTAGGCAATACTATAGATAAACATTAAATTTACTGCTTAATTGTGATGTTGCTATAACAACTTATTGTTTACATTCTATTGATTTGCTTATATTGCTGTAATATACAGATGCATTGTGGTCTTCAATAAATTATTCTTTTATTAAAAAAAAGGATAAAAAGATAATTATTATATGAATATTCTTAATAATCTGTTTTTAATTTAAATCAAACATTTCTCGACTACTCTTGCTTCCTGGACTATTGGCAAAGTTATAAATTGTTAAGACATTCTTTTTACATTTATTTATTAGTTTTACAATATAGGGGTTAATTTATTATGTCACACCATGAACTTCAGTTCCCTTTCAAATTAGAGCAGAGAAATCTTTTAAATAGCTGAGAATTTTTCCAAGATTTTTTCAAATAGCAGACTCATGATGAAACTAGCTACTCATTCAATAAAGATCTTTGCATGGGATATGCAGTTAAATACCAAGCAATGAGTTGATCATAGGAATGTCGATGTAATGGCATTAAAGAAAAAACATAACCTTTACCACTGGTGTAGGAGAGATATGCACTTATTGATAATAGTCCTTTGTTTATCTTTCATACAATGAAAACAATGAATACTTAATTTATTGTAGAAATACTTTTATATGTATTAAGATGAGTTTAATGGTCATATAAAATAATATATATTATAGAGGAATGTCAAACTACCAACATGCTCATTGACATCTATAAATAGAGGAATATTAAACTATCAACATGGACACTGACATCCATTAATAGAGGAATGTCAAGCTATCAACATGGACATTGATATCTATAAATAGAGCAATGTCAAACTATCAACATGGACCTTGACTTCTATAAACAGAGGAATGTCAAAACTATCAACATAGACTTTAACATCTATAAATAGAGGAATGTCAAACTATCAACATGGACATTGATATCTATAAATAGAGTAATGTCAAACTATCAACATGGACATTGACATCTATAAATAGAGGAATATCAAACTATCAACATGGACACTGACATCCATTAATAGAGGAATGTCAAACTATCAACATGGACATTGACTTCTATAAGTAGAGGAATGTCAAAAGTATCAACATAGACACTGACATTCCAATATCACTTTATAAATAAAGGTTGTTTATGAAATGTTTGCATAATAAGTGAAGGAAGTCTGAGTTTTTGTACTGGATGATAATTGTAATAAAATGGAGATAAAAGTTGCAATGATAAAAACAACAACCTTGAAACTATTGGTTTGTATACTTTACTTCACTGTACAACACTATTTCTTTTGCTATGTGCAGCACAATAATTTTGTCCTGATTAAACAACATGTCCTCAAAGATCAACTTACAAGTAATAGTAATTAATTTAATTCCAAAATGCTTCATGGTAGAGTATATTTTTTTTTAGAATTGTATTTCATACAGAAAATATTGTTAATAGGTATGTACTATTCTCAAAAACTTAACGGGTGCTGCTTAGGTGTAATTTTTTAAATGTTGAATAATCTTTACTATACTTACGATAATCTAAAAATGCATTTTAGCTGGTATGCTACAAATCCTTCCCAGCAATTATTGAAAGTCTATACATTTTAAGTTAACAATGATTGATTTATTTAATAACTATACAGCACTTTAACCATTTGATACTTTTTGATTTATTCAGACAACATTTGTGAATAAACAACACTGGTCTTTTTTTTTTTAAGATTTAGAAGTAGAAATTAATTCTCTATGTAATTTAGTGCAGTAGATAAATATTGGACTCTATAGCCATGGTTAATGAATTGTAACTCAAATTCCACTTCTAGTTCTTTAATTGCATTCTTAAAATAATTAAAAAATATTAATGTATTAGACTTTTTTAAATGGAAAGTAATACAATGAAACCATTTGTTACAAAAACTAATGATAAAACATCATCATACGATCACTATTTCCTATGCTTACACATGTTGTATTAGATACTAAGATCTAGATGCAGTGCTCTCAAATCCAAGCCTCCTCACTAATGAAATCCACAAGCCAGAAACTGGTCTGGAGATGTTGGATGAGTAGGCACTAGATAGGGATTTTATGCACGAACATCATCACAGGTTTTTTCATACTATTTAGTTTACTTCAGTCCCATCTATTATAAAAAACAGTCAATAAGTACTACATAGTAGTGATACATCCACATCTTCAGACTAGTTCCTGTAATTATTGTTTATCCATCATTTGGTATGATCTGATTACTCAAATTTACAACAAATGGCTCTGGACAGAATAAATTGAATAAATTATGGCTTTCAAAAGCAGATGTTGAATATAAACAGAGAAGATCATATATTATTTCATTGATATAATTTTTATACTTACAGATATTTGACAATTCTTTTGCCAGCCATAAAGGTTGCACCAGATTTTTTTCTTTATCAACACTCATCTGACCAACTCAGATTGTCTTGGCCTTACTTTAATCTCCAGCATAGCTGTACACCCAGTGAGTAGTAGCTAATACTGCTATATGCCGACTGGCTGAATTTATTTAAAAAAATTTTAGTTACATGAAAAACAAAATCTTTCTATTCCACTCTGCATTAAAAAATAAAAAGTACAAAAAAAGAGTGATGTCAAAATCAATGTGCATATAAACAAAGATGAAACAGATTGTACAAATGTACCATTTCATCACCACATACTAGAGAGGTAATTAATGAGATAAAAAGCTAAGGATAACTGAGTTTATGCTAATGAAAATGATTGATGACATTAAAGTATAAGATAAAAAATGAAAGAACGAGTAAAAAGAATTCACTGAAAACATTTTGTGTTGGAGCAGTTTCAAGTCTTTGATAAACCAATATTTTATTCAACAAGGCATCCTATCTATCTTTTTCTTACTTCCTAATCTTTTTCAATTTTGCCCTAATTGTTTTGAGTATTTGTTTAGTTTATTTTTAATGACCAATTACTAACATCAGTAAGAGATAATAGGATATAATCTTATGTTCAGCAGTAGCTAATGATTTAACAGCAAAATATTTTTAAACTACAAAAGAAATAATTGCACACTTCTTTCACAGAATGTTTTTTATTTGATAATCAAAGCTGCCATTGGTGCAGGGGCAATTAATAATAATACCTAATGTTATCACTATAGTTAAAATTTTTAAAAATTTTAAAAAAATCAAAATGCTTTTTATTTTTATAAAATGCACTAAAAAGTAAAAAAGATTTAAAAAAAAAAAAATGCATTACAAAAAAAAATTAAGTTTCTTCAGCTTTCACTGTATTCTTGATATTATATGAGCAAAATAAAAGCATAGATCACTCCTGTTTAAAAATATTCTTAATATGAGTGCCACATACTTTTATTCTGGTTGCATAATATCAAAAATGGCATGAAAGCTAAAAAAAATGTATTTTTTACTGCAATTATGCAAGTAAAAGTATTTTTTAATTATTTTTTTTTATTTTCTAATTTTTAGTTTTATATTCTTTCAGAAATTAAGTTTAGACACAATTTAATACCATTAGATACCAGTCACCATTGTGTAAGGGTGGATAAAGAGATGGGAATCAAATTTAGTGAAGAAAAATCAAAAGTAATGATGATAAATGCTGGTGAAAAACAAAAGGAAGAATTTTTTGGGGGGATATAAAGTTAAATGTGATGAATAGGTAAAACTATTTGGAAATCATCTTAAGTAATCAAAGAAATTTTTTGGCTGAATTGGAGCAAAATGAATAAATAAAACAAAGAAAAGAAAAGGATTGATAAAGAAATTAACAATGTTTTCATATAATAAATATGATGTACCAAGAATTGTATTGAAGGGAATGGCAGTAGCACAGTTAACTTACAGTAATGATGCATTATAGGTTAGTAAAGGGGATGGTAAATTACTAAGAAAAATACAAAGAGAAGTGGGAAGAGATGCATGTTGTGGAAATGGGATGGAGCAGGATAGAGAAAAATACAAAAGTAAATTACTAAGAAAAATAAAAGCCATGGAGTGAACAAAAATGATGTTGTGGAAATGGGATGGAGCAGGATAGAGAAAAATACAGAAAAAACTTAGGTGGGGAATGGAGAGGGAACGTAAGGTGGCAACAGGTTTTTTAGGCATAATGGCTGAGAGATCTCTGACTTTGATAAAGAAATAGCCATATTACTTCACATCATATCCTATATAAAATTAATAATTTAAATTTTCACTAATTTTTTTGTTAGAAATGTTTTCAAGCTCTAAAAAGTGTATTGGTATTGGGAATACATATATGTGCAATGTTTCAAACAGATCAGAATATATGAAGTGGATGGAAATTGAGATCCATGATTTCATCAGACACACAAAAACAGAAAAACATATAATAAAATTTTGAAAATTTCAAATAAAGATAAATAGAAATTTTTTGAAAGCTGATAAAAGTCTTTACTTATTTTAGTTTAGTATATTTCAATTGGTTCCATTGAATAATTAACATAGTGCACATACTCTTAACAGTATTATTATGTAAAGCTTTAATTCTGATGTTGTTTTAATGAAAGACATAAATCTGACACCCCTCAGTTATTTAGTGCAGTGATGAAATGATGAATTCTGGATTTTAGACCCACAGATCATAAATTCCTAAGCAGAAACCATTTATTTTATTTGAATCTTAATGAACACCAAGGTTATGGCTTTAGTCTGTGCAATTATTAAAAAAAATTATTTGTTTTTACATCAGATGAAATCTGAATATGTTTAAAGAACTTCTACTTTTCATTGGAGTAATTATTAAATATGTTCTTCCATACAGGTTCATATTTAAAATTCTCTTGAGATTTTTCATTTATGCTTTTAACTAACCAAAGGTTAGACATTACACAGATAAAAAAATATCTCATGATCTTTTATGAAAAAATAAATAAATAGATTATTTAAAAAATAAAAGGCAAAAGAAATTATTGCAAAAAAAAATTATTCTAAAAAAGTAACTGAAAAGTTTTTAATTTTTAACATAAAATGAAAAATCTTCTACAAATATATTGGAATTGCCATTTTCTTACATGTTAGATATGAGTTTGTAATATATCTTGAAATTGCCATTTTTATACTGAGAATATAAGTTTCTAATACATGCAAATCTATGTAATTGAAAGTTTTATTCTTTGATGCTTTGATAGACTTTCAATGTGATTATCTCTTACATAGAATAGCAATTTTCAGAATTTGAAATAAGTATAATGAAAGGGGGAAAGGGTGATAAATTATAAAATTACAAGTTAAAAAGGCTGAATACTTATCAGTAACATCACTAAGTCTTCATTTAAAAATAAAACAAACAGACTGTTAAATAACTTAATATTAAGTGCCATAAAGCCAGTGGCTCAGAATGGTAAATGAGATACCAAGCTTAATTAAATACTAATCCATCAAATTTTACTCAATTAGCTTGTATTATTACTAATTAAAATTCTTAGAAAACCAATTGTGATAGGTTGAGCTGAACAGATTTGTTCAATTTATTAAATTGTTTTTTTTTTCTTTAAGCTGAGAATTAATCCAGAAAAATTACCTCTTGAGTCTGCCCTTTACCTCTGAGCTAAATGCAGAGGTAATAAATAACTAGTCATAATTTTGTATGATTAATAAATAAAAGAAAAGCACCCATCATGTTATTGAAAAATAATATAACCCTATAAATATCATCATGTTTTTATGAAAAATTGTTGAAGAATATTGTGATTCTATATAACTACTTTCACTATAATGGCATAAGCTATAAAAATCACATTATTAAAAAAAATGAGCCTACTATGTGCTCAAAATATATGTAAACTTTATAATATGATGAAATGAGGATTTTTTAAAATATTAGTTGTTATGAGATTAACATTATTATGATAACACTTACTAGAATACTACATGTTGAATAATAATTAATGGCATAAGTATTGTTTGATAATAAGACAAAATAAGAAAATTGATTTTACAAGGGTTAAAAAAAATAATATTGGTGAGTGTTAACTTTATTAGCTTTGATACAGAAACTGAATTAAATTGTATTTACTATGTAAATCATTTTATTGTAAATTTTAATATCTAAAACTGTATATATACTTATAATTCAAATAATATCTGCAGTTGCATTGATACATCTGTGATAATTGTTTTCAAGCCTTTATGCAAATAACTGAAATAGTAAATAATATCAACCTTTACATGCTTTTTAATAAATATGCACACACCTATGACATAATTTAATTTTAAAATTATATATATTAATACATAAATGTGATTATAAAAAAAAAAACAGCACAAAAATAATTAATTATTTAAAAATATATCTAAAATTGCAGCACTATTTATGTGATATTTATTTCCAAATCTTAATGTAATGATTAAAATGATGATATATTACTGGAATTTATATATGTTTTTAATAAATATGCACATAACTATGATATAATTTAATTTTAAAATTATACACATAAAGATATAAATAAAAATAATTAACTCAAAAATAGAATAATAAGATTACAAAAAAAAACAAAAAACAGTACAACAATAGATAAAGAAAGTATATTCACACAATTAACTACTTAAATCTAAGTAAAATAGTATGCAAATGAAGTGTTTTATTAGCATACATTTTTTTTATTTTAATTAGTAAATCGGTTGTTTTTATTTTATCTCATATGATTGTCATAGTCAGTAATTCTAAACTTTGGATTCATTATAATAATTCATAAAAGTAATATTAACTCCATGGCTGATTACAGGCATCTTGAGTGCATGAAACAAAGAAATTACTGAGTAATGATTTATGGCATGAGTTAAACATGCAGACATGCATACAAAATTTATAAATTCAGATGTATGATTTTTAATGTTTTGTACAATATTGTTCTCCAACTGTGTGGGTTATGGAAATTGCAGATTTTGAAAAGGAGAAGATAATAGGTCAATATCATTATTATGGAGCATATTATTCAATAAATTTATATAAATATAAAATATAATGACTAACTATTAATATATAAACTATAAACAGTTGTTCTACTATTTTATATTTTTTATCTTACAAATTATAAAGTTTTTTAAAATAAAAAATTGCGTGATGATAAAATAATAACTTATTTTTTAATCTTTTTTTTACATTATATTTTTTTAAGTTTATGTCTGTATCATTACAATCTCAAACTGTTATTCAATTGATTATAATTTAGATTACTGAACCAAAAATTCTAATTCAATTTTCGAAGAAGTATAGATATTTTTAACCTATTTATGCTTAGCCTTTTCAGTTATTTTGACATTGATGGAAGTTTTCAAATGTCAATTTAGATATTCCCGAACTGATGTCAAAGAAGAGAGAAATTCTGAAGATAATTAAGGTGTGTGGATGCCATAGAATACTTTATTTTAGAGAAGAAAATTTATTGTGAAGGATGACATTTTTTTAAAATACATTTATATGGAATAAAATATTAGTTTTAAATTGAAAATTTTAATAGGGAAATATATTTAAAAGTTTGCAAACTTTGAAAGTATTTTATATACATGGAAGGTTCAATTTTTGCATGAGAACTCTTTAAAAATTGTACAAAAAACAGCACTTGTATCTAACATGTCAAGAGGAAGGTAATCTTTGCATGATGGAAAATCTTGAAGAATTATACAGAAAGCAGCATCTATATCTAAGAATATGTCGAGCTATCAAGAGGAAGGTAGTTTAACTAAACAGGTAATGGTGACAAATTATTTTAGAAAAAACAAGTCTAGAAAAAAGTAGTATTTAACACTGTTTTTTGTATTCTCTAATTTGATATCCCCTATTCTTGAAATTACTCTATGTAGCAATGAGAGGATGATGGTAAACAAACTTAATTAGAGCAATGATTCTTGTGACTATTTGATCAGAGTGTAAGTCGTAAATTAGATTTAGAAAGTTTATACAAAAAAAAGTTTTTATTGCTTGTTGGATAATATTATTAAATCAAAGGTTGAAATTTTCAACTTGTAAACTGTATGCCCATTTTAATAGGAAAAATAAAGTTTAGTTTATAGTTATGGGGAAAATGGGTTGAGATTGAAAACCAAAATAGTCTGCTGTTATATAATGTTTTACTTAAAGGGAAAAAATCATTATCAGAAAAATTTGGATGCATCAATATTCATTATTGTGGCATCTACTATTAAAACAATTGGATTCATCTATATTTATAACTGTACCATTCTAATGGATGACATTCATTAGTAGCATCTACTATTATAAAAATTGGATTCATCCATACTTATAACTGGGTCATCTAATGGATGACATTCATTAGTAGCATCTACTATTATAAAAATTGGATTCATCCATACTTATAACTGGGTCATCTAATGGATGACATTCATTAGTAGCATCTACTATTATAAAAATTGGATTCATCCATACTTATAACTGGGTCATCTAATGGGCAACATTCATTAGTAGCATCTTCTATTATAAAAATTGGATTCATCCATACTTATAACTGGGTCATCTAATGGATGACATTCATTAGTAGCATCTACTATTATAAAAATTGGATCCATCTATACTTATAACTGGGTCATCTAATAAATAACATTATAATTGGGAGTCAGAATATAAAAAAAAATTATACTACATGAGCCCTTATAGAAGCAGAGTATGGAATAAATTATAGACTAGCATGTTCTAAAATTAAAATAATAGCTGCATTAAAACATAACCACCACCCCTGTTTTTATCATATTTGTATAACCTATGTTTATTCTTGAGAAATATACATTATTTGTATTAAATTTCAGCAGCTAATAAACTCTAAAATTGATAAATTTGGATTTTTAAGATTATCATGCCATCGAATCAGGTGTTGTGGGTATTAGCGGGTTTGCTTTCTGGCTGATGCTATGACACATGAGAAAATATATATATATATATCTTATTAATAGTGATTTAAAATGAAAAAAAATATGTGGCATTTCTGCTTACCAGAAAAATAGTTTGAATATGGTAATCAATGCAGATTTAAAGGTTAAAGTTCACTTAATAACTGACAAGACAAAAATTGGCAGATTAAAACCACAAATAAGATAGTCAATTGTTGTTCAATAATGAATTGCTATCGTTGGTCACAAATATATATATATATAATGTTAAATACAATCATTTTTAAATAGTTTATGCTGTTATAGTAAATAATAAAACATTTCAACTTCAATATACTACAATACAATAATAAGAAAGTATTTCCACTTTCCTAATGGTTTCTTTTTGTATATAAAGATGATTGTCTTGAAGGCTTAAAGCAGAGTGTGGATATTAATCAATTCAATTATTTATTGTAATATACTTATTAAACAGGTTGATTTTGTTATTTAAATTCTTTCATATTTTAAACTTTGTAATAAATATTTAAATGATATACATATAATAAAGTAAATCATAATGTGATATATATATATATAAGGTTCTAGTACATATAATAAACTCCACTGCTTGATGGCGCTGATTTTTGCCAAATGCACATCAATATACATGTTTATTGGCGACGATATGGTAAAATATATGGTAAATTTTAGACATTTATATACAATCTTTTTTAATTTTTTAAAAATTTCTAGACGTTTATTTTGTTGTTGTTTTTTTAATACTTTTCGAAAATAGTATGGGTTGTTTTTTTGTTTTTTTTACTAAAGACTTAAACATTTCATTTTTAATAAACCAAGACTTTGTTTTTAGATGGTTGAGTGGGGTTGGTTTGCTTTTTAATTATCGTCTTTTTACCCTTTTTTTTTTTTTTTTTGATATATATATTTTTTTAACATTTATGATACCTAAAAGTTTTTTATTTTTAGATAATGGTAAAAGGGTTGATTTGCTTTTTAATTATCGACTTCTTTGATATTTTTTTTAAATATTTATGCTACTGAGAAGTTGTTGCTTCATTTTTATGCTTTTTAAGAAATCCTTAAACATTTCATTTTTAATAAACCTAACAGTTTGTTTTTCAATGGAGAGCGAGTTCAGTTTTCTTTTAAATTATGTAAATAACAACAACAATTTTCCATGAAATAATTTGGACATTTATTGAATCAAAGTAAAACTCAACTTTTTTATAGGTTATAAAGATATTGGCATAGAAATAACAAAAACTGTGGCCAGCAATTCACTGAGCTTCAATGAGTTTTTTACACCTGCTGTTGCCATTTTACTATCCTCACTCAGAATCGCCCAAAAATGTGCATTTTCACATGAACTCAATCTAACCTTTTGCAGTTGTGTTCAGTTACAAATCATAGGGAAGCATGTGTGACGGGCTGATAATTCTTAGTATGTACTACTACTTCGATTAAGCTTTCTCACAATTATTCGGAATGAATATTTTAAGGGTTTCATGTACTTAAAATATGGCTATCTTCAAATCATACCATAGCAATAGGTCAATTGTGCTTACTTGAGGAATACTTGCATGTAATCATAGAATACATTGCCATCAAATGGCCTGTTACAGCTACAACAACACTGTTGTAGTATTAGCCATAAGTTAGGACTGCTAAAACAGCACATTGATACATGTTGCTCAAAAACCAGTGTCATCAAGTGGTGGAGTGTATTATATGTACTTGTACCATATATAATATTAAATACAATCATTTTAAATACTGAAGTGAAAGTGTATATATATATATATATATGTTCAAAAGATGGCGCTTTACCAAAACCACCGAACAAGTGTAAAATTTGTTTACATAAACGAAAAAAGAGTCAGAATTAACTACCTCTTTCATTTGCTCACCTCCAGATCAGCTGATTTCAAGCTGGTTTGCTCTCCTCAGTGAGGGATAGAGTATAAAAACTAGATCTAAACACTGACTCTCAAGTGTTTATGCAAAACGTTTCTATCAGATTGCAAGCGTGAATTTTTCAGACCGGTAAAGTCTTCAAACTCAGCCTAGCAAGCCAGATATTTATATGGGTCTGATCTCAGTTCAGTATCACCATATAATCAAAGTCTCTGCAATATATATCATTGCAAGAAAACTTTAAAGGTACATTTATGAAAAACAAAAACAAGTTACTCACGTAACCTGCTATCACTTGTTATTTATGTTCAAAAGATGGCGCTTTACCAAAACCACCGAACAAGTGTAAAATTTGTTTACATAAATGAAAAAAGAGTCAGAATATATATATATAGATGTATTGAAAGTAATATGTTGATCTGAAAAAACTATAATCCTAGTGAATATGCAAATGTTACTTTTTATATAATGACAAAGAGATCTTAAATGGATATAAAAAATATTTGATAATCATTTAAATAATGATACATTGACATTTTCATTGATATAATCCTCCTTAAGATTTGGATAAAAAATATCTAGCTTAAAAAACAACTGTTTTATAACCTTAAAAGCTACAGATCCTAATAAAATAGTTGAAGATGGTTTAAAATATGAGTGATTCCAAACAATTGAATATGAATAGAGTATTTTAAAAAAATTATAGACCAGTTGGTCCATTTTATTTTAAAAAAACTTTTATTGTTTTTATTTATAAAAATAAAGGGATTGGGAAATTTTGCAATAATCATTGTGAAATATCATAATCTTGGATGAGTAATAACCCCACCCCCCCCCCCCCAAAAAAAAAAATTGGGAATTTGGAAAATCAGTAAGTTTTTGTTACACAATAAATACAAAAAAAATTTTGGGAGCACAAGTGTGATTCTTATATTGCTTTTGTTGGTTTGAGTGAGAGCATTTGATTTAATCAGTCAAACAGTTTTGTGGCAATGTTTGAAATTAGTTGTCATCAATATTTACCCATAATGCATAGTTTTAAATGATGGAATGAAAGAAAATATTTTATCATTGCTGATATCTTAGATATTTAAAATGAAAACTGGTGTTATGAAAGAATATATGATTTTTATGACAATATTTTTGGAACACTAAATAGTGTCATGAAGTAGGCAGCAAGATATGGTATACACGATGTTAAGGTTTTTATTTGAAACAATTAAAGGTTATAAACAAGTATCCCATTTTTTAGGCTTTTTGGTTAATGCAGATGATTTAAAAGATTATCTAAAGAATGTTCTTATTTTGAATGCAACTAAACTTTCCATTTGAATGGTTAACAACTTGAGAATGAATTTTAAAAAGACAGACTTAGATGTTGAACTGCAATGCAGACTCCAATCTGCTGCTGATGCATTTAGCAAATGAACAGATAGAGTATTTCATCACAATGATATAACTGCCATCATTAAGCTAGATGTGTAGAAGACTTGTTTCATCTGATTTGCTGTATAGAATTAAGATTGTTAATATAACATAAAAGAACTACTTTTTTTTTTTAATTTCAAGCTTCTTCATAAGATTTTAAAAATACAGTGGTTGCAGAGCAAAAGTAAGAGTAATGTCTTAAGCAAATTTGGGTGTCATATTAATGAATCTATTATTATAAAGGCACATCTTTATTGGATTAAACATATGAAAAGAATCAGTTGTATCAGTTTCATGAAGAGATGAACCTTATTCACATTATAAACAAGTGCAATATTGATCACTTTCCGTGCATAGATTTGGATGAGTATAGAATATAATAGAGGGCACAAATAAACAGCTTTAATATTTAACCACGGAAACAGTCAGAAGATAGTACCACTAAATGTCAGGCAGACTAAGTTTCAGAATGTGATGTACGTAAACGCCTTTGTGGATCACGGATGAGTTTAAATTCTCATATAAAACTCATTATTAACCTTCTATTCTTCATTTTTCCAGGGGGCTTTAAGTGGCTGCTAAAGGTACGATGAAAACCAATCAATACTTCAAAAAAATAAAAACTTGGCAAATGTGCTAAAAAATATATCTATTTTTTTTTAAATTTGATAGTACAGTACTATAAATTTATTAAACGCACATTGATTACATAAGTAATATTTACTGAGGCTATAACCTCGATAATATGCGTATAAAATGCGACAGTAGGGACCTAACCACAAGCTTATGATTGCCTAAGTAATGTTTACTGAAGCTATAACCTCGATAATATGCGTATAAAATGCGATAGTAGGGACCTCTACAGGTATTTTAACCACAAGCTTATGATTACGTAAGTAATATTTACTGAGGCACGTAAGTAATATTTACTGAGGCTATAACTTCGATAATATGCGTATAAAATGCGATAGTAGGGAGCTCTACAGATATTTTAACCACAAGCTTGTGGTTAAAATATCTGTAGAGGTCTCTACTATCGCATTTTATACGCATATTATCGAGGTTATAGCCTCAGTAAATATTACTTAAGTACAGTACTATATAAGATTTTAAAAATGAGAAGCATACTGTTATATAATATCGCCATTTTCAAATGCCGATGTTAAAAAAAAAACTAAGAAAGCAAGAAAGCTAATTTTTAATCAAAAATTTTACTGAGCTCATTTCTAATCTGACTGTTTTAAAAAGCTATCTACTTAAAAATGACATTACAACTTTAACAAGAATTACCCCCCCCCCCAATTTTTAATTAAATTAAAAAGATGCCATTTTATTCAAGCTTTTTATCGAAAGGAAATAAGTTGAGGCATTGCTCTGAGCGATCAGCCCAGCAGCAAATGCAGCTCATAAGGTTGCCAGATGATTCCCATATTGAGAAAAATGAAGAAAAAAAATAATATTTCTGCCAGATAAATGGAACTGTTGTTCTCTTTCTTCTATTCTGATGATTGAGAAAGTCAACAGACTTCTCAAACAACTCACCATAGGATAAATAAAAAATTAATTAAACATTCTTCTAATGAAAACGTGTTTGTAGTTTTATTGTAATTTTTTGTTTTATGTCTACAGCTAACTCAAAATTATTGGTAGATACAGCAATCTGAACGGGGTGAAAGGAGGGAAGGGGACAAAAATAATAAAATTTAAAATGCGCTAATTTTGAACAAATATATGTATGTGAATACAGATATAACTAATTAAAAGTGAATTGAATTTATAAAATAGATACACCTCCTTTACATCACCCTCGAAATATATATTATTTTCCCTTTCGCCTCTCACGTAATATATACATGTTTATCAAGATTCTAAACTAATTAAATTTATAAAAGAATATATATATTTCACTTCATTCCCCCTCACAGTCCCTCTCTCATACGCACGTACATGTCATGTTTCATTAAGTGTTTTTAACTAACATACTAAGCTTTAATTTAAAATTGGTGATCATATATATAATTCTTATTTAAAACAACTATCTCTATAATGCAAGAAAAGTATACCTAACTCTTTAGAGGGGAAAAAAGGATATATGTATTTATTCAAAGTCTTATGGAATTGTTTGTCTGTGAGAAGATCTTATTAAGTAAAACTTTAAATGATTAAATTATTATCATACAATAATAGAATTATCATTATAATGGGAAAAAAAAACTAGCTATGTGTATATAGTTGGTTATGTATTTAACTTATTTTCTTAGATGATAAGTTTAAAATAATCACTGGTTATGGTATTTATTTATTATATAAACAAACCATATTTTTCTCAAGTTCTCTTTCTCCTTTAAACATTTTAAAACATGTGTGTGTGTGTGCTCTGCCTTCTATATGAATGTATTGAAGAATATAGTACAGGCACCCACATTGTTATACTGCAAAAAACACAAAACATAAATGCTCAAACATGAATATAGATATGTTTTTTTTTTTCATTTTATTTTAGTAAGAATAAGATAACATATATATATATATGCAAATATATAGGGTAATATATAGGTATTTATATTTAAAAATTAGCTTTATAGTATATTTTACACCCAAAGATTGCTTATCTATCTTAAAGATAGTCTACCCTTTGCACTAAGATTAGTTTTGGCTAAACTTATCACTGAAATTAGCTCAGCTAGATTGATAATATCCTATCTATATAATTAAATATTGACATAGTTTTTTGTTTCTCAGACAACTAAATTGCATTATAAATCTATATATATATTGCATCTATTTGATATAAGTTGTAAAAATTAGTTTTAGATTTTTTTTAAAAGATAATTTTAGATTTTAGAGTATGTAGAAAACGCTACATTTTGAAGTGAAAAAGAAGTTTGTATTATTTTATTCTTTAAACTGTGCATGGTATTGCAATATTTTAAATATATTTTTAAAACTGCTAACTTTCAACATATTATACATAAAAATTAGTAAAATCATAGACAATTAAAGTGTATAGGTGGATAAAAAAAATTAAATTGCTAATTTATTCAACAAGTTGTGCTTCATGGTCTGGACTAGAATCCTAACTGGTTAAGTCTTTCATTTTTTTTCGGGTTCCAAACGTTTGCAATCATACATGCAGTTATTCTAATAATAAGAATAGACAAACTCCAGACATATGATTTTTTTCTCTTACTATTTCTTCAAAGAAAGATTTTAACTCTGAAGTGACTTATTTAAAAGCATCTAATATTTCATCAAGATCAACGATTATTTTTTCACAACTAATTAATAAGTAATTATTAAACTTTCCATGAATATGTAATTAATGGTTTTGTAAAGAGATAATTAATATTTTGATGATATTGTCCTTTTATATACTTACTTACTGCATTCCTATTACAACTCATTTAAACTAAACAAGCACATTAAAAATAAATATGTATTCATTCATGTTTAGAAAAGTGTTAGATACACACAAACTTGAGAAAACTGACAACACTTGTTATTAATTTTTATGTTATAAAAGAGATAAGTATATTGCCAATGGTGTCCTATGCATTCAGTCTAATATAATATAAGCTGGATTAAAATTTCAAAATTTAATACCTAATGAGAAAGGTAAAAATAAAAGAAAATTTTAATTTAACTAATTGAATAGAATAGTTCTGCTCAGTTAACTACTTTGGCATGTGAACATTACTTGACTATCTATCAATTAACTCTATAATAATAATAATAATAATAATAATAATAATAATAATAATAGTAGTAGTAGTAGTAGTAGTAGTAGTAGTAGTAATAGTAGTAGCAGCAGCAGTAGTAGTAGTAGTAGTAATAGTATTACTGAAAATAATTGGAATGTGAACAAAGTTGATTCTCTAGCAGTTAATTCTATAATAGTAGTAGTAGTAGTAGTAATAGTAGTAGTAGAAGTAGTGATAGTAGTACTAGAATTAATAATAATAATTGGCACTGAAAATTAGTTGACTATCTAGCAATTAATTCTATCGTTGTTGTAATAGAAATAGTAGTAAGTAGTATTAGTAATAACAATAATTGACACATGAACATTAGTTGGTTTATCTAGCAATTAAGTCTACTACTACTACCACCACCACTACTACTACTACTACTATTATTATTATTATTATTATTATTATTATTATTATTACAGTAGTAGTAGTAGTAGTAGTAGTAGTAGTAGTAGTAGTAGTAGTAGTAGTAGTAGTAGTAGTAGTAGTTAGTATATTGTGTTTTTTAATAAATTTTAATTATTGTATTTTATATTTATTTATAAGTTTACGAATAGTAGTAATAGTAGTACTATTAATAAAATTATGATGATTTTTTTTTAATATTCCACTAGCTTCTACATAATAAACTATTGGGAGATATTATGCTTCTTTAAGAACATATTTAGTGCAATTATTAATTACTATTGGTAAGTATTTCTGTATACCCGTTTTGGGGATTATCATTTATACAGAGAATAAGTGCATCTGTGTAGATTTTACTTTAGTGACCCATGCACTCATTAAAGCTCATAAAATAACTCTAAAATTTGAGATATTATAATAAACTGGGTTTAAACTAATGACAAGGAGCAGAGAACATTTAATTGTGCTCTATTATTTATTTATTTAACACGACAAAAATTTGACATATATTTGTAATAATTATATAAACTTAGAGAGAAAAAATAGATAAGAAAAAATATTAATAAATTCTAAAAATCAGACAAATTATATTTGTAAAGCCAAATGCATTTTTAAAAATATGTAGGAAAAGATAGTAATGAAAAAAGGAAAAGAGATAAACTACAAATTCAGAACATATGACATATAACGACGATGATATAAAATAAAAATGGTAGCGCATACATGTGCATTAAAAACTCATCTATAAGTACAACTTTATGCATAAATAAATATACTTGCATATCTATACATTATATATACAAAAAAGCGTTCATAATATGTACGTTTGAATGATGTATACATCTGGTAAACAAATGTTTGTGTGTGTTTATTCGTGCATTCGCTTGCAAGTTAAATAAATGTTAATAATAATTTTGTTGTAGTAATATTTTTCGTTAATAATACTAATATATTCTTTATCTTGAAAACATGTAAAAAAAAAAAAAAATTAAATAAACTGTACAGTAATATTAAGCGTTTCTAAGCAGGACCGAAAATAAAACTACAAACCCGCAATAAAAAATCAAAATAACAATAAATAAATAAAACATGGCATTAAGATTTACAAATTATTTGCAAACATTGTTTTAGCTCAAATTTGTATTTTATTTTTTTACAATACGGTGGTACAATTTCTTCTTCTTCTTTTTTTTTTTTTAAAAAAAGAAGCTTTTCTTACCCTAACAAATGAACTCTGTAAAAAAGTTTAAGAACTAGTGCAAAAAATATTAATTCTTGGTTAGGTTTATCGCCTTATGACAGACCAACAGAATAAATGACACGCGTCTAAATAATTAGATTTTATATTAGCAAAGAACTTTCTTTTGCACTAAAATATAAGAATGCATATTTAATTGCAATAAATAATAAATTTAATTACTGAAAATGTGTTGATATCCATGCTAGGGATTTAAAGAACGGCCATGTTGATCATTTACACAACGTTTCACTCGCTTTTGCATTACACAAATCAATATGACACTAATACGTCAAATCTACATACCTGGTAAGCAAACCCAAACCACTGTTACCGCGCACAAGTAGTCAAATAAAGAAAATTTGAACGCCATATATCCACACTCATGGGGACAAGTTCGCTAGAAAACTTTGTTACAAAACATGTAGTACGAATACAAAGTAATGAGAACCTTTTTACTGACACTAATATTTTTATACTTGCGCCACACTGCCACGGTTTAATACTTCTTTTCTCAAAACATAAATGTTTTATAAAATTAATAAATATCCAAAAACTATTTGTTTTGATATAACAACATAATTTTTTATTTGAAAAAGTAAAAATAAATTACCAAAAAAAGAAAATATTTTTTTAAGGAACTATTTTAATAAGGCAACTTAAATATATACATACTGTATATATAATTTTTTGTACTATTGAAATCAAACGAGGGTAGTGAGTGCATGCTAACCTCAGAGAGGGAAAAAGGTCATTTTCTGGTTCATCATATTCCCGCGGAAATAAAAAGAGGGTGGGAGGTGAGAAAGAAAATACTGTATTAGAAAGATAAAAAAAGATTAAAAAAAGCATGAACTATTTAAGAGTTTAAAAAATGTTGGTATGTTACGACTCACTTTCACGTGTTGTACAACGCCACTTTATTTACTTTTTTTTTTATATATATAATAATAATGAAAATTTATCTCTTTTATTAAGAATTGTTTTTTAAAAACGAAATTAAATATTATTGATAAATAAAAGTACATAATAAAATATATAAATTGCCAATTATATATATTATTTTACGTATAACTTTTAATATAAATTGCAAATTCCCATTAACCTACTAAAAACCTGCGTATCATTTCTTATGTTTTTTATTCATAAAATTATCAAATTGTATATATAACATCATATACCCTCTTTTTCTTTATATTAAAAAATATATTATTATTACTGTATTAACATTTTAGCCAAATTTAGTTGGCCCTTCTTCAGAATTAAGTACATATATATAAAGAAAAATTTTTAAATGAAAATGGGGGTAATAAACAAGTAAAAATGATAATTATATGAATGGATTAACCTGAAAACATTATTGTAATCTTTGTATAATAGTTATTTTTGAAGATGGTTAATTTGATTTAACTCAAACATCAATACGATAATAGCACACTTTTTCAGTAAAAAAAAAAAAAAAGAAGATACTTGTATAATTTACAATGGAACTGTGAACAATGCTATATTTTGTCCAATCCCCTTCGTGTACAAACATATATAGCATAATTTGTTGAGAAACTTTGATTAAAATAGAATATATATATATTGCTTATTAAAAATGCAAGTGTTCAACATGCAAATGTAGATGCTTTTTATAACAATCAACCCTTAAGCTATTAAATCTGTAGTCAAGGCAACCTTCTTTAACAATAAAGGGGATATCGCTTTTATCTATGGTCCGGTACATTTATACAGACACTAAAGATTGCAACTTGACTAAGGAGGTTGCCTTGACTACAGTTTGAGATTGTTAATAGCTTAAGAATTGACTGTTTTCATCTACATTTATAAACCTGTTAAAGCCTTGAGGAATTGGCTTTATTGTTTAGAACATACTTTTTAAATATATTATATGTATATATAAAGATTATAGTATAAACAGAATTTTAAAATAATAATACAATTGTTTATAATAAATTGAGAGAGATGCATTAAATGTACTTTACTGAATGTTTGTTTCTTCATTTATTCACTGGAGCACTAATTACAAGGTAAAAGCTACCTGCATTGTATTTTTAATCACTAAATATCACATGATCACCATTTTTTAAGTTACACAAGCTGTTAACATGGAGATCTCTCAGATCCAAAGCTCCTCACTGATGAAAGCCACAAACTAGAAACTAGTCTGGGAATATTGGATGATTAGTCACTAGATAGGGATTTTATGCACAAACCTTGCATCCATTGATTACTCTGGCTTGCACTGAGTGTGCTACTGTATGGTCAGGGGTTTGGGGATGGGGAGTTCCTGGCAAAGATATTTTAAGTGCTGGCTCTGGCTAAGCATTTATCACAAAGCTTGTTGAGGAATTGGCAATCCTCATTGTTTATAACCTACAAGCTTAAGAGAATAGGGTCATGTGATCTATGACTCTTATATAATGAAATGTTTAACTTTTATCATTATTAAATACACTCTGGGCAATTTTTTTTTCCAATTTTTTTTCTTATATAATCATTTACAGTGATCTTGTTATCAAGAAATTAGATTCTTTCTAATTGTTTTGATTTTCTTTAAGTCAATATCAACTTTTAGTAAATTCTAAAATTTTGTGAAATTTTTATCATTACACTTGGAACATTTTTTAAAATTCAAAATACTACACATCAAATTCAGAAAAGATAATAAAGGAAGCATAAAATGTATGTGTTTTTAACATAACCCAAAGAAGTATTATTAATAAGTATGATTATATACAGTGCTTTAAGATGTAATGTAAAATATATTTACAAATTTTAATTTGATTTTTAAATGTGGTTGAGTATGACATTAGAGATGAAACAATGTTGCTCATGTATCATAAAATATATTAAATTTAAGAATTTTAATGCTTTTTGCTTATTTATTTACATTTCTGTTTGTTTACAATTTTTATTGGACAGAATATAAGAGAAGTCATGTACTTTGATACACATTGTTTGCAGAATTTAGTTTTACTGTGTTAACCATTAAGTAAGACATAGAGTTTGAGATAATATGTGATATGTTGGACTACTTCCATCATTTATGAGTGAATGTTGAATGTATAGAAAATTTTAAACTTTATTTAAACTTTCCAAATACAAACAACTTGTTAGTAATAACACACAAACAGACAATACAGGTTAGTAATTACACTATATTTTGAGTAGTATTATTCTCCACTCTTCTTCAGGTGTTGCTGGCCTATATGCACAGTGACAATATTCACTTAGAAGTTGAACTCGCACCTTTAGATTCATGAATATTGAATAAGGCAAATTCTCTGTCAAAGGCAACATATAGTAGAAATTTTATATATTTATATATGAGGGTTGGTTCATATAGGCCAGCAACACTTGAAGAAGAGTGGAGAATAATACTACTCAAAATGTAGTGTAATTACTAACCTGTATTGTCTATTTGTGTGTTATTACTAACAAGTTGTTTGTATTTGAAAAGTTTAAATAAAGTTTAAAATTTTCTATACATTCAACATTTACTCATAAATAATGGAAATAGTCCAACATATCACATCTTATAATATACGATCATTACAAACCTTCAGACAAATAAAGTTTGAGATGTTTATTTATTTGAAATTTATTTGGAAATATCCCAAATCAGAAGAAAAAAGAGTATTTTCTTTATCATTTGTTTCATGCTCATTTTATCATAACTGTTATATTTAAATTTTTAATATATATATCTGATAACAGTTTATTCTCACAGTTACCTTGTTTTACTTTTTCTTTTCGAATATGAATTGCACCCATGTATACTTTTCTTAGATTTAGATATTTCAATACAAATATATATGAAATTTTCTTTACAAGATATTACTTTGAAACTGTATTGAAAAATAAAGCATCTTTGGCAGATTTAACTGTCACACTTGATTCATTTTACAGCCAAATGAGTTTGTATCAATGATAAAACTTATTCCATATTACTAACATGTTGTAAAGTAGCAAATAAAAATTTGCAATCTTCACCAATTTCCAATGGTAAGCACACTTTTGGGACTTTCAAAATATCATTTCCACTTCTAGGGTTAACCAAATTTTGAAAATCTTCGATAAATTTCCTCAAATTGAAAAATTAGCCAAAGCACATAGCATTATCAATTGACTGTCTTTTATTTTTTAGCATTAATTAGTTGATACAGGAAAAGTCATCCTCCTCACAGCTCGCACCAAATGGCTCTGAAAAGTTGATATTGCAGCAGTGAAAGGTGCCCTTTTTATTTATTTAGCCCCTTTAAAGGCCTTATTTTGATGCTAATATACTCTTTCATTCACTAAATCTCAGTTTTAATGCATTTTTAACACAGTTTCTCTATTTCTACCTTGTGCTTATCAGCATTTAACTACCTCATTTTCCCCCTATTTGATGGATGGTTCAACTGTTTCATGGACCATAAAGGGTTTTATTCCCTCTTAGAATCTTAATTATTTCTCCTACTCCAAGTTCCCTGTCACTCAAAATTTGTTTTTAAAGTTTTCTGTGTGTTGTTCCAGTTATTTATGCCATTTTAATGATCCTATTTCTCAAACATTCCCTCCTCTGGAGTAACTAACCACCTAGAATTCCACTCAATTTTCTTATTACTCAACTAAAATTATTAATAACAAGACTTCCAGTGTTTTTTTTTGTTTTTTTTGCTTTTATATCAATATACTTAATTGTTCCATTTCAAAATTGTTTTTCTTCATATTACTTTTCATTCTTTCAAACGATTTAAAGATGGCCACTGCCCCTAGCGGGGGAAAATGTGCAGAGACCTAAACTACATAAACTAAAACCTTCAAAATTACCCATATTTTATCCAAACTGAGTTTTAAACAAGACTTAACTAAAAACATCATCACCAAAGAATTTATTTCAAAGTCTATAACTACTCATTTACAAAAGACAAAAATCAGCCTGTTGCATCTAAGCATAACTCAGAAATCTCCTGATCCATCCCTGGAACCTCTAAAGACTTAACATATAGCTATTCCTCCAAAATTCATGTCACAGATGGATCCTCCTATCAATCCATCAGGGCAACCAAGTCCATCAACATTGCTCCTTACCAAAGGCTCTTCTTTACCTGGACTACATATCCTTTCCATATCCCTTTTCCATTTCATATGTATTCCCTTCCCCTTCACCATATTGTACTTGAATTTCATTTTGCCATGTAATTATCCCTTTGTAAGTCTTTTTTAACTGTTGAGTATTTTATCTTTTTGATGAATAAAAACTTTCATCACTGAAAAAAAAAAATTATTGAATATTACCCACTTGAATTAATGTCAATTTTCCATAGGTTTTACTTTAAATATTTTTTACAAAACCTATAAGACTTCATTTCAATGCAGAATTTGTCATATTACTGATGATTTTCACTTTCCATCTAGTAGTCTTTAACTTTTTTGGCAATAATTGTTGAGCTACACACCTATTAAAAAATCTTTTTAAATAATTTACATTATTTCACATTTCAAGTATGGAATCTTCCTTTTCAATGCTTCATGTATATGATTTAACACACTTAAGAGTGAAGAGAAAAGAATATTGTTGAACTCACATTTAAAAAAATGTTTGAATTAAAATTGGGGACTTTTCTTAAGACAACAATCATGTCTTTAAAGTTTCAAACATGTGAAATCATAAGGACAGTTTTGACTTGTTGTTTGAGGCAAGAGATTGCAGTAAATCACATTTAGGTTTGAGTTTCTCAGTATGAATAGGAAAATAATAAATTGCTGATATACAATATTTTGAACATTCATTACCAATATTTCTGGCACATTGATAATATAGTGATTTAAAATATGTGCAAAGCAACCTATACCAACTGAAAAATATTTTTCATCAAAGAAAATATTGGTTCTTTCTTCTATATGTTGGATTCTATTAAATATTGTATTGCATTTTCCATAAATATAATGCATTTTTCAAGCAAGTTATTATTACAAAGTTTCTTTTATATATAAATGTGATAGTTTCAGCTGTTTCATAAGTTGAGATATATCTATATCAATACTGACTGCAAATTATTGCTCTTTCTGTTGAAACATTGTGTTTATATTAGTAATATTTTTGTTTAACTTTTATTGTCTTCCATCTATAACAATTTTATAGTAAACAGTATTATTTTCTTCTATAAACTGCACTAACAGAATGAGGTATAAGCACAGATCTAATTATTGCTTCTGATTTTATCTTAGTAATTGAACATTTTAAGTTATTTCAGAATCCAGAAATGTATTTTAACAAGATAAATATGCAGTTCTTTGATTTGAAAATGTTATGGTGCATAATAGTGTAACAAACAAAAATATCTACTATGAAAATCTCATTATCTAAGTTTCTGTCTATTTTTATCTAATAATTGATCAGTTTTTCAAAATAATTCACTTGTAGATCTGCCTTTTTTATGCCAGATTCTAAATGAATTTTAAAATCTATAATAACTTTTATTTAGTACAGAAATCAATATATATATATATATATATATATATATATAACTCATTTCTGTACTATGTAAATATATATATATATATATATATATATATATAAACATTCCACTTATGAGTTACTTCAAGTTTATTGAACAAATAAAGTCTTTAATAACTTTTGTTTTATTATATTTTTATAGGATTAACATTGACTAATAATAGTTACAATAGAGTGATGCAATAATGTGTTTGGTATGAATGCAAAAAATTAAACAATACATACTGTCAAAGGTGTCTAATAACTGAACTGAGTGCACAGTTATTACAAATACATGACAATAAATTTTTATATTGGACTATTTCTGACATCTAATATGAGTATTGAATGTTTTTTAGAAAAATTTAACTTTATTTAAATATTCAAAATACATTCAACTGTTAGTAATAACATATCAAATATGCACAACATTTCGAGAAGTATTATTCACCCCACTTCTGCAGGTGTTGCTTGCCTGACCAGTGACAGTACTAGCATGAGATTTGAACCTGGGCTCTTAGATTGTTGAGTATTGAATTTTAAGGTAACACTCTAACCAACTCATATTAGATGATAGAAATAGCCCAGTATAAAAATACAAGTAAAACACTTTCATCACAAACCTTCTGGAAAACATAACAATAAATCATTGTATAAATTTTTAGATGCAAATTTTTCATTATATAGCAAAAAAAGTTCAATAAATATCATTCAAATAGATGGCGATTTGAATTGGCTATTTTTAAAAATGATAATTTATGATTTAATTTTGAAATAGATTTTCATTTTTAAAAAACCTATATTTTGATGTGTCTAGAAACAGAAATTTAAAATCCAAAATAAGAATATCTACTGAAAAGAAAGCATATGGCAACTCTAGTTCATTTATTTTGTGAAAAGTAAAAATTTTTATAAAATTGGAGAAGTTATTTTATTTTCTCAGAATATAATATAGATTTATTTATTTGTTTTAAAAATAACTATTTAATTTAGTAACATTCATAAAAATCTCTTAAGATTTTTTTTATGTCGCTTAGGTTATAAAATATTTTCATTTTTTCCTTCAGTGATGAAAGCTTTTATTCATCAAAAAGACAAAATACACAACAGTTAAAAAAGATTTACAAAGAAATGATTACATAGCAAAGTGAAATTCAAGTACAATATGGTGAAAGGGAATACATATGAAATAGGCAGGGGATATGGAAAGGGTGTGTAGTCCAGGCAAAAAAGAGTATTTGGTAAGGAGCAATGTTGATAGGCTTAGTTGCCCTGGTGGACTGATAGGAGCACCCATATGTGATATTAACTTTAGAGGAATTGCTATATGTTAACTCTTTAGAGGTTTCAGGGATGGATGATGAGATGTCTGTGTTATGCTTAAATGCAACAGGCTGATTTCTGTCCTTTGTAGATGAGTAGTTTTAGTTTTTTCTTTTTGACTTGCTTTTTATCTTTGATAGAGCAAACCACAGCCTGAAAGGGAGAAAAATTCAGAGAGCAAAGAGATGGAGACTTTGAAATTAGTTCTTTGGTGAAGATGTTTTTAGTTAAGTTTTGTTTAAAATTCGATTTGGATAAAATGTGGGTAATTTTGAAGGTAGTTTTATGTGGTTTAGGTCATATTGAAAAGTTAATATGATGTTTTATTTTAAATATTATTATTTAATTTCGTTTAATTAAGAAAATGATAATGCTAAAATCGAGCAACAAAAAATATTTTATAGATATTAGGAACTGTTTTTTTTTATTGTTTTTTGTCTAATGTTTTAACATCAATTATATATATATAATCTTTAAAGTAAAAATTATTATAAAATAATAGAATCATTTTTTTAGGAAAGGCTACCCCATTAAGGAATATTCTAGCCTTAGGTAAAAATACATTTGCATTAAAGAAAAAAATATTTTGTCTTTGTAGGACCTTTCATGGTTTAGTATTACGATTTAGATCTAATAAATATCATTGTATAATCTTTTTGTATCTATTTTCTTATGTCTTATATTAAAATATGTTGTGATATATGCATGTTGCAATCTATAGTTTCCTTGTAGTGTATAAATAACTAAATAAAAAAAGAGAATTAAAAGTCATATGTTAATAATAAAGTATATTTTATTGTTTTGAATGAATCTGGAATCAGTCAACCATTTATTTATTAAATTTAAAAATGAAATATTTTGTTTAAGTTGTATCAAGTGGTAACAATACCTTATTAAGATTAGAAAAAAGAAAGTCACATGTGCAGATCCAGTGTTTTTAAAAAAAGGAAAAGAAAAAGATTATTCTGTGTTACTATAGCTACAGAAACAAATTCAGCAAGAAAAACACACTACTTTCTTTTGCTTAAAATTTTGTGTTTTATCTTATCTTACTTTTATAAATAGATTCTGGACTTATGACAAGAAAATATGTATTGTGAGTAAAAAATTTATTTAAGGGGGAAAAACACAAAAACGTCTCCTCATTTGATATCTTTATGATTCAAATGGAATGATTAATAACAAACACTATGCTTAATTGTCATAAATCTATGAAACTATCAAAATTTATCATGGATTGTAATATTGACAAAGTAATAGTTGAATATTATTTAATAATAAAACTATTTATGGAAACCTACTTTTGTATTTTGTTATTATTGTCATGCCAAGGAAAATATCATGGGATAGTGGAATTGAAATTATATATAAGTTAAAATTGCTAACAGACACAAAGAAAAAAAATTCTTTTACATTATCTACATGAAATAAATTTTATTTATTAATAATGGGCAAGAGTGTAGCAGTAACTTAATGATAAAATATTTATTAAAGACTATTTTTATTAATAGTATTAATTATGAGGTAACTTTATCTTATCATTTGATATAAGTTTGAATAATAGCTCACATAATTAAGCCTTAAATCAATTGTTAACATATTATTTTTTTTGTGAAAAAGAATTTGTAATTAATCCTTTTATGATTGTGTGCCTTAATAATTTTAATCATAGATTATTTCTATTAATTGCAATCTAGCAGGAAGTAAATTATAAAGAAATATATGATATTATATTGCAGTTGGTAAAATTATAACAATGTTCTTAGTCTTAGTCACCTCAATAAGTTAATGTTTACTTCGATAAATTTATATTATTATTAACCTAAGTACTTTGATTTGCTTATTGCATAAATCATTATAAATTACTTCATGATACAATTTAGTTTACAATTAAAAATAATTCATTGTTCATCCCACACCATACTTTATCATCAAGTAAGTTATCATTTATTGAATTGTACCTTCTTTGCCAAACAAGATACCTCACTGAACCATTGGTGCTTTACAAATTCATGAGTCCATTATAAATATAAATATAAACTGCCATAAGGCTATTTGTAGATCAATATATTTATTTGTCTATATATTAGTTATATGTTTTAGTTGTGTAAGAACAGCATTTATGTAATATATTTGTTATATATAGAGCCTGCAAAACAAGTACTTAACAAACTTTGAGAATATCCTCAAACCCAGACCAGTTTCTGCATCTAGAGTCATCAGTGAGGTGCCAGGATATTTATTAGATTAAAAATACTATGACAAGTCCAGCACTTTATCTAATGTATAACTATTGAAAAGAAAATCTGAAATTTTCAGGCATCCATATGTCTAAAAATCCAGCTGTCTAACTCAAATAGCCATATGGGACTGAACTAAGTTCAGATACACCATATAATAATAGGTAGATGGAATTAAAATATTTGATTGATAATCACAGTTAATATCAACTAATTTATGTATACTAGTGCTATATTAAACAGAATTATGACTCACTAGATAATAATTTTTATAGATAATTTTTAAATTTGTAATTGTGCTTTGTTAAGGGTTTGAATTTAGAGTATTTATCAAATTGTTTGAGAAATAGCAAAGTTGTAAAATGCTTTATAAATAAAATGGTTTATAAATATGTCAAATAAGGACATGTAAAGGCAAAATATCAGATAATTATGTCTGGACTTTCTATATAATAATGATAAGAGTTTATGTTTGTGAGTTTAAAAGCATTAGATATGTGCTATATGTTAGTAAAATGCGAAAGGAATGTGGGCTCATTATTAATAAATATTATTGAGTTCTTTTCAGAAAGCAGCTGTAAGATAAATAATGAAAAATATCAGAAGCTAGCTTATTTTATTGAAGGCATTGTATCATAGTTATTTTGAAAAATAGGTGGAAAATATTATTGCTTACTATTTGAATTTGTTGACAATAGCATAAAGCAAAGGTTTTTGAGCATAATCATGAAATTTATATCACAATATAAATTGATTTTTTTTTTAAAAAAAAAAATTAAATACATTAGTTACGGATAATAATATTGTGGTTAGGTAAATCAATAACTATTGAAAATGATATTACTGCTGTATTTTATATTAAAGGGATATATTACATAAGTTGAAATGTGTGTGAGTAGAGATTTAATTAATTTGTAGGGTTCAGCATATAAAGCATGGTAGACAAAACAAGTTGTTCATTTCATTTGATTTGAAATATTGGATAAAAGAGAATCTTGTTCTTTTCTTTCTAAAATCATCATCATCGTAAACCATTATCAGTCCACTTCAGGATGAAGGTCTCTCCAAGTTCAATCCATCTTCTCTGATCTTTAGCTTCTCTTCTCTACATCACCTCTGTTCACTGGGTCTTTTACAATGTCTTGGAATCCAGTTTAAGATTTCAATTGTCCATCTATTATCATCTCTTTTAGCAATATGTACAGGCCAACTCCACTTCAGCCTTTTAATTTTTTCAATGAGCTCAGTAACACCTGTTTGTTCTCTTACTCATATATTGCATTTTCAATCTCTTCTTGTTACTCCTAACATGCATCTCTCCATACTTCTTTGAGTGGTCTGAAGTCTCTGTATTGCTCTTCTATTAAGTGTCCAAATCTCAGATCCATAAATAAGAACTGGTAAAACCCATTTATTAAAAACCTTCCTTTTCAAACACATAGGCATATTTCCTTTTAGTATCAAGTTATTTCTACAGAAAATAAAATAAAGTAATAAATATAAATATAAATAAATTAAAGTAATAAATACAAGTCTAAAATAAATTATAAAAAATGAGAAAGAGTTAGATATTTTAGAACAAAAAAGAGAAGCTTCTGAACTCTCTGTCACATCAAAAAATGATCAAAATAAATTTATAATGACAATGTTGCAGAGCTTAATGATTAAGATCAATGAAAGTCAGGAAATATTAAAATAAGAATTTAAACAAGAATTAAAACAGATTCAGGAAAGTTTATTAAGATATTAAGAAATAAGCTCAATGAAAGCCAGAAAAATATATCAACAGATCTAATAAATAATATTGATGATCATAAAAAAAATATGATGAGACAAATATAAATAAAGCATAGACAAGAAGAGCTTAAACTAGAAATGAAGCAAGGTCAAGAAATGCTAGTAATGAAGATAGAAGAGAGTCAATATAAGAGAATATGTTGATACAAAAAATGAAGTATGTGCATACAGAATTATTAAATACATAGCTTGAAAGTTAAGTTTAATGAATTAGAGAGTAAGATGAAAGAAACTCAAAATCAAATGCAAAAAAGGTCAATAAGTTAAAACATAATATAGAAAAGGGACAAAACTAGACCCCAGAGATAGAAGCTAAGGCAGTAAAGTATAGATTGGAATACCAGAATAAAGGTAGAATCCTAGCAACTAGGTTAAACAAATATCAGCAAATTAATGATAAAGAGTTAGAGGAGGTACAAAATAGACAGGAAGAAGATGCCCAAAGTTTTGAAACTCAGATGGAGTGAAATCATTTATATTATGATATTAGCTTAGATGTAAGGCAATTCAAAGGAAATGACCTGGTTTCTTTAAAGGGTGAGTCCATTATAAGCTTTAATAAATGATGATAGATGTAGGATGTTATCTAGTCATGAAGGTAGATACTTTGACTAGGAACATAAGAATTTGATTCAATTACAGTGTAATGCCAATAATATGTGTTGTATTTGTAAAATTAGTGATTTAGGAAATATATTTTATTACAAGGCTATGACCAAATGCATCAATTGTTTATCCAATTTATGACGGCTGTATTCCAGATTTTATTTGCTATAAAGAATCAATATTTATCAAAAATAAAAGCATTGATTTTATTTGTCAAAGTTTGTGCAACCTATATAATACTATAGTCTTATTTTTCAAATATCCAGTTAGGATGAAAATAAAATACAAATGAGTATAATTGTTGTAGGATATTTTGCCTTGTTAACTGCAGTCTGTTATAATTGAAAAAGTACAAGGCACATAATTTTACATAACCATTCGTTTCTTTGTTGTTGTGATCTAGTTTTGAGTTATTCATTGAATGTTCAGTTGATAATAATAATCTTATGTTAATTGTTTAAAATTGTTTTCTTTACTTTTATTAAAGATGGCAATATGTGATGTACATACAGATGTTGCCATCTATAGTTTCCTTGTGGTGTATAAATGATTAAATAAAGAAAACAATTATATATCATATGTTTAATAAAATATATTTTATTGTTTTGAATGAATCTAGAATAAGTCAACCATTTATTTATTAAATTTAAAAATGAAATATTTTGTTTAAGTTGTATCAAGTGGTAACAATGCCTTATTAAGATTAGAAAAAAAAAAGTCACATGTTCAGATCCATTGTTTTTAAAAAAAGGAAAAGAACAAGACTGTGTTTTGTGTTACTATAGTTACAGAAACAAATTCAGCAAGGAAAACACACTTTCTTTTGCTTAAAATTTTGTGTTTCATCTTACCTTATTTTTACAAATAGATTCTGAACTTATGACAAGGAAATATGTATTGTGAGTAGAAAATTTACTTAAGGGGGAGGGAACACAAAGCTTCTCATTTGATATTTTTATGATTCAAGTGTAATGATTAATAACAAACACCATATAATATATAATATTAAAACTCCACTCTTTTACACTTTATAGCAAAATATATATTTATTTAATTGATTACAGTTTCAATGGTTCCCAGCAGTCTTCATCAGATCTACAAATTTAAACATTACATAAATACAATCATATTTTATATTTATACATATAATCTACAATTTAACTATTTTACATTATATTATATCCAATAATTTATCATCTAATCCTTTTAACTTTAATACTATTTTATTTTATTTTTACTTTTATTTTTTTATTTTTATACCGTTTCTATCATAATTTATTATATTAATAAACCACTTTTCATCTTTTACCATATTTTACATTTATAATTTTTTTTTATAAACTTCAATAAACTTACTAAACTATTATATTAATTCCTATCCAATAATCATGCAATTTAATCCACTAATTATTTAACCTTACTCAATCCATTAATTAAATAAATATATATTTTGCTATAAAGTGTAAAAAAGTGGAGTTTTGATATTATATATTATATAGAGTAAGCAAAAATGAAGAAAAAGAAGATGAGGAAGAGTCTTGAGGATTATATTATAACAAACATCATACTTAATTGTCATAAAGTTATGAAATTATCAAAATTTACCATGGATTGTAATATTGACAAAGTAATAGTTGAATATTATTTAATGATGAAAGTACTTATGAAAACCTACATTTGTACTTTGTTATCATTGATGTGCCAAGAAAACATGGGATAGTGGAATTGAAATTATATATAAGCTAAAATTGCTAATAGACATTTTAAAAAAAATGTATTTTACATTATCTACATGAAATAAATTTATTTATTAATAATGGTTAAAAATATAATAGTTGCTTGATGATAAATATTTATCAAAGTCTTTTTTATTAATACTATTAATTATGAGGTAACATTATATTATCATTTGATATAAGCTTAAATAATAGGCTCACATAAGTAAGACTTAAATCAATTGTTAACATATTAAGTTTTCTTGTGAGAAAGAATTTGTAATTAATTCTTTTATGATTGTATGCCTTAATAATTTTAATCATAGATGTTTTTATTAATTGCAATCTAGCAGGGGGTAAATTATAAAAAAAAATATATGATATTATGTTGTAGTTGATAAAAGTAGAACAATGTTCTTAGTCTTAGCCACCTCAATGAGTTAATGTTTACATCAATAAATTTATATTATTATTAACATAAGTACTTTGATTTGCCTATTGCATAAATTATTATAAAACTATTTTATTACACAATTTATTTTATAATTAAGATAATTCATTGTACATCCCATATCATACTTTATCATCAAGTAAATCATTGTTTATTGAAATGTATCTTCTTTGTCAAGCAAGATACCTCCCTGGATCATTGGCACCTTACAAATTCATGATTCCATTGTAAATATAAAACTAAATTGTCATAGAACCATTTGTGGATCAACATATTTATTTGTATATTTATTAGTTATATATTTTAGTTGCCTAAGTACAACATTTATATAGTATATTTAAATTGCCCAAATATTTAATGCATAAATGGAGAAAACCATTTGATTCATGATTTATTTATTATATGTGATTACTCAAATCTTTGAGATACTTGCAGGCTAGTTAGCCCTGCTCAGTTCTAATATTTTCTATAACATTCATGATTACCCATATATGCAAATTATTCAGGGAACAGAACTTATTTTACCTCTACAATTTGGCAGTCTTTATGAATATTCCTTTATACTTTGGCTTGTCCAACAAGAAAATATTGCTATTTATGAGGTCAATGTTGCTTTATTAGCATTTCTCATATATTCTAGAATATTTATTCCTTTACAATATATATATATTGAATTTCCTTATAAAATATTGATTAAACAGAAAACGTAAAAATTATTATTTTATTTATTGTTCAAAATATTTATTTGCACCTTTTTTCTCTTGATTTTATATTTTTTTATTAATAATATCAATAGTGGGATATAGTGTTATAGACCAATATTTGCAGCTATTGATCACAGTTGTATCAAAAACAACATTCATTTCAAACATTTAGAGGAAATTATTTATGAACAAAACTCATATACTGTGTTGAACATTTTAAACCAATTAAAACAATCCTAGCTAAAGAATAATTGTGACTAAGGATATTAAAAAACAAAAAAACACCCAAATATATAGATACGAAACTGGATCCAAATCTGTATGAATATACAAGCAAATTATTATGGATTGAAAACATTATTGTGTTTTTATTAAGAACTCATAATTTTATAAATTATAAAGATCCAGGCACATTTCTTTCAGATCCAATATTACTCATTGATGAAATCCATAAGCTAGAAACTAATCTAGGAATATTGAATAAGAAGGCAGTGAATAGGAATTAAAATGTGCAAACATTTTAGCATCTATTGATTACCATGGCTTGCACTAGGTGGCAATATTATATAAAAAAATGCTACTGTTTTTATTATTGAAAATTTTAAGTATATGTGAACTGACTTTCATTTGATCACCAGATATTGATAATAATATCTAATAATAGCAATAATTATTAATTTTTAGGCTTTGTTTTATTGACTTTGTGATCCTAAATTATCAAAGAGCTCATTGGCTTAATTTGAAATTTATTGACTTGATTAACCTGATATAATAAGAAAACATTTGTAATATTAGTGATGATGTTTTTTAATAAAATGATATACAAAAACAAGCAGTGTAACAACTGCCCTGTGCTCATTGAGAATCTAAAAGATATTCATTTCATTTCAAACACCTTTATTCATCAAACAAGATACAATATTAAGAATATAGCAAAGGCAATTACAGTTAGGAACTTACATGACATGTTCCATAGTTTGAGATAATACATTAAAAAAAATGTAGAAATCGGTACATGGGGTTTATACAATCAAGCATTACATATTGAGGGTGTTGAGGGGTTGTATTATAAACATTTAAGGCAATACCACCATTGTTAAGTAATAAATAGAAATTAAACTTAGATAATCCTATTAGGTAATAATCATTCCAGAAATTGAGTAAACATGACATACTGTTTGGAACTTATATATAGCATTCTCAGTTTAGCAGAATACATTAAATGAAATTGAACATAGTCACTACTTTTTTTTAGCATCAAAAATTCCTAATTAGGTGTAAATCACAGCTATGATCAAATGATAAAATAACCAATAACATATTGGACAGATCCCCAGGGCTTTTCAGCAGTCATCAGCCAAGAAATCAATCATCTTTTTGATGATGGGCACTGTGAATGTGCACAGGGGGTATAGGAGAAATTAGGAAATCCATGCAAACCAGGATGTGTTCTCTCAGGGAGGGACTTCAGTCTTAACAGGATCTGGGTCTCAGAGATCTTGAGGGGGGATGTGTCAACTGAATCCAACCTCCGAACATTAGTCATCCCCAATTGCTGTTATTTTTGGGCATAGAACTCTCTTATCCTGACAAGCATGGAAGAGCCCAAGTAGCAGCTTCCTTGCACCTCAATTGACTTGGGGCCCTTGACATTTGACTAAACCAAGAGCCCAGCAGTGGTAACCTCTGGTCCAGCAGTGTTGATGGTGTAGATATTGTCAGGACCTCTTGGTCAAGAGGTACTCAGCAAGGGCACTCTGGTATGAGTTATATCTGGTCTTTAATTCAAGAATGTACAGGACATTTTGTGCTTCATACAGCATGTTATTCAGGTTTCTAGTGATGGCATCAAGTTCAGCCATCTACAAATTGAGTCTTTTGTTCTAATAGTACCTTGATTTTTTAGATGTTCAAAGAGTTAACAAAGGCCAACCATGCCTCCACTGGGGGAAGAGACATAATCCCTAACCTGTGGAAGGCAATGTAGGTCTTGGGCACCAGCTCTGTTGTTATGCTGGACCTGATAAGCATACTGACCATACAAGTAAGGTGGGTGATTGATGGTGTGACATTTTTTGGCCTGATCTTGATCTCTAATGCTAGTTGATCACAGAATGCATTCGACCAAAGGTGAGACTCAATCAAACTGGTCAGAGAGGGAGAGTATAAAACAAAAATGCATCTTCAGGGAAGAAGCCTCTTGCACTTACTATGGGTAGACTGAGACTTTTAATGTATTTAAGGAAATATGCATTTTGAATTTATTGCTCAGTTACCAATTACTTTAGCTTAAACAATTATGGATCGATTTCACTACTAACAATATATTCATCTGATTTTATCACACTGCTTAGCTTTGATTGAGATCGAAAATTTTAAATCCAATGCAACCTATTTATACATAGATTTATACCAACTGAATATATGTTTTAGTAACCCTACTTATATTGTAAGTACTTTTGACTTTTGGTAAAAAGATAATTATATTAAAATACTATCACATCACCTAATTGGTTTATATTTAATATCAATATTAGATAAGAGTCTTATTAATATATTTCAATAAACTGTTTCTGTAGACAATGCACCTTTATTTGTCACTAAATATATACTCCTGGGAAAGTTTTAGCACATTTGTGTCAATATGGAAAATGTGTATCAGGCTTCGGGGCCAGAAATTATTCACTATGAAGTTTTAAATGTATTTCTAAAATTATTTTTTATGTTGCTACATCTTAAAAAAAAGTTTAAGATTATACTGATTAACAAGAAAGATATATGTAATAGCATCTGTAATCGGTAATTTGGTATCAATGGGTAAAATTTATTAATTAAAATTTATTTTTCAGTTGTTGCTGAAACCCGGGCAAATGGGCTATGGATAACTGATGTGTCTACAATTATCTTGAAAGATTTGTCATCTCATTAATGTATCACATGATCACATTTCCTATACTAGCACATTAATTGTAGGCATTAGATAGGGATTTTATGCACAAGCCTTCTGGAATCCATTGATTACTCTGTTTAGCACAGGTGGCAATACTGTATGGAGAGTTTTGCTCATTAATGTGCTGAACACAAATTTCTTTTTAAGTCCATTATTATAATTACAAAGAGAATTTGGAAAAGTTATGTGGCCTGGTTATATCTTATAGTTGCATTCATATCAATTTCTAATAAATGATCTTTAGATTTCTTTATTCAGCAGATTGGCTTAATTGCAAATGTGGTGCTGTTATATGTAAATTTTGTGCTTCTACTACATTCTATTGGTAAGATATCTTATTAAATGTAAAGATGCTCTTCTAAGTCTTATTTTTCATAAACTTACAATGAAAGTCAGATTGCACAATCTTATTCTCATGTATTCTCTTAAATATTCAAATGATCTTTGACTGAGATTTGATTTAAACTAATTGTTTTTTTTTTTAATTTTTGACAATTGCAAATGTAATATCATTGTTACTTTTGGGTGAATTAAAAAGGTGCAACACAATTTTTTATTTTGGGGAATATGAAGTCTGATATGTCAGGGGGTAAAGTATGAATATCATTGGTAGAATATCATACATCATATTAATAAATGATCAATAATAAGAATAATAAAAATAACAAATGGTATCAATTGTGAATGTTGAAAATTTTCCATCTGTAAATCAAATAAAAATAGAAACATTTTCACTGGAAATAATATTAGATTTAGAATTTTTTTGTTAACTCCTTATCAAAAATTTGATACAGTTAAGACTACTGCTATCACCATCATCATTTAAAACCATTATCCATCCACTGCAGGATGAGATCAGACCAATTTTAATCCCTCTTTTCTGATATCTAGTCTCTCTTCTCGGATATCATTCCAACACGCTGTCTTATTTCATCCATCCATCTCACACATGGTTTTTTTTAGGTCTTTTACAATCCTTTGGAATCCAGTTTAACATTTTCAATTCTCCACTTATTATCATTTCTTCTAGCAATGTGTCCAGTCCAACTCCACTTCCGTCTCTTAATTCTTTCAATGATATCAGTTTGTTCTCTCACTCATGTATCCCTGTATTTTTCTCTCATGCACAAAGCTAAAATGTTAAACTAAAGTATCACAGACAGAAAGGGATAGCATTCAGTTGATAGATACCAATTGTTCATTCACCATTTTTGGCATATGTAGCTAATCCATTTCCTAAAAATTATGTTGAGTAACTTGTTTACCATGCATAACAACTTCAGAATCTGATCAACAAATTTGAATAAAAATATAAAAATGTACAATGCAACAATAAATTATAAAATCCAACATATAGAGATTTTTGTACAAGGTTCATCACTTGGAATTGCATCTTGATTGTAGATAATTTGTTGAAAATTCATTATAGAATTTAATATATAGTTGTTTATGTAAAGTCTACAGATAATGGAGAATAAGATGAAATAAACAATTGACTGCCTTTCTTCATATAAATATTTTTATATTGGATTAATTTTCTCTATTGGGAATGAACTATATATTTACCTGACTAGTACTCAATGTTTTAGTTATGATGATAAACTATTTGATGTTTTAATAGGGTCATTGTGGCTACTTTAATGATATATCACCACGAGCTCCACACTTTCTTCGTTTTGTCTAAAAAATGGAATTAAACCATTTATAACTGTTAGTATTCATATTAATCAACATATACCTAACTTCAGAGATAAGCTTTGATCTGATAAAACACATGATTAATATTGTAGATTTAGCCATATCCTTTAAAAATGGATTTAAACCTTTTAAACTGTCAAATATCTACATGCTATTGAGCACTTTAGAAGTAATTACTTTGATGTAGTTTTGTTGTATATTGGATAAATGACACCAGAATTTGGTATCTGTTGATTACTCATGCTTACAATAAATAATTTTAAAATAGAATTATTTGATTATTGTTTTTAAGATAGTTAGTTTCGATATATTAAAATGAGAAGCTCATATCAAGACTGTTTACTAGTAGTCTATATTGTAAGCTAATAATTTATTTATCTGATATTACATATTTGAAAACCAGGCACTCTTCACAAACCTGGGAGCTTAATTGTAAGCATAGGGGATTTGAACTCAGATTTCCAAGTACTCTTCAACTATCCATACTATCTCATATAACTGATACTGACCACATACATGTAGAAAAGATAAATAATCACCAATATATGTATTTCGTGCTAAACCAGGACTCATCAGTTGGTCCAGATTATTATCCACGCACATATATAATCAGTGCTCAGTTTATATTAAGATAGTAAATCTTTATACTTTAATGAACAGGCCTCAATCTACTCCAACCTCCAACTTTTTACCTCCTCAGTTTATATTAAGATAGCAAATCTTTATACTTTAATGGACAGGCTTCAATCCACTCCAACCTCCAAGTTGGAAGTTGGAGTGGATTGAAGCATGCTGGTTTAGCATGAAATGCGTATATTGGTGATGATTTATCTTTTCTACATGTATGTGGTCATGTGTATCAGTTGTATGAGATAGTGTGGATAGTTGAAGGGTGCTTGAAAATCTGAGTTCAAATTCCCTATACTTATCTGATATTATTAAATGGAGTACAATATAGTATATAGTTAGCTTACAATATGATAATTATAACAATGTAATATTGCTGCTTGATGGGGGCAATATAATTTAACCATACTACGTGGGATTTTGAATTTTCACTAGTCATCACAATTTTATTTTTATTATTATTTTGAAGTAATGTATTATTCTTAATTTAATTGTCACATAAGATTTGATTTATTTGATATTAAATATAATTCTATTTTTATTGGTGTGAATATTTGTTTAGTTCTCTCTGAAGACCTGAATTTTTTTTAAGAATATACATTTTTATTTATTAGTGAAAGAAATTTTACTTTTGGTTAATGGAGAATTGGAAGTAACTCTATTAAGAACTAATTATAAGAAACTTCAACTCAAACTTTCAAACTCTCTACATCTATCCAATCTATTAAGAATTTAAAATTAACGCACTTGGTCTCATTACCTTGCTAGATTTTGATTGAGACAGACAACTAAAAAAACGCTGGTAACTCTCTAAAGAAACTTATAAAATTAATATTTAAGTATATACTCTAATGCAAATAAAAATATAAATCTGATTTTTTAAAATGAGTGAAAAAATTAGGGGTTTGCTTTTCATCTTTATGTCAAATTTGATGTTTAAAGTTTTAAAGTTATGTTTTTAATATATATATTATGACAGATATGGATGTCATACAATATTAAAATTAATTATATACTAATTGATTATAATATTAAAATTAATTATATACTGATTGATTATAAATGGATTTTTAAAATCCATACTTATAAATTAAAGAGAAATCAGCTCTCACTTAATTTTAATAATACGCAGATTTTTATTAATAGATTAACATTTTCTCTAAGAGATACCTATATGATTTTCTAAAATTAATTATCTTCACAAAAAAAGAGACTGTATTGTTTCTTATGTATAAAAGTAGATTTAAAATATTAATTACTAGATCTAGTATTATATATATTACTCAAAAAATTGAAAAGGATATAACTTGTAATGAGTTTCTTCTGGAATCGTGTTCTCTTGAGAAAATTGAATTAAGAAAGTTACCCATAATATTTTCATAATGCTTCTAAATTTGCAATATCATATTTAGCACCTTATTTCTCTTACATATTTTTTCATCTTTAATTCCAGTAAATGCCATAATAAATTTTTCACATATTCCAGCACCAATAATGTATTTCCCAAATACTTCAAAATTAATTGTCTGTTTTGTGTGTGCGTGTGCATGTGCGTGTGTATTTTTGTAAAACCACACATTCAAAAATAATATGTTTCACTTTATTATTGCATAATTTATAATTTCCATACTATATAGCTGTTCTGTTAATTAAAAAATAAATTTCATGTTTGATTTTTTTAGATGCCATTAAATATAAATGTTGGTGTTTTCACTTAAAATGCAAATGTGATTAACTCTCGATAAAGTATATCTATAAGATAAATAATATCATGCATCAGTTTTTCTTTCCTTAGGATGATTCACACTTGAATAAAAAAAAAAAAACGCTTGCAGGTGAGGATGAAAGGTAGGGTTACTAGATAAATTGTTCCTTATTATTTTCATTTAAAAAATTTTAAATAGCATTTGCTAAAGCTAAAAAAAAAAAAAGTGAAATCTGATATCACTTCATAAGTTCAACTTTTGATATAGTACAATCAAAAATACTTCTTCAGATGAATGAAAAATAACCTTGGGTACACTATGTTACATAAACAGAAATTTACTAATGATTTATAATAGCCAACTTTTCTCGATCTATTTTTAAATTCTATTTTATTAATCAAGGTCCCTAGAAGGTTTTATCATTGGTGGGTTCGTTATTTTCCTAGCGAAAAAAAATATATAATTTCTAATCTGCTAGGATATTGTATAGTGATATAAAAGTTTACCCATTTTATTTTCCAATCGGATTTCGCATCTACTCTATATATGTCAACAAAAAAAAAAAGATTTTATCATCCATTCCTTGGCCAGCATAATTTAGAGCAGTGGTGAAATGTCCGATTCAACGGTATAAGATCTTCTCATCGATATTAGTTCTGGCGCTTCCGATGCTGGAATTTCTTATGATCTCCCAAATAATAAACCCTCCAAAAAATAAATATTACTATTCTAACTTCAAAAGACAAAAAAAAGAAAAAGAAAGGTTAAAAAAATTAAAAAATGAATTTTGCGATTAGTATAAAAAATGAAAAAGATTGAAGCTGAATTTTTGAATAGTAAGTAATTAAAGAATAGAATTGTAGTTGTATAAATACACAATCCTACTATTAGAATTGGTGCAAAGAATTACAGTGATAGAGTCTTAAACTGTGGAGTTTAAGGGTAAGCTCCTGAATTGGTTTGTATTCTGGCACTTCTAGTGGCATTCAAATTTCTTGTGAATTTCCAAGAAAATATTTGCTGGTGGTTTAAGATGCTCATGTTAACTTGTTATAATACGAATTTAAATGGTTACTAGTAATAAGAAAAAATAGAAAAAAATGACATAAAGAGCTATAAAAACTACAAATGATGCTTTACATTTTCTGAAAGTTTATGATGATAATATTGTATTTGTAATTATGTAAACAGAGGGATTTGAACTTAGGATTGTTCACTCTATTCATTTTCTACTCTATTTCAATCTATCCATAGATATGACTATACGCATATGAAAAAGAAGAACTAATAAACATCAGTTGGGCTAGATCATAATTTCCCACACATATATACAATCAGTGCTCAGTTTATATTAAGATAGCTATTCTTCAATCTTTACTGGAGAAGTTTCACTATGTCAATCTTCTAACTCTTCAACCATCCACCTATCATTAGTCTTGTCTTTAAGAAAATAAGTGGAGAAGTCAGGAGGACTCTTGTGGTAAGTATATGAACTTTCTAATCACTATTGCTTTTGCTAGAATAGTCTAATTGGTTAAAGCATTTCTTGAATGTAATATTCGCAAATCTAAAGGTTCCAATCTCAATTTTGTTTTCAGCACTGGTTAGTGCAGAAACATCTGAAGAAGAGATGGGAGTAACACCATTTGAAACGGAGTGTTACCTACTAATCTTCTGCTATTACTAACAGTTACATGTATTTGGTAAGTTTAAATACAGTTTGAATTGTTCAAAAATATTTAACAATTCATATTAAATGATAAAATTAGACCAATACATGATTAAACACTGCTTTATTTGTAACAATATCTTGCCTTTTTATTTTTTCATTGTAAATTTATTTATTTATCTTGATTATGTGTGTATAGCTTAAAAGAGAAAAGAAATTGTTTGTTTCTAGTGAACTAACAGAGAGAAAATAGATGAATATACAAAACAAAAGCTAATAATCAAATATGATAAACAGGAAGAAATCTTATCTTTATTTAATTTTTAATAACAAAAAAGTCACAGAAAATATCAATACTATCTGCAGAATGTATGTATATGGTGAAAGATTTAAATATATTTGAACAAAATATTACACAAAAAAAGAGAACTGCAGTTGAATCACTTTATGTGTTTATGTTTAATTAAAAACAGCTATATTAAGAGAGATTTAAAGTTTGAATTCGAACTAAAGATAATCTTCAATCTAATAAATGATTAGCAATAATCATTAATTTATTTATTGGGAAAAGGTGGAATCAGTGATTGGAGTCAAGAAAGTTTGATGCCAAAATAATCTTGTAGTCCATCCAACTGTCGTGCCTACGACCCACATTCAAATACAGATTGACAAAACTTGAAACCATTAACTGTTCATAATCAATAACTTAATTTTTTTTCAGAATGTGGCAGTGTAAAAACAAAAATAATATATTCATATTTATAGTCTAATAAATAAATAAAAAACTAGCAACAACAAAAATTGTATCAGTGACTTTCAAAAAGAGTGAGAAAAGCCAAAACTTTTACCTAGTTTAATCAAAGAATTTAAAGCAATCAACTAATTAAAAATTCTGATTAAAACTATATATGTTCTGCCTTTTTATTATATCTTTTATAACGCAAGTTTAATTATTTGGAGTCGCACTTTTTGTTATAAAATGTGTTAACATTTTTTTCCAAGATTACGTGATGTAGCTTAAATGTTCAGTTGCTAGATTAAATCATATTTAATAGTGAGAACAATTAGAATTCAATCAATAACCAAACTGGATTTAAATTATTATTAATCCTGATGAGTAAAGAATATATATTTTGACATTGTTTGCACGTTTATATGTGCGAATGATAAGACATTTTTATAAGGTTTAAAAACAAATGGCAATATTTGAATTAAATTTAACAAAATGACCAAATTAAAATAAATAACTAAAGAGAATAAAGCAAAATTGATTATTTAATAATAAAAAAATTATAATTTTTGGAAAATATGTTAAGCAAAAAAATAAATTATATGGATGTATAGGAAATAATAATAATAATAATAATAATAATAATAATAATAATAATAATAATAATAATAATAATAATAATAGTAGTAGTAGTAGCAGTTAGAACTCCACCTAATTCTAATAGATTGCTTAACAACTCTAAAGACCACACTGATCGATCGTTCACCCCACACGTGGTATACTCTATTGCCTGCCCTCAGGCTGGATGCCACGCTATATATTATGGTGAAACAAAAGCTACAATCAATACTAGACTGGGTCAACATATTTACACATTTAACAGAGCTCAGAAAAACAGCAACACGTCCTCTGTATTCTTGGAGCATGCTAAACAATCTGGACACAACTTCACACCCACCAATCCCATAATATTGTGCTCAGAATCAAATGATCACAAAAGAAAAATAAAGGAGGCATTTTACATCAATGGAAACATCCATGCCATTAATAGAAAGGACACTTGCTTCAAGATCTCGAAGAAATGGGCTACGTAATATTAGCTTATTTGAATATTTGTATTTGCATATTTTATTATACATTTTATGAAGGCTATGAATATGAGACATGGATCCTCGAAAACGTTAAGCCGATAAACTTTAATACTAATTAATATCTTCTCTAATTAACAATTATATATTTTACATATAGTGAAAAGTAAAGCTATATTTATTAAATAATAATAATAATAATAATAATAATAATAATAATAATAATAATAATAATAATAATAATAATAATAATAATAATAATAATAATAATAATAATAATAATAATAATAATAATAATAATAATAATAATAATAATAATAATAATAATAATAATAATAATAATAATAATAATAATAATAATAATAATATACTCCTTCAAATATAAACTCACGGTCAACATTAATAAAACATCAGCTTGATTTCTTTACATTGGCAAGATACATATACAAATTTATCATCATAAACCAATTTCTTTGGATTTTCTTTCTACCTAGGACCCTCTGGAATGAGACAAAAAATACAGAAACAACTGAAAGATAATGCTGAATGTACAACCACTTCTCTTTCCAAAACATACCTCTCTTATATGCAAAAGGATGCCTTTTCAATTAGCTGGTAACTATAAAAATAACCTATTATTCACCAATCATAAACTTCACTAAATCTTTCACATCATCCATTTACTCACTCTGTAGAAAGCTATTATGGTGCAGAAAAGTAGTCTCCATGCCTGTAAAACGACTTATTCTTCCGCCAACCAGAAATGAATTAGGTCTTCACTCCATTCAAATTTTTCATAACGAAAAAAATATTAATCTCTTGGCTGCACTGATAAGAAGTTTTCCAGCTCTTGAATGCATTCTTAAAATAACACCCACAGATGACCATCACCTTCACAAACATATTTGTCTTTGCTTGTAAACCAACTCCAAGCATTTTATGATCAAGTGCCTTTTTTGGGTGTTTGGTAGATACACTTATCAGAGCATTTATAATATGTTGTACCTAGACCTAACTACTGATCCCCAGCCATTAATGTTAAATATGAACAACAGTCAGTTGATGCAGCAATTCAAAAAATAGTCACTGGAACACAATTTTTTTTTACTTTCTTGACTTTCTCTTTAAAGCTAAATCTTCATACTCTACCTACCTCCTATTTCCTTAAACATCACAGGTTTTATAGCAAAATTGATGCTTTTTTTTCTTGTGTCACAGGGAAGAAGAAAAAAAAACAGCACATATTCTTCACCTGCACAGCTCTGACAAATATCCAAGAAATTATGATTAATGCATATAGACAATATAACATTACACTTGATATCCTAAAAGAAATGCTCAGGAAAGACTCAATTTCAGCAGCTCATGCAGCAACTTTTTATTTATATACTTTGTGGTGCACCAAATGTACTTTCTGTCTTAAAAACAACACCAGAAGGCACCCAGCCACATTCTCTAATAAGTTCAAACAACTGAAGGCCAGAGATGGCTAAATTGCACACACAGATATTTTTGCTGCTACATGGTCACTATTAAAAACCCAAGACAGATTATAACCTCAAATAATCAAATGACTTTGCTGTAATACAAGAACAATTTTTTTTGTTACATATCTTATTTTCAACAATTTTTAACTACCACAACTGTGTATTGAATAATCCAAAGGATATATTTAATTCAATCAAAATGCATTTTAAACTGATGAACTAAACCCTCAGACAATGAAATAGAACCATAGACAAATACACAGTTTACAAGTTTACATTTGTCAGACACCTGCCTAACAATTTATTTGAACTGTACCAATAATATCTATCTGTTTGTTCTAAAGCTATGTAGTTTTCAACCATGTATTTTTAACAATGTAACTCTTTATGAACAATAAAGTTTGATTTGAAACATAATAATAATAATAATAGATGCACTTTTCTAATTGGTAACAATTCCAGGAGACATCCAGTTACTTTTTCAAATAAACTTGAAATAATACAGAAAAGGGATAAGAGACTGGCCAGACCTGGCATTTATGCAGCAACCTGGTCATTACTTAAGATTAGATCTATGTTATAGTGAATTGAGGAAATTAAACATTATAAAAAAACTTAGAAGGATATGCATGTCAAATTAGCAACAAGGACAATTTAACAACAATTTTTTCCTTTCTGTTATAAGTAATTGATTTGCTAATGGTGTTCAAATGATAATGGACAATCCAGGATATTATATGTAGACGAACTATGTAAATGCAAAATTTGTAATTCTTTTGAGACAATAAAGGCCTTTTGAAACATAAACATAATAATAATAATAATAATAATAATAATAATAATAATAATAATAATAATAATAATAATAATAATAATAATAATAATAATAATAATAATAATAATAATAATAATAATAATAATAATAATAATAATAATAATAATAATAATAATAATAATAATAATAATAATAATAATAATAATAATAATAATAATAATAATAATAATAATAATAATCTGAACACACTACTTACACCATTACTAACAATCTACACTCTTAACTTCAAACCACCACAAGCTAATTATAAATATTGGGAAGTTTATCAACTTCTATATCCAAGTCAAGATGATGTACAAACTCCACTTCATATCACTAATAAACAATTATGTCACAAATTCAAACTATGTTCACTTGAACCAAAATATTTTGACTTTCTCTTAAAGATAAATCTGGACTCACTACCTACGCAACATTGTTTGAAATATCAAAGAAACTATAAAGATATAGATGATATATGTAATCCATGCCATAGGGATTCGGAGACACAAAACCACCTTTTTTTCTCATGCCCAAGTCTAGAAAACATTCGTGAAATTATTAGCACTTCTCTCAAGGATAAAAAAGTCAATATGAAAACCCTTTTTGACTCTTTTAAAAGGGGTATCTTTGCTGAAATAAGAATCTGCACATTTATACTCTATGCCTTATGGTGTACAAGGTCTAATTTCATATACAATTACAACCCCAGAAGACATCCAAACATGTTCAGAAATAAACTAAAAACCATACGTGAAAGAGACATGAAGATTACAGATCATATTAAATACATTGACACCTGGAATATACAAGAACTTATATAAAAGCACTAACAAAAAAATCATATCTAACATGGACCCTTGTGCCAGTTTTGAAGTCAACTGACACAAATTAGATGCATTCCTGCTTTAATTTAATTGAAGTATATCTAATTGTATATAACTGTATGATTGAGTGATCATCATTGACTTTGTTGAACTGTTTTTTTTTAAATACTTCTAGTTTGATAATGCATACAATCACTGATCAAATCATTTTACATATGTTGTTTTGTGAAACCAATTTATATATAAGAACTATGTTGTCAAATGTAACTTGTATAACCTTTTAGAATACTAATAAAGCTTATCCTTTGAAGAAAAAGAATAATAATAATAATAATAATAATAATAATAATAATAATAATAATAATAATAATAATAATAATAATAATAATAATAATAATAATAATAATAATAATAATAATAATAATAATAATAATTATTATTATTATTATTATTATTATTATTATTATTATTTTAAAAAAAGATAAAATTGTGTTTTTATATTTAAACAATAATATTGCACATTTTTTTGAAAAAGAAGTGTTTTTATATATAAAAAAAGATAAACCTGCATATTAGAATCTTTTAGCTTTTTCAGAGAGAAAAAAATCTATAATTAAAAGAAAGATCTAATAAATTATATTAGAAAGTTGTAAAAAATTTTGCCATCTTTTTTATTTGTCAAATAAGAGAAATATATGGAAAATATTTTAAAAAGAACAGTACCAAATAAGATAAAGAGTCACAATTGATGATCAATTGTTGTTCTTGGGTTGAGAATGCAGCATACTTGCATAAGTAATAAGTTAAAACATAGAAAATTAAGAAAATAACTACAATAAGCAGAGGAAAACAGCAGAAAATAATACAAGATTTTATAAATTTTATATTTTAATGTTTTTATTACATTAGAATCATCTTTTGTAATAGAAAATATTCGTTAGTTTTACTTGAAACCTCAAGTTATACTAGATAAATAATTTTTTAATCTTCAGAGTTTTTGTCCTACAGTAAAAAAAAGAACCCTACTGAGCCAGTGAAAAGTTCAAAATCTGCATTTGACATACCGTTTGTACATTTAGGAGTACGTGTATGCTATCATTAATTTTTCTGTGAAATAAGAAGCAATAATAGTATGAATTAAATAACATAAGTTTCTCTTTCTATTTAAAAATGAGTGCCTAGATATAATTTTAAAAAATACAGCACAAATAATTTAATACTTTTATCAGTGCTTTTTTTATTATTATTTAATGTTTTGATCATCTAGAACAGGGATTGACAAACTTTTCAACATGAACATCCATTTTGTTCTGAAGTTGAACTGAGACTTGGTTTAGATACTTCTGATATAACAACTAAAGATTAAAATTTAATAAATGTGAAAATAAATATAATAATGTAGAAAGTATATTTTGGGTTATATTTACTGCAAAAAAAAAAATTGCTGAAATGGTTTGGAAAAATATAAAATAAGATAGGAAGCAATATATAAGGTAAAATGTGCTTTAATTATATTACAATATTCAATTTTATTTACTAGCCCATGAATCATATATAATTTAAACAGAAGATATGTATGACGTAATTCTTTTTGTTTACATTTGTAACGTTTTTTTATAGTACAATTTGAATCTAATTGATAACGACTACATAAATAGTTGAAAGTACTTCTATTAAATTATGATATATATTTGTTTTTAAAATATTTTTTACTGTATTAATTATTGTATTGTTTTGAATAATTATATATATATATAATATACAAATCAATATATATATCAAAATACAGTACAATTTATATAAATTATATTCTTTTAGAAGTACTTTCAACTATACACTTTGTAGTATAGTCGAAAGTACTTCTAAAAGAATATAATTTATATAAATTGTACTGTATTTTGATATATATATATATATTGATTTGTATATTACATATATTGTGAAACGAATACAGATATCAAACTTTATTTATTACACACACACACACACACACATATATATATATATATATATATATATATGCCTATTCTATGCTAGAAGATAAAGTTTTCAATATCTGTATTGGTCAGATGAGTGACAATGTGGCAGACATAAAATAAAACATGGTCTGTAATAGGCTTATATTTTTTCAATGCTGGTGAGATAATTTCATAAACCTGCATGCATTGAGCTATGGTTTTACCATTATGTTTTTAACATCTATTGAAGTGAAATAGATGTTAATGCCACTAAATCAAAGTGTATTAGTTCCTAAACTGACTGGATTTCATAAGTTAAAGTGGTCCATCATCAGATTTTCAATGAAATGGATGGCTGAAGAATTGTGAAGTAGAGTGGTTTGAAGCCTGTCCATTAAAATATGAATATTGACTATCTTAATATAAGCTGAGCTTTGATTGTATATATGTGTGAAGATAATAATCTGGACCAAGTGATGAGTGCTGGTTTAGCATAAAATATGTATGTGTATCAGTGGTATGAGATAGCATGGATGGTTGAGAGTCATGTGAAAGTCTGAGTTCAAACCTTCTATATATTACATATAGAAGTGTATGTATGAAAAAGCCTGTACTGTAGAAAAAATTCATATTTTAAATTTAATTACTGTAAATATTTCAACTTCTTATTCTCAACCTTTGTTTTTTCTGTTCTCACAGATTCCCATTAAAATGATAACTTAATTTTCAGATAGTAAAATTATCTTGTGCTTTGGCATCTATGTTACATTTTATGCCCAGAAATACCCTATGTGGATTGATTTATTGGTAGTGTACTAAAATTCTAGATTATAAGGTCCTCAGATTGATTTCCATTCTGGAACATTTGGTATTCAAGCCTCTTATATATTGAAGCAGTTGGATCTGAGTTCGATCCTAGCTTCATGTTATTTACCCTAATACTAACCTTAAATTTCCGATGCAATGGGGCTTTATACGCTCAATCCACGCTAATTTCCATAATGACTAACTTGTTTCAAATACGTAGTAAAATTAATTAGTTTAGTTTAAATTTGATCAATTCTCTAAATAAATTCATGATAAAATATTCATGAATTTATATATATTAAATTGCGTGGATTGTGCGTATATATATTTGTAAATATTAAATATATATAATTGTTCGAAAGTTTCATTGCGTCGGGAATACTTGTTTTTTTCACCTTTAAATAATTTGTAAAGTTTTGTAGATTAAAAGCTACATTCCTTCGATAAGCTTTAAAATTCTTAAAAACAATAGTAAAGTTTTATGAATTGGAAAAAGATAAGGATTCATTTTTCTAATTAAATCATTTTCAAATCTTAAGAATTCATTTTCAATTAGAGAAGGAATTCAAGCTAATTAGTTTGAAAGCCTTATCGAAGGAATGTATTTGAAAACAACTAATTATAAAAAAACACATTGATAATAAAATGAGCGCTAGCCTTAAGGCATCTGGACAATATATATAGCCCTGAAAAGTCAGGAGGAAAAAAAAAGCTAGCTTTGTTGTAGAGTAGTGCAGTGAACTCTGTGCGTATAAAAATTGTATTTCATCATGATAGAGGGCTAGAACATCAGGAATCTGGCTATGGTTCCTAAAGTCCCGAGAAATCTTCAATGGAGCTGCTGAACCTTTTTCCGGACCGATCATTCTGCTAAAATTATGAAAGCTACTAAAATACTGTTCCAGTAGTCAACCAATGATGCCTACGTTTTCAACAACTTGGAGATGTAACTTAAGGACCAGCGGAAGGGGTAATATATTTCTATAATGAACGTTAAACTTTCTGGCCAGTTCGAACTTTATTTTACACTCCTCCTATTTAAGAGCTCTTTATTATTTAATGTAAAAATCTTTATAAAATGCTACTATAAATTTATATTGTAATTCTTTCAATCTCTAGTCTTTAAACTTTTTCTTTTCTTACCTGGCGGTTCGTTTAACATATTATATATATGTATTTATCGTGTGATTTATTAATGCTATTTAAAAATTATATGCCAATAATCTTTCAACTCGATGAGCTCCTCTGTTCTATTTGCCTCATGCAAATATTATAATATTAATTTCAAATAGTAATTCTCACCCATTAGAACTAAATTTGAAAGTTCTATTAATCATCGAGTCGAAAGAAAATATTACATGTTTATTATTTTTATAATTGGCTAATAATAAACTATTAGCTCCGTTTTTCACCTATGTCCCCAGCTCCTAAGTTACAAGTATTTATATATATTCATATAATGTTAAAATGGTATTTTCTTGCTTCACTAATGTTGATTTATTAATTCAAATATAATGTTAAATGTTTTTATTGCAAAAAGGGCCGATAAAGGGTTAAATAGATTTTAATTCAACTTTTGTTGTTATTTTGTATTAAGATTCAGGAAGAGCACGATATTAGGGCATAATTAATATAGTTTCCAAATATTTTCAAATAAGTTTTCTTAAAAGCCCGTTTGACTTTAATTAATTGGTCAAGTCATCATGTAGAGCATTCTACATGGGTTTTATTTTTCAACGATGACTATCAAGTCATCATCATCGAACGTTGCTGACGTAAGGCAATCTTCCGCTCCGTTAGGCTGGTCGGTGATCATATTCTCTTATTTAAATTTCTAGAGGAAGAAAGTACTTCCTTTCCTATTCATTAGTCAAAGGGCGTAAGACTTGCCAAATGCAAGCCACCATAGGACTTCGATCATCGACTAGCGATCATCTTTCAATTTTACTCTCTGCCTTGTAATTCGTCAGTACCGTTGCATCTTTGTCCCGGTAAAACCCGCTCCATGCTCGTAATTCGTGATGAAGTGATTTAAATTAAAGTCGAACCAATTCTCAAATATATTTAGTTTAAATCAGTTTTCAAATCAAGATTAAAGTTATGCCTTAAAATACGTTTTGCTCTTCATGAATAGATTTCCGAATGTGAAAATAAATCTCACATTCCACCGTAATAAAATTAGAACAATCATTTCCGTTCTTAATGAATACCTTTATCTGCCTTTATATTTCTCGTTGGGGGCATAGACATAGAATCCCATGTTGTGTAATACTTGTTGGCATATGATAAGGACCGCCACTCTTATTATATTTATAAATTCTCTTAAAGACTAGAGGTAACTAATGCAATCTATATTTTAGTGAACAAAACAAATTATTATTATTATTAAATATTTTCTAACATACTTGGTTTCTTAGTTCATCATTCTTTTTATAATTATTTAAATGTTAATACTCACTGTCTGTGTTGGCAACCTGAACATACATATGATTCGATTTATAAAATTATTCAAAGTATATAAATTCTCAGATATTAGTGTTACTCAGGAGTCTCTAGTCCTCACCAACCGTTGAGCTAGTTCTTGGCGCATAGCACTGTGCCGTCGATTTCTGCTATCTGAGCTGTTGAGTTGGGTTTGAATTCAGTTTTGGTTCAGCTGAGTTTGAATCCGATTTGACTTGCGGTGGTGGTGGGTTTCGACCGGTACATGGTTATGTTTTTGGCTGCCCAATCGTGGTGGCTCGACTTAATAAACCCCACACATGCCCTGTAGATAGAAATTATGGTTTTAGTACTCAGATCTCAATAAATTAAATGTTTAAAGTGATATTTTTGTAGAATGTTATATATATTTGAAAAAGTTATGCGATTTATAATGCATAACTGGAATGATTTAATAAATTAAAATATCACTTTCTAATTCTCTTCCTTATAATTAAATGTATTCAAGATTTTTTTTAAATGCAAAAAAAACTGTTAGAATAATTATTTAAGTATATGTGTAATTAGTTATACGTGTACTATATATCCATATATATATATTATACGTTTGTTTATACGCGTTCATGACAGTAAGAAAATTATCGTTAGCGAAGTAGCAAGAGCAGATCAAAGCATAGGGGTAAAATAAATGAAATATTTTGTCTGTGTCAAAATTAATTTTGTTCATCTCAGTTGTTATAATATAAAATATCTAATATGATATCATATAAAAGTCTTAATTTCAAAGTATTGCTTGCTAGCATATATATTAAATGTTCGCTCCGTATTTTTAGTAGTCTCAAAGTAGGCGAAGACCTTCAAACTGGGAATTATCTGTCAAGCGGTCCGATGCAGTGTGACATTACGCTTTAATGACAATAATTTCTAGAGTAACCTCAAAGCAGGTGAAGACCCTTTGTGTACACCAAGCAGCCAGATGCAGTTGGCAAAATGCTTAAATGGTTTGCACGCTTTCATGCTAGCAAGATTTAGAATAATATCTCCAATAAAAGTTCTTGTAATATTAATTTTGACATTTTTTTTGGTGAGATCGGAAAGCCTCATGCTTAGTAAAAATGAAGTAGTGAACTCCTATATTTAAACTCAGGTCATGAACATGTTAGCTGTTATTAAATAATATTACTCATCAATTCAATTGTTTTATTAAAGGTTAAGTCAATCATATGTGGTTTGGGGGTCAATGGGTTATATCACATGCCCTATTGATCTCATTTTGCTCACTGGCGCCCATATAAATAAATTTGTCAGCAAATTTGATTGTCAGCACAGTAGTGGGTCAATCGCCATAATAAAAAACCAAGTGTGTTCAATACAGAATGATTTGTTGTATCTGCTAATACATAATATTTGTATATCACTGTATAGTTTTTTTTTCAGACATGGGAGAACAGAACAGTTGAACAAAGGGAAAGTGAATAATGTTTTTTTTCTTATCTTTAATATTTTTGAATACATGTCTCACTCAAACAGTTAATATAAAGAGCTAACCAAGAAAACGTAGGTAAACTAAAAAAGGCAGATTACATAGATTGGGGAAATAATATGCAGCAGCTAATGAAGATTGGGACAATGGACCTGTAGTCAGAGACCTCATTAAAATTTACTAAAGAGAAAAAAATATTTTAAGCATACAGAGAGTACTCTAAGTGAATTCACATTGTTCATTATATTGATTGTTTATTACATTATTTTCTTATTTTCAAAAATGGGAAAAGACACTTTACAAACGATCCTCAGAGAAATGAGAGAAGATCGAAAGGTACTGATGATGATGATGGAAAGGCTGGTAAGGCTCGAGGAAGCACGAGGCATCCAAGCCAACTCAAATCTAGAAAATGTAAAGCTTCAGCAAGAAATAAATCCCTCTGAAGACCCAAAAATAGAAAATGAAGATGATCAGGCCACACCAAAAGAAGTTGTGGACAGCAAGGAAAACAACAGTGGTGAGGATGAGTCCAGTTACGAAGCAGTGGAAGAAGCGGATATAGATACAGAAAAAGAAAAAGATGTTCAGACCACTAGTCCAATGAAACTAAAAGTGGAAATGGGACAGATGATGAGTCCTCAACTTAGTATGAAGAAGTTACAGACGCCAATGCCTGGATCCTTGATACAGATTCAAATTTTCAAAGATGACCCAGGAGAGAACCCCATCGCTCATCGAGATAATATTAAAGAATTGTTGTTTGTGCATTCGGTCGCAGAAAAGGCCATAGAATTAATGACAGCAATAGACTATGGGAACTTGACGACAACCAGGGAAGACCGGGACTATGACCATTACAATGCCAGACAGTTAAAACAATATGTACCACCTGATCCAGGGAAACAGTAAGATAAACTGTAGAGACAGATATATATACAGAAGACCAACTGACATGACCATAGGAAAATGAGACTTGATAAATGGACCGATTTTTTTAAACTTATTATAAGCGGAATATTCAAAAAAGTTGATCGTAGTGAGACATGTATAATTTTTGTAGCTTGGGCAGGTTATATTATTCACACTCATGCTGTTCTCCCAGAGTCTATACACTTATGCAACTATATCCTGTGTAAGTAAAGTCTTTTTTTTTTCATTGTTTTTTTTTTGAAGTGAAAAGAAATGAAGCAGTCGGATCTGAGTTCGATCCTAGCTTCATGTTATTTACCCTAATACTAACCTTAAATTTCCGATGCAATGGGGCTTTATACGTTCAATCCACGCTAATTTCCATAATGAATAACTTGTTTCAAATACGTAGTAAAATTAATTAGTTTAGTTTAAATTTGATCAATTCTCTAAATAAATTCATGATAAAATATTCATGAATTTATATATATTAAATTGCGTGGATTGTGCGTATATATATTTGTAAATATTAAATATATATAATTGTTCGAAAGTTTCATTGCGTCAGGAATACTTGTTTTTTTCACCTTTAAATAATTTGTAAAGTTTCGTAGATTAAAAGCTACATTCCTTCAATAAGCTTTAAAATTCTTAAAAACAATAGTAAAGTTTTATGAATTGGAAAAAGATAAGGATTCATTTTTCTAATTAAATCATTTTCAAATCTTAAGAATTCATTTTCAATTAGAGAAGGAATTCAAGCTAATTAGTTTGAAAGCCTTATCGAAGGAATGTATTTGAAAACAACTAATTATAAAAAAACACATTGATAATAAAATGAGCGCTAGCCTTAAGGCATCTGGACAATATATATAGCCCTGAAAAGTCAGGAGGGAAAAAAAGCTAGCTTTGTTGTAGAGTAGTGCAGTGAACTCTGTGCGTATAAAAATTGTATTTCATCATGATAGAGGGCTAGAACATCAGGAATCTGGCTATGGTTCCTAAAGTCCCGAGAAATCTTCAATGGAGCTGCTGAACCTTTTTCCGGACCGATCATTCTGCTAAAATTATGAAAGCTACTAAAATACTGTTCCAGTAGTCAACCAATGATGCCTACGTTTTCAACAACTTGGAGATGTAACTTAAGGACCAGTGCAAGGGGTAATATATTTCTATAATGAACGTTAAACTTTCTGGCCAGTTCGAACTTTATTTTACACTCCTCCTATTTAAGAGCTCTTTATTATTTAATGTAAAAATCTTTATAAAATGCTACTATAAATTTATATTGTAATTCTTTCAATCTCTAGTCTTTAAACTTTTTCTTTTCTTACCTGGCGGTTCATTTAACATATTATATATATGTATTTATCGTGTGATTTATTAATGCTATTTAAAAATTATATGCCAATAATCTTTCAACTCGATGAGCTCCTCTGTTCTATTTGCCTCATGCAAATATTATAATATTAATTTCAAATAGTAATTCTCGCCCATTAGAACTAAATTTGAAAGTTCTATTAATCATCGAGTCGAAAGAAAATATTACATGTTTATTATTTTTATAATTGGCTAATAATAAACTATTAGCTCCATTTTTCACCTATGTCCCCAGCTCCTAAGTTACAAGTGTTTATATATATTCATATAATGTTAAAATGGTATTTTCTTGCTTCACTAATGTTGATTTATTAATTCAAATATAATGTTAAATGTTTTTATTGCAAAAAGGGCCGATAAAGGGTTAAATAGATTTTAATTCAACTTTTGTTGTTATTTTGTATTAAGATTCAGGAAGAGCACGATATTAGGGCATAATTAATATAGTTTCCAAATATTTTCAAATAAGTTTTCTTAAAAGCCCGTTTGACTTTAATTAATTGGTCAAGTCATCATGTAGAGCATTCTACATGGGTTTTATTTTTTAATGATGACTATCAAGTCATCATCATCGAATGTTGCTGACGTAAGGCAATCTTCCGCTCCATTAGGCTGGTCGGTGATCATATTCTCTTATTTAAATTTCTAGAGGAAGAAAGTACTTCCTTTCCTATTCATTAGTCAAAGGGTGTAAGACTTGCCAAATAGCATTAATAAATCACACGATAAATACATATATATAATATGTTAAATGAACCGCCAGGTAAGAAAAGAAAAAGTTTAAAGACTAGAGATTGAAAGAATTACAATATAAATTTATAGTAGCATTTTATGAAGATTTTTACATTAAATAATAAAGAGCTCTTAAATAGGAGGAGTGTAAAATAAAGTTCGAACTGGCCAGAAAGTTTAACGTTCATTATAGAAATATATTACCCCTTCCGCTGGTCCTTAAGTTACATCTCCAAGTTGTTGAAAACATAGGCATCATTGGTTGACTACTGGAACAGTATTTTAGTAGCTTTCATAATTTTAGCAGAATGATCGGTCCGGAAAAAGGTTCAGCAGCTCCATTGAAGATTTCTCGGGACTTTAGGAACCATAGCCAGATTCCTGATGTTCTAGCCCTCTATCATGATGAAATACAATTTTTATACGCACAGAGTTCACTGCACTACTCTACAACAAAGCTAGCTTTTTTTTTCCTCCTGACTTTTCAGGGCTATATATATTGTCCAGATGCCTTAAGGCTAGCGCTCATTTTATTATCAATGTGTTTTTTTATAATTAGTTGTTTTCAAATACATTCCTTCGATAAGGCTTTCAAACTAATTAGCTTGAATTCCTTCTCTAATTGAAAATGAATTCTTAAGATTTGAAAATGATTTAATTAGAAAAATGAATCCTTATCTTTTTCCAATTCATAAAACTTTACTATTGTTTTTAAGAATTTTAAAGCTTATCGAAGGAATGTAGCTTTTAATCTACGAAACTTTACAAATTATTTAAAGGTGAAAAAAACAAGTATTCCCGACGCAATGAAACTTTCGAACAATTATATATATTTAATATTTACAAATATATATACGCACAATCCACGCAATTTAATATATATAAATTCATGAATATTTTATCATGAATTTATTTAGAGAATTGATCAAATTTAAACTAAACTAATTAATTTTACTACGTATTTGAAACAAGTTATTCATTATGGAAATTAGCGTGGATTGAGCGTATAAAGCCCCATTGCATCGGAAATTTAAGGTTAGTATTAGGGTAAATAACATGAAGCTAGGATCGAACTCAGATTCGACTGCTTCAATATTGCTGATCAATAAATCTATTTGAATTTTATTTGCATAAAAGTAGTGAATAATCAGGAAATAAGATGCTACTACTAATCACTAATATTTGCCATCATAATATTTTAATGTATTCTGTAATAGGTAATATTAAAAGTTATTTACAATGTCATTCCCATATATTCAAGTTACTTATTTTAATATGCACAATCAAATACAAAATGCCTAAATTTTACCAAGTAATAATCTTATTTATTAATTAAATCAAAATAATAATAATAATTTATTTATTCATTGGAAAAAAAAACATTCATATATCTGACATTTTATCATATAAAAGAAATATTTTCCTAATGATAACTTTTCTAGTCTAAATGTTTAATTTGTACAAATCGTCTTGCAATTAAAGGTTTTAGTCAAAGCTGCCAGAATATAGTATCTACTTAATAAAATTTCTATTGCTATCAATCGTATAGAAAAGAAATCAGTTGAATCATAAATTATGTGATGAAGTAATTAAATCTTAGAATTTAGATAAGATTAATAAAGCTATATTAGTTCTGTCTCAGTGTAAGTTGAAAGACTATGTAAGAAAATAGCTTTAAGTGAGAAAATAGGAAGTCCTTTTCTTCTTGAAGATTGCTTCTAGTCAACTAGTAGAAATTATAAAAGAATCTTCAGCAGATTAAAAAAAAAAAAGAAATTCTATTACCTGGAAGTATGGTCAAAGGAAAAATAAACCAATTACTTGGCTTTCAGAAAAGATTTAATTATAAACCCAAATATAAGAAGATAATATATGCATTTGTAATTAATAACAAATGTGTACATATTCAAAAGTATCAATAACCTTTTGTCAAAACATCAATACCATATTATATCAAAAAAGCCACTTATTAAGGTTCTAGTAAAGACCAAATTAGTAAATTTCTAATAATTTATCCCCAAAAAGTATAATTTCAGATGTTCTACTAAGATTATTCATATCAAGATGTTTGGGTATTTTGGCTATCATCTGCCTACAGCTGCTTTCAGCCTTATTGAGTTAAGCTGTGAGGGACTGATTTTTAGAACTCAGCCCTGTGAATGTATCAATGTCTTATCTCAAAACAATATTTTTGCTAGATTCTATTGTAGATAAAATAATAGTCTTGAAAAGTCTATAACCTGACTAACAGCTAAAGACTTAATCCAGAAATATTGATGATAGATAAATATACAAAAGAATAATAATAAAAAAAAAATTGAAGACATTCATATGGCAACACAAATAATTAAAAAATAAGTAGAGAGAATAAAATTTAAGATTTGGAAGATTTAAAAAGAAAAATATAAAGATAGTTATTAAAAAAAAAATAAAAAAAAATTGAATATGTATTTAGAGAAAGATTGATAATGAAGATATTTAGACAAAATTATTAAAAGTATTAAAAAATAGAATGCAATAAAGTGAACATAAGTCATAAATATTGATTTAAAGAAGCAGTTTTATATATAAAATAGATATTAAAGAGCATCTGACAAAAACCATGGGGAAATGACCATAAAAAATCTCCAAAATATCATCTACAGACCTCTTTCTTTTATATTTTTTATAGTAACAGGTATCAAAACAATCATAAACTTTTGCTAATGATGTTCATATACTTGTCATAGTTCTGCATTGCCTTGTTTTTTATTTGCCTTTACACAGAGAATTTATATTTCATATCATAATGATTAATACGTTATTATGATTCAATGTGTTTTTTACACATATTAAGTTCCAAAAATTTCATTTAATGACATTTTTTTGCTCTTATATATGTTTTCTATTTTTCAAGATAGTCAAATTGGAAAAAGAAGTCTTATAAATTAAATTTCCCTAAATATTCCTTATAAGCAAAATCCACAATGACTACACGTTAATATTCTAATAATTGGATAGGTCTTGTAGTGAATATATAATTAATTACTTTACTACTATTATTGCACTTTTTATTATACTAATCAACATAACATGAAAGAGTTATAATTATTTATTAAGTGCACAGGAAGTATATGTAAATACTTTTAAGGCAGGCTTGAAATGTGTCTTGAAATTTATAATATTCAAGCAATATCTTTATTTTGCCGATAGAGGAATCTCTCAAACCATGACACAAGATAGTGACTTTTATAAAGATAAGAGCATCACCTTATCTTTAACCTAACTTTCCACTTATAAAAGCCAATCTGAAGCATTTTGATTTGGGAGCATGAAGCCATTGTTCTCTCCACTGTTTAAGTGCACTATTTTCTACAAATTAACATTTGTGAAATCTTGCGATTTACAATGAGTTAATATTACAATCTTTATACTGGAAATATATGAACTATTGTAGAGTTATAATTATTTATTAAATATACAGGAAATATAGTGGACTTAAACAGCAGAGAAAACAACAGCTTCATGCTCCCAAATCAAGATGCTTCAGATTGGCCTATATAAGTGGAAAGTTGGGTTAAAGATGGCCATTCTTATCTTTATAAAAGTTGCTATCTTGTGACGTGATTTGAGAGGTCCCTCTATTGGCAAAATAGATATTACTTGACTATTATAAATTTTGAGGCACATTTGATACAGGTTAAAGCCTGTCTTAAACATATAACATGAAAGTTTTTTGTTTGCTCTTAAAAATTTGCAGGAACATATTTGCTCCAAAGTTGTATTGAGATTATCAAAATTGCAATTTTTTTTTTAATTTGTGACTACTGTTGTGCAGCATACATAAGTCACCAAAATTATAGTAAAGTTTAACAATCACAGTATAATCAGATAAAAAAAATCCTTTCAAAAATGATATTATTTAGTTTTTTTATATCATAAGCTTAACTATGAAATAATTTTAAAAAATTGGCATTTTTTATAGCTTTCGCAGAACAACATTTTTTTTAAAGGCAAAATTGAAAGTATTATTTTTTTATTACAACTGCGTGTTTGAATGAATTTAATGATTTCGTTAAAAATAATAATAGTGAAATATATATACGAATAATATTTTTGTTGCTGAAGGTAAAATTCTAAATTCAAATACTAATGCAATCCTGATATTATCTAGGTGTAATTATGAAAAAATGTAATAAATTAAAATCACTACTAATACATATATTTTGACAAAACATTAAAAATACTAAATTCAATCTTAATCTTGAGACATCTTTCAAAACCAAGAATCTATTGCCTTTGATAAAATGCTAAGCAACGAATATGCATTAAGATTATATTTAGTATTTTTTTACTATTTTTAAGAATATAGGTATTATTACTCCGGTCTTAATTTATTAAATTTCTAGGACGAAGTTATCAAAATTTTAATAATATATATAAAGTTTATAAAAACGCTTTTGAAGTTAGTATTTTAATGGTAGTTATACTTTGGTTATTTGTAAATACATTCACCTTTCCTAAACATGTTCGGTTGTTATAATCCACACAATCTAGTATATCAATCTGTGTGTCATGGTTAATAATTAAATGTATTTGGAAAAGTATAAGTGAGATTAGGGTTTTTCTAAAAATACTTTACAGTTCAATTAGCCAGCTGAAATATTCCAACATATAATCGCAAATTAACGAACAGAAAGTTCATCATTGAAATATTACCTATGTATATATGTGGATTTAAACTATTATATAATTTTGTCTGCCACAAAGATATTATATCAATAAACAAATACATTTAAAAATTTATAAGAAGGTAAACTTCAACAGAACAAACTTTTTAATAGATAGTAGTGATAGAAATCTATATCTATTAAATCGAGATTATTCCATCTTTTGTTATAATACTTTGTACTTTTTACTACCAATATAATTAAGACATCTAATATATTAAAAAATAAAAATTCAACAGAAAGTTGAGTTATTATAACATTAAAGAGTTTTTGTAAAGTTTCAAAAAAGTAAGCATTGCTTAAATAAATGAACAATTGATTCACTATATGTTTAATGCAACCTGCTGAGAAATCATCATTTATTCGATAGCGAGAAAGGAAAGGAGTATAACGTTAGAGTCTGATATAGCATTTCTTGAATGTATCAAAATGTGATTATATATAATGAAAAAGAAATAAAATTGAAAAACGAAAATCATGATATATATATGAGGAAGTGGTTAATTATAAATATTAATCATCAGTTAAAGATTTTTGAACTTCGAAGTAAGACATTGTTTTATATGGAACATTTGTCATAATTGGATATTTATCTTTGGTGGAATTCTAAGAGCAATCTTTTGATTTCAGATCCAAATCATTTTGGATTTAAAATTGTTTTACATCTCTAAGTACATTTGATTTGCATCAAATGTTGTTTATAACAAATTATGTTTGAATTGTTTTAATAAAATCCAAATACATATGATTGGCGAAGAGAGATTCTCCGAAAAAGCACATCACACACCAATGGATAGTATATAAGTGACTTTTTAAATACTTGTAAATTAACAGAAGAAATGATCTTAAAATTTATCCATAATATTCTAAATAAAGGGTCAGATTAGAAGTTACTCAAAAATTTTATACTTAATAATATAAAATATTTTGCAGAAATTGTTGTGTTTTGGTTAAAGAATTGATCAATGATATTAAAGTTAGATTTTTTTAGCTTAAAACAGTAGCAACATTTTCCCCTTACAGTGGTGCCACATAGTGCAAGATTTAATAATCAATAGATTCTATAAGATTGTGCATCATAATCCCTATCAATGTTTTTCCATTCAGTATATCTGGACAAGTTTCTAGTTTATGTCTTTCATTAGCGAAAAGCCTTGGATCTAAGAGCAGTGCACCTGTTTCTCTCCAGCACCCATTTTTTAACTTTTCACATCAGGTCAGTATATAGTATACAGACAAATTTAGCTTGAATTAAAAATGTTAATGTGATTTTAGTTTAGGTTAATAACATTATCGTTAAACAAAAAGGTGCTGAATGGAAATTCTAAGATCCAAGTGTACTGCTTTCAGATTCATGGCTCTTACTGATAAAAAAATATAAACTAGAAACTAGACTAAGGATATTGCATGAAAAATAATTGGCCAGAAATTGTAATGCATAATTTTTTAGCATCTATTGATTAATAGAGCTTGAACTAGGTGGCACTATTGTGGGAGAAATTTTTGCTACTACTTTAATAATTTGTATAGCATAATGAAATGGTGATCATGTGATGTTTAATGGTTTAATTTTAAGCATAGTTATTTGAAGCATCAAATTAGGTAAATTACACTTATTCTGAAAATTAATTTTATAAAATATGACTATATATGAGAATCATGCAACAGTAATTATATATGGATTTTTCCCATCATTTCAATTATTAAATGTCTTCAGAAAAATTTAAACTTTATTTAAACTCCTTAAATGCATTCAATTGCTAGTATAACACACATATCAGTAGCATAAATCAATATTTTGAGTACTTTTATTCTAATTATTCTCCTCTCTTCTTCAGATGTTGTTTGCCTAAATGGGAATTGAACTTAGAGCATTTAACTTCATAAATACTAAATTTAAACCTTAAAACATCGTATGATCACTATCTTTCATGCTTACTCATAACTGTTGTTAAAATAGGCAAAACTCTCTCCATACAGTAGTGCCATTCTAAGCAAGACAGAGTAATCAATGAATGCCAAGGCTCCTCACTGATGAAAGCCATAAGCCAGAAACTAGTTTGGGGATATTGGATGAGTAGGCACTAGATAGGGATTTTATGCACAAGTCTTCTAGCATCCATTGATTATTCTGTCTTGCTTAGAGTGGCACTACTGTATGGAGAGAGATTTGCCTATTTTAATACTAAATTTAAAGTAATGCTCTAACTAACTAGTCTATTTTAGTCAAAGCAGAATAAACTAGATGAATAGAAAAGTACCTTAAATTCACTAACTAACTAGTCTATTCTGATATTGATAGAATAACCTAATTGGTTAGAGCATTAAGATCCCAGGTTCAATTCCTATCCTAATACTGCTGTTAAGACAAGAAACACCTTAAGAAGAGCTCTCTTGAAATTTTATATATATACTATAATTGCTAATTATGTATTTGAAAAGTTTAAATAAAGTTTGATGTTTTTAAAAACATTCAACAATTACTTTTAGAAGATAAAAAATATTCTACAGATAGATCCAAATATAATGTTATTATCATAAACTTTCTTGAGAACAATGGATCAGATTGATTTAAAATTATGAATAAATATTATTTTGTGTCAAAATGTAGGTTAAGTATATTGGTAATAAAACACTGTGGCCAAGTATAAATGCTTAATCATTATTAATCTCAGTTCCCCATTGCTTGATGCCATATTAACACAGTTTAGTTTAGATCTATATCACAATTGTGCATCATGATTCAGATCAGTTGATTTTATACATTTTATATAACCCTCTGTCTTTAGAATAACAATAGTATTACTTGATAAAATCTTATTCTTATCCCTCATAACTTCGTGATCAACAAATAATTCAATATCATTAAATATTAAGTTATCTTTAGATAATCTACATTTATGAGTTTCACAGTAAGTTTGATTGCCTTAAAACAAATTCTTAAAATGTTTATTATGGAATTTATTTAATTGTATTAAGATCAAGATTTTTCATCAAATGGTTAATTTAATGAAAAGTTCTTAGAATATGCTACAAACTATTCTAATTTTTTTACGAGTTGAATAGCTTTAAATTTATTTTCAGTATTATTTATACTTATGTGATAGGTAACTGAAATGCAACAATTTATTCATTCTAAGAAAGTCTGCTAATCAGTCAAAACTATCCTAAATAAAGCATTGTGGAAAGCATGATGTGAGAAGTGTTTTTTTTTTAAGATTTAGCACAAGCAATGCAATTATACATATGCAATTTTTTTCACGTGTTAGTGAAGCTGTAATTATACTATAATGTTTAATATGTCTGCCTAGCACTTTCAAGATTTAGTATTCTAATCTCATACTCATAGCTTTACGAATGAAGACAGTTGTAATTTATTGTACACATATGCAAATGAGCTTAAATTTTTAATTAGTTAGTCCATGGTTTGGAATGGCACAGAGATCATTTGCTATGTAAGAAGCTTCTTTGACCTTTCTTTTGGCATCACTATTTTCTGTGCAAATTATTTGGGCAAAACTGGGTTCAAATATATGGCCTGTAACTACTTGGTGGTACCAGAAGATTGATGTTCCTTCATTTTTATTTTTAACTCTGTTGTATGCATACCTGTGTTGGTAAATTCTTGTGTTGATGTTATCCCGAGTCTCACCATAGTAAGATGCCTGGCAGCCTAATTGAGAGCATGCTATTTTATAGATCACATGAGAGGCTTGAATGCAGTAATATTAGAATGAGTTTTTTCTTATCAATAAAACAATTTATCTTCTGCTGATGCAATGAGAGATTATTTGAGTAACAAAGAGGTAAAAAATATCAAAAACATTTTTCTAAAATTTAAAGAGAACCATGTTTGTTTAGTTGTTTATATTCATTAGAATATTTTTAAATAATTGAAAATGTCACTTTAATTCTACTGATCCACTTTTTAACATTTTTGGCTTATAAATGATTGTTAGATATATAATTCTCTAGTTAATAACATTTATTTTGAAAATTTCATCATCTAAAATATAATGAATTATGGAAAGACTAGTTGTTGAAAATAAAGAGCAAAATAATATAGCAAAATTATAAAAAAATCAAGCCTCTATATAGAAACCATATTAAGGAAATCTAAAATCTATAAAAATACCAGATTTTCCATTTACTACTTTTAAAATAATATCATTTGCAACAAATTTCTCTAAAAGTACATTTTTTCTAATATAATGAGCAAAAGAAAATGATTGTTAACACTACAAAAATAATTTTTAAAAATAATAGTAAAAATCAAAAACACTAATGAATTTATAGTGATAATTTAATTAATTGGAATTAAAAATAATAATAAAATACTAAAAACCCAATAAAATTTATCAGAAGAGTTATGACTTCTTTCTTCTGTGTTTCAACAAAAATTATGACCTCATAGATTTTTAAATTTTTGTAGCTACTAAAAAATGTTGTGACATTCAATTTGATTTCTTTTTGTAAAAATAAAACAATAAAATAAGAATTACTATGTCAACTAGAATTTATCCAATTACAAAAGCCAATCACTTAATCATTTTGCATCTAAAATTTCAGAAACTATGGGGCAAGGAATGGCACATGTTACTACTTCATTCATCCTCTGAACATCTGAATGTTCATACAGAGCCAAAACTCTCCAAGCCAGAGTAATCAATGGATTCAGGAAGGTTTGTGCATAAAATCTCTATCTAGTGCCTTCTTATCCAATATTCCCAGACTAGTTTCTAGCTTGTGGCTTTCATCAATGAGGAGCCTTGGATCTGAGAGCACTGCATTGGGTCACAGTGTTTTAACATCTGATTGTTATAATATTTTTAAGCTTTTCTATACACAATTTTGGTCTACTCTACAAATAAATTAAGGTAATCAAAACAGTATCATTTAAATAAATAAAAGAATTACACTCACAATAATATTTTTTAATTTTGAATCTAAATTTAACATAATCTATTTTACTTTATCAACAATCTGTTTCACAAACAAATTAAATATATTTTTATTTAAAGTAATTTAACAGATTTGTAGAGCAGATATATATATATTTAATGCTTCTTCTCCACCATATATTATTGAAACATATAATTCTATGTATTTTTATATAATTTAAAAATATATATTAATCTTTAACTGATATCTGATTAGAGAAAATTTCTAGTTCAATAAATAATTTGTGATAATTATTAATGTATTTATCTAAAGTAATTGATGTTAAAGTTATGAATATAGAAAATTTAACATTTGTAGATCAAACTATAATTTTTATTTATTTGTAAAAGCATATATTTGTCCTTTGCGATAAACGTATTGTCTATATTCTGTATGAATAAAGTAATTTTTTATTAATATGTTATTTTCTAATGTGAATTTACATTTTCTTATAATTTATTGACATTAAATATATATTTTTACTGTATATATTGAACTCTTTTTAAAAAATAAAATATAATGATTGATTAGAATTTTTGAACAAAGAGAATATATTTTTACTCATTATAAGCTAAATATACATATATTGGTGATTATTTCTCTTTTTTACATGATGTGGTCATGTGTATCAGTAGTATGAGATAGTGTGGATAGTTGAAGCAAGCTTAAAAGTCTGTGTTCAAATACCCTATACTTATAATTAAGCTCCAGGTATATGAAGAATACCTGTATTTCAAATATTACCCATTATAAGCTACTAAACACAAGTCTTAGTCTTCTAATAATTAAATATTTCTAATAAAATATATAAAAGTGGAAGATGCCTAAGAATTCTTATCAGATAATCTTCTGGGAAAGTTTTAAATTTTATTAGCAAGATGAGAAATATGAATATTTTAAAGTTTTATAGATATAATAGTATTGACAGTGTATTTTAAAAAGAACCAACAAAATAAATTTCATACAATCAACATTAAATAAATTTGTATAATCAAATTTTACTTCTAAATCTATTTGATTGACAACCTGTTGATGTAATATTGCATTAATTAAGATAATTAAAAGCATTAATAAGATTGTGTTGTGGAATGACTTTCGCTTCGAGTAATGGCTGGTAGTGCAAGTATCTTTCCTGCTTGATTTACGGGAACGATTGTTTAAAATAAAAAATTAAAATGGGGCGAAAGAATAAAAAGAACGAGAATACCAAAGTAAGTATTTGTGAAGTTAAAGATAAATTTAAAGTCTTAGATACTAATAATCTGGAGGAAAATAAAAATCATAATGAGAAAATGGCGTTTAAGTCTCTGAGAAAAGAAAGTAAATTAAGGAAATATAATAGTGATACTTCTTTAAATAAACGTAGAGAAGAAAATGATAATAATAGTGATAGTATAAATTTAAAAGAACATACAAATAAATCAATAAATCAAGAAAACAATATAGCACTTACGGAAAAAGCAATTATTAGCAAAAAAAACTGAAAAAAGCCTAAGTAGTAACGTTGGCCTAGAAAATCCAGAGTGCGTAATACTAAATAATAATAAAAAAAGGAAAATGGATAGCGATAATAATTTTGACTCAAGTGAAGTTTTGAGCTTACAATCTGATGCAATAAAACAAGCTGGATTGAGATCAAAATTAATTAAAAAGGGAGATGTAGTAGATAATCAAATAAACTCGGTGAATAAAACTCAATTTATTGATGTTAATGATAACTATGCTGATAATATAAGTAGCAAGAAACTTACAACAAAATCTTTCGTGAAATTAAATGAATACTGGAAAAAGATATTTGTAAAGTGTATGTCACCAAGTACATCAATTTTTAGCTTAATTATTCAAACTAATATAATAACAGGGGAACATATACTTGATAAACCAGATATCGATGAATACTTAAAGGCTCTATATTCTCATGAACTCATTAACACGGTCAAATATACTTCTTTTTTTCCCGCTAGAGGGTTCGTTTCGATTGAATATTTCAATAAAGAACAAAAAGATAAAGCTGAAAACATAATTAAGCAAATTCAAAATAAAAAAATTTACTACGTTACAAAAGATCCCAATCCATTGGTCTATGGAAGAATACTGCATACACCTCCAAGTTTCAATGTTGAATTTTTTAAAATCCAACTATTGGATTATGCTGAGATAATAAATTTGGAAAGAGAAATGACGCCGGGCACAGCCTTCCAAATTCCGTCAAACTCATGGACAGTAGTACTTAAATTAAAGAAAGGGGTAACGAAAGAACAGATACCACATAAAATAACAAAAGATCAAATGCCCATTTCCATAATAATAAAGGGTAGATCACCATTGTGTTTTAAATGTAATCGAGTGGGGCATATTGCAGCAGGCTGTAACACTGCTAACTGCATGAAGTGTAACAAATTTGACCGATTAAATCACCTATGTAATGTATCATCATCAATTAAGACATGGGCTAATATAGTTAGTAACACAGGAGACGAGCATTTATTGTATGAAGAAGAAATTGATAAATTAAAAAATATGGACATATTAGATGAAGTTGAATTGTTACCAGGCCAAAATGATCTATTGCAGGTTGGAAATGTCACAGGTATTGATAGTCTTATAGATTCATTTGATGAGAATAACACAGACTCGCAAATGGAAAATGAAAACGAAGACAGGGTTATGATAACACAATCGGTAGAACTTATCAACCAACAAGTAAATGATAATGAAGATAGTATCAAAACAGAAGAACTTAGCAACAAGCAAATAAATGGTAATGAGGATAGTATCAAAACACTCAAAAGAAATACACATCAAAAGATTAATAAAGTTACAAAAGATAATAATGGTGATAATCAAATAATGTTGAATATTAATTTGGCAGAATTAAACAATGACTCCTATGATAAGAAAGATGATGAATTAAAAACTAAGGGAAAAGATGAGGATGTGGGGTGTAATATGCTAATAAAATGATTATTAAATTATCAAGATATGAAGAATTCACTAAATATAATATCTATGAATGTTAGAGGAATGAATGCAGGTGATAAAGTGATTAAAATTATAGACTACATTGCTTCCCAAAAATATGACATTATAATCTTATCAGAAACAAAGATTAGTAGCAACACACCAATTTGGATTACTGAAAGACTTGCAAAGGCAAATGTGTTTCTGTACAGAATGAATACAAAATCAGCACAGGGAGTTGCATTACTAATAAATATGAGATCAAATATAAGAAACATACAAATAATCATGTTACAAATAAATTTTATAGTGATTTCCTTTACTTTTTGTGATAGGCTTCATTATCTAATTGCAGTATACTCGATTAGTAAAGGTAAAGATATTCCTAAGCTAATTCATGGTATACAACATAAGTTAATGCAGAAGCCGGGCATTGTTGTGGTTGGAGGTGACTTCAATTGCTCCTACCGGGATATTCCTAAAAGTCTGGAAAACAAACTAGAAGCTCTTGCAGTATATCCATTGGAAATGAAATATGGTAAGGATGCCTACACATTTTTTAACAGCAGGTATATGTCACTAATAGATTTGTTCTTTGTGTCAAATGGTAAAGTGAAAGACTCATTCATTGAAACTTCTCTAGTAGGCTTTTCTGATCACCTAAGAATACTATTGGAGATAAAAAATTATGATGCAATAAAAAATAAGGCCTATGTCTTTTCTATTAAAAAGAACATTATGAGTCAGATAAACTTTACAGTTGATCAAATGTCTAACATTTTGATAGTATCAAACTACTATACAAGCCAATCAAAGCTACCTCCATGTATTGCATGGAATAAAATGAAAAAAATTATCTCAAGCCTATGCCGTAATAACACAAATAATATGTTAACACAAAACCAAATGAGAAATAGAATTATTGAAATCAATAAAATACTAATTACTATATCTGGCCTCAGAGAAAATAATGATTTAGTGAAGAAGCTACAACTGGAATATAATGATATATATAAAAGAATGCAGGAAGAAACATATACACGAAGAATAAGAAAATTAATCCCAGATCTTAACAAAATAGTGAAGCCAACAATTAACTATGCGAAAATATACATCCCTCACACCAATGGTATCCCATTGATGATGACAGCCGAAGACTCTGTGATATCGGGTGATGAGGTAGATCAATATATGGTTGTGAGATTAAAAGAAATCATGGGCGAACGAAGGATTGAGAGTGAACAATTCTCCATTCAATTAAGGCAAACTATGAATGGTTACATCTCACATCAGGAGGTCTTGCTTGAAATAAAGAGATTAAAGTTGCAAACAGTATTAGCAAATGACGAAATCCCAGCATCAGTGTATAAGCAAATTGGTTATCTTCTGATTGGCCCTTTATTAAAATTTTATAATCAAATGTGCTCAGAGATTTTTGATTGGCCATATATTAACAACAGAATAATCTTCAGCATTAAAAAAGAAAAGAATATGAAAATGCCCCACTTTGAAGAACTAAGAAATATAACAATTGAGGATATTGATGCTAAAATCATTGCTAGAATATTACAAAAAAAATTATTTAGAAATGTCAGTAACAAGATATCAACGGCGCATCATGCAGTAAAGGGCAAGAGAGCAGTAAATGCAGCTATTAAAATCCAAGAAGCTATTAAGCATGCCAGGACGCATAATCTAACACAGTATTTCGCATTGCAAATTGATTTTAAATCTGCCTTTGACCTCGTGAACTGGTCTTATCTATTTAATACCCTAAAGGAGCTTATAGCGGATGATCCATTCTTATTGAATGCAATAAAAAATTACATTATGAATAATAGAATTTCTTATAAAAATTTCATGAGAAGATCAGAGTTTTTTGCCCCAGATAGAGGAATTCCGCAAGGATCACCTTTGGCAGCACTGTTGTTTGCAATTTATGTAGATCCCATGATAAAAGAAATAAAGACACTAATAAATGGAATTTACCTGCCCCAATTGGGAGTTTCAGTAAAGGTCACGGCATTTATAGATGATATTGTAATAATTTTTGAAAACTGTTATAATATTGATGTTGTAATGAATATAATCAGAAAATTTCAGCAGGCAACTGGAGCATTAATTCAAGTAAATAAATCAGCAGCTTGGCAATTGGCAACAGGCAAAAGAATTCCCAATGAGTTTGTAGCCCTACCTAAGTCCTTCCTTGGCCTTCCATTATATTTACCAAAAACTAAGATGAATGGACTATTAAACAAATTAGTCACAAGGAAAATTGAGGAAAGAATTAATGGTTTTATGCCTTTTAAACTCTATGAAATAACTAAAACCAAAATATTTAATGCAATTGCAATGGGAGTGCTAGGATATTATGGCCCATGGTTAAAATTATATAATAAATCAAACCTAAAGATTATACAGATGGCAAAAAAATTCATATGGGGAAAGAAAACTTATCTCCTCTCTACCTCGCTTTTACAGCTTCCAATAAATAAGGGTGGTCTCAATTTAATTGACCCAAAAGCTTATGTTCAATTTGTTACTGCTAAAGCTTATATGAATGTAGCCAAGGATCAGTCATTTAATCTCCCAAATGGTGACATATTTATTATTAATGGATTGGGAGCTGAAAAAAGATCGTATCTTACTGACATGTTGATGGCATATAAAGACTTGCAAGATGAACTTAATGTAACCACCCTAGATGGTATTAGATATAAAGATTTAAAAAAAGCAAATTACCAAAATGAAAATAATTGGTTGAGTTGTTCAATGAAAAATGTATTAAAAAAATTTCACTCAATATATATACCTCAGACATCAATGAGATTTATTTTTAAGTTAATCAATGGGATTCTACCTACAACTACCTATATTAATAAAAGACTGGGATTGAGTTTGAATGAAACCTGCATTATGTGTAAGAGGCACAATGAAACTTTTATGCACTTATTTGAAGAATGCTACGCCTTTAGAGAAATTAGAATGAAGGTCTTTCACAGGCCTATAATAAATCTCAAATATCTTATGAAAAAATATGTTATAAACTTTAACCCGCACAATGCGAATGTAATGATCCATACATTGAAATCATTGTGGGCAATAAGATGTTCACTTTTATTTGATAATAAGAAATTCAATTGGTTAAAAAAAATGGATAGAGATTGGGAGAACTACTTCAACTTATGCCTAAAATATTGGCCCCAAAAAACCTTCCAACATGTATGGGGAGGAATTGCTCTCTCCAGATGTGAAATCTGGGAGTAAAACATAAAATAAAGAAGGGTAATGTTGTTAAAGAAAAAGGGTCTAAATCGTAAACAATGAACAGGTAACAGGAGAATTAAGTGAACGTGTTGCAATGTGTATAATGGACAAGTGAAGGATAATACTGTTCTTTTTTTTTTTGTCTGTACTAAAAATTGATCTTGTAATTATGTAAATATGTTGTGATTTAATAAAGTGTGTTACTTAAAATAAAAAATAAAAAAAGATTGTGTTGTTTTTTTTCTATTTATATAGTTTAAAATTTCATCCAGGATAATTAAGTGCAAAATATCAAACGTTTGCTTATATTGAAATAGTCAATTATAATCTACATAAGAAATTGTATGCATTGGATTATAGGACATCACATGACCACCACTTCTTATGCTTGTGTATAACTGTTGTTAAAACAGGCAAAACTCACTATACATATTGCCACACACAGCAAGCTAGAGTAATCAAGAACTAGGTGCAGTGCTCTCAGATCCAAGCCTCCTCACTGATGAAGGCCACAAGCCAGAAACTAGTCTGGGGATATTGGATGAGTAGGCACTAGATGGGGATTTTATGCACAAGCCTTCTGGCATCCATTGATTACTCTAGCTTGATGTGTGTGGCAATACGTATAGTGAGTTTTGCCTGTTTTTGGATAATAGAACAACATTATAATCAAATGTTTTGTACAGTAATGCCAAAATTGAAATCCATTGTCAAAGTCTAGATTGTTTGTTTTTTTAATTTGAAATATATCAGTTTATAAAATAAAAGTTAGTTTTGTATACCATTGTAAATGTTTGGGTTATATTATCTTTTCAGTATAAATAAGATTACCATCTAGGAAGAAAGCATTATATTACATTTTATTTGGTTTTGTCCAATAAAAATAAGACTCTGAATACCTTTTCTTTAATTAAGATTATTTTTTACTTTGAAAAAATATATAATGTTTTTGATTTAAAGTTTAGAAATCTGTCAGCTAAAAAAATGCTAATGGCTTTATTGCTCCGGAATTTGTAAAAAATTCAAGTGCCAGGATCTATTCTGGGACTTTCCGATCCCAAGTTGGACACTATGCAACTGTTCCAAACCATGCAGGATATCTGCAGGCTAATTGATGATGACTGATTAAGTTTGTGATTGGGATATATTTTTTACTAATATTGAAATAGTTAAGATTTTACTTCATTAACGCTTAAATAAATTAATATATATATATATGTGTGCTCTGCGCACAGGTAATGAAGCTATTAATTGTCAAAAATTTTTAACGCCAAGCACTTTTGGGACAGTCTACAGTCCCATATTCATGACGAATGATTCTGTTAATAACTGTAAAACTATGCAAATTTTATGCAAACTTACACCAAACGCAAAGTTAGGGAAGCTTACTTCATTGCGGCTGACCCATTGGCAATCAACAGAAGAGAGACCTGCTATTCCCTATCTCGTAAATGGTCCACGTAACATCTGCACATAAGTTTGCATAAAATTTGCATAGTTTTACAGTTATTAACAGAATAATTCGCCATGAATATGGGACTGTAGACTGTCCCGAAAGCGCTTGGCAGTAAAAAAATTTTGACGATTAATAGCTTCATTACCTGTGCGCAGAGCACCTATATATACTAATATTGATAAACATTCTAATATTATTTTATTTAGACAAAATTACTTTATAATATAAATATTAACTAATAAATATAATAGTTTAATATAATAATAAATTATAAGTGGCTCATTAAATTAAAACAGAGGCAAAACTCTCCAGTATTGCCACCCAGTGGAAGACAGCATAATCAATGGATGCAAAAGGTTTATACATAAAATCCTTATTTAATGCCTACTCATCCAATATTCCCAGATTAGTTTCTAACTTGTGGTCTTCATCAGGAATTAGAAACTAGTCTAAGGATATTGTATAAATAGGCACTAGATAGAGATTTCATTCACAAACCTTCTTGTATCCAATTATTACTCTAGCTTGCACTGGGTGGCAATGCTGTATGGAGAGTTTTGCCTCTGTTTTAACAGCTTGGGTGAGCATAAGAAATGGAAGACATGTGATGTTTAGTGGCTTAATCCAAATTATTTATTAAAAATGTAACAATTTATTAAACCATTAGTAGAGATTCTGAAATAAAAGATATAATAAGAATTTTAATTTAAATGGAGGTACCCCCTTCCATCATAAACTACGATAAACAACATTCTGCATTAGCAAATAATAAAAAAATCAAGTGATTCCACCTATCATTTAATTTTTTAATCTTCATATGCTTTTGTTTGTTATTTCTGAAAAATAAAAAGTGAAAATTATATATTAGTCAGATTTAAATGTGATATAGTATTTTAACATTATAATTGTGCAAATAGAAAACAGAGACAGTCTCATTTTTAATAATCTTATATGTAATTTTTATTTTTATTTCCAGCATTGTCAAAAAACAAAAGCTTGTGAATATTACAAGCTTAAAGAATAGGTGGATCATTTGTTGACAGGTAAGCGTTTTTATCCTTAGTTTATGGCTAGAAGTTTTAGTTTACATCTTTTTGAATGTCATATACATTAAGCTGTGTATAGTTATAATTTACAATAAGAACTTCATTCAATGTTTTCTGTGTTTAAAAGAAAAGATTATTATTTATAATATCCTGCAAAGCTAACTAAGTTTTTGAGTATTTGTAATCATATTTGTAGCATAAGTAGTTTATTAAAGGTGATCTTATTTATCCTCAAGAATCTGAGGTAATATTTAAATAAGAGTACATGTAAATGACATAATTTAAATAGATCATTTTTGATAGGGGAGTGCAAGATTCTATTTTATTAATAGCATGGCATTGTTGGAAATATTGCATTTTTTTTTTACATTTTGTGTAATTTTGTTGAGAATATGCAGTTCTAACTTCTGTTGGCTCAAAGGGATGGTTATGCTTGATTTTATGCTCCAAAACGATTGCTTTAACATCAGAGTAGGATTTAGCATGATTATATGGATATTATGCCATGGTACTCTAGTTTTAATCTTTGACTGCAACTCCCAAAATAAACTGCATTGCAAACCATATTCCAATGGGTAAGCAGAATGTATTTTGTAACTGAAATATTGAACTTGATTTTTAATAATTTCATCAAATATTTTGTTCATCATACTATCTTATATGCAACATTCATAGGTAAAAAAGTAGATAAAAATGAAGGTTTTGAAAGAGAAAACAGTGACTTAGATAGATATGATTAGAAACATAACATCACATAATCTCTCATATGATTCCAAAAAGATTATTTTCACCTTCCTTTAGATGCATCAGAGCATTAGTTCCAGCTTTGAATCTTAATCTTCACTGTTGAATACAAAAGTAAAAAATCTATTCACCTGGAGATGAAGATTTGTTTGACTATCCTAGCTGGTATCCATTGAATACACAAGCTTACAGTCAATTATTCTAGAGTAAGATAAAAGTAACTGTTCTTAAAAGTATGTAAAAAAGTATATAAGAGGTCATGTAATGAGGTTGTTGATATTAATTTTCTATTCAAGGAGCATAAGTGGCCTAAAATTGTTACAAAACAAAATTCTCTAAAATATATAGAAACTGATCTGAGTGACAGATCTACAAAACTACACAAGTTAGATTCAGTTTAAATTATTGTGTTTTTTTTAAATTTCATATTATTCTCTTGAATAGTATAAAATAGTAAATGATGACTTTATATGTGTAAATGCATTATTTCCAGCTTTGAGTCCTAGCCTTCAGAAATGAAAGCAAAAATTAAAAACTGGCCATTCTGAAGATAGGGATTTATAGTGCTGTACCAGAAATTCCCTGATTGCTCAAGATTAAAGTAAGATAAAACTAACTACTGTTGAAAAATATATACAAAAAAGAAATACTAAGTCAGTATTTAAATAAACATTAATATGATGGAAAAGCATGTCAAAAGTACAATTGGGGTCTTGCATTGGTGGTCGAAAGGTCAGCGTGACTGCCTTGTACTTGCAGGTAGTTGCCCGGGTTGTGGGTTCACATCCCGGCCGATGCTACGACACTTAAAAAAAAAAGTACAATTGGTACTAATAATCTAATAAACATGTTTAAGCTCTGACTTAGTATTTCTTTTTATATTAGTATTAAATAACATTTGTCTAAATTGCATGTTGTTATTAAATTAGTAATAATTGAAAGGTTGCTAGTCTTTCACATGCACCTACCATTGTCTCTCAGACAGCCAATTAGATTTTAAACAGCTGTCTTAAGAACGATCAGGTCTTGACACATGACAGAGATTTTGATAAGAAAGGGTTGATACCAACCTTTTCTCTACTTAACTTTTTATATATATAAGCCAGTCTTAAGCATCTTGTCCTGAAAGCTTGAAGATATAAACATATTCATTTATTACTGATCATTCTTAAGACAGCTGTTTAAAATCTGATTGGCTGTCTGAGAGACAATGGTAGGTGCATGTGAAAGACTAGCAACCTTTCAATTATTATTATTAGTATTAAAATGGCACAGTATCCATATATTTATAAAATAAATAAAAAAATTATTTTTGTTAGAAAACTGTGAAAATATAGCATACATTTAGTCATGTAATAAATTATATGTAGTCGGGCAATCACCAACTAAACTAGATTTACCAATTGAAACCATGTCATCTAGCAACAGCAATAGAATTTGTCTGATCTATATTAAGATAAGAAATGGATCACTTAAGCTTATATATGAGTAGTATATCTGAAACAGATACTAATTTTATGTGTGAGAATTTGAAACATAAAAGATATCATCTGGATTTTTCTCAATAATAAAATATCTGCCTAGAGTGATACATGGTATGTTAAATTAAAGATTTTCATAAACTTAAAATATGAACATTGAAAACATGATGGTAATTTAGCCATGTGATAAACTGAACAAAATCCTGTAAACAATCAATCACCAATTGAAAGCAAGTATTATACATTGAAACCACATGATCAAGCAGCCCAATTACTCAAATTGGTATTAAAAAGTAAATCAGACCAGTTGCTTTTTGTATATATAAGAATAAAAAGTATCACACCTCTGAATTTTCATTAGAAACCAAACATCTTTCCCTATGACTTATATATAGTAAATTGAAGATTTTCACAGACCTAAAATGTAAATATTGAAAATATGAGAAACTATTTACGTAATAAATTAAATAAAAACTTTAGTATTGATGTAACTAAGCAATTATCAGTTAAAGCAAATAACACAAGAAAAAAACATGTATTCTTTAAGTTAATATATATGTATTCAACAGAAAACTCTGAAATAAATTGTACATATTCAAAATCCCAATATATAACAATAGATATTAGCTGTAGCCTCCTTACAATATGCCCGCTATTCTGAGTAGCATTTTACAGATAAAATTTATTTTCTTAAATATATATATATACATATTTTATTTAAGTCATACAACATTAACGTTAATGAAATTTTTTAAATTTAAATTTTAGCTGTAAAATGCTACAGAGGATGACAGACAAGCTTGTAAGCTAGCTATATTTATTAATTATTTTTATATATTGTATTAAATAATATAAAAACGCTGTCAGATAATGAAAATTATTCTAATTATTATAATTAATGTTTTTTGCATTTTAGCTGCTCTGTTTACCACGCTTTATTCGTGTAGAATAATATATTGGTATTTTGAATCTTGTAGAGTTTATTCCAGAGTTTTTGCTTATTGTATTTATTTTAGCTGATTATATCTATATGTAAATAAATCATACAATATAAAATATCTTTATATAATAGCAATAATATATATAATAACAATATACATAAAAGCTCTTTTCAGCAAATATTATTTTTCCCTCTTTTCAATGTGTTGGAACTATTTTACAATTACGTGATGTGATGTGATGTATTATGGCTTCTCCTTAAACGAAGTCAAGAATATCTCAGCAATTATGTCCAGATAAACCTGTTAGCCACTTTCTTTTACATTCCCCACTCTAAATTTACCCATAATCTGCTCTATCCCATTTCCACAACATAATTTTTGTCAACTCTATAACCTTTATATCTAAATCCCCCTTATCTTTTCCCAAACCCAGCATAAAAACCAATAATTCACTTTCTGTATAATCACTCTTTTCATATTTATTTTTCCACAACTTCATTATATGTACCCTTTCTGTTTTCAAACATTTACATTCAATTAACAAATGCCTAATATTTTCAATTCCTTCCTTACATAATTTACAAAATAAATCACCCATATTTTTCCATTTACATGTATATTCTTTTGTAGCTAAAGATCCCGTTCGAGCCTTAAACAATAAACTACTTTCCTTACTATTATCATATATTAACTCACACCTAATATTCTGTTTATTTCTATATATATTTAAACTCTTTTTACTCTCCATACTATTTCTCCATCTCTCTAACTCCCTAGTCTTTATTAATAAATTTATTCTTTTATCCCATTCCTTACTACTATAACCCTCAATAATCCTCTTAACACAATCATCCCATCTTTTGTACAAATATACTGATATAAATTCTTTATCCAAATCTTTTGCATAGCGCATTACCTTTCTCACCCATCTTGTTACCTGCCCTTTACTCATAACCCAATTAAATACTATTTTAGCTATTCTACATACATAGCGACATCTATCTCTTTTTATATAAAATTACCTATAACCTATCATAACAATAATACAAAATTAACTATAATATTTAAACAGCATTAAACTGTTTAATGCTGCTTAAACATTACAGTTTATAAACATCGCGCTATATAAAATAATTGATTTATTTACATAAAATTAACTATAATCTATTATAACAAATGTTTAGGGTATATGAGTACAGACTTTCACATGACCCACCACTCTCCACTCTATCTCATAACACTGACACACTTGATAAATAATCGCCAATATACATATTTTATGCTAAACCAGCAATCATCAGTTGGTCCAGATTATCATCTCTACATATATATGCAATAAATGCTCAGATATATATTAAGATAGCCAATCTTCATACTTTAATGGACAGGCTTCAATCCACTCCACACTCCAACACTTCAACCATCTATCCCTCATATATGTATTAAATGGATTATGTCCTGTACATGAAAGGTCAGATTGACTTTAGGTCAACATGGGTATGATGAGAATCTCAGCCTGAGGGTGGCCTTTGAGCATTCCATTTTCAGATTACAGTTGAAGAGTTGGAGTACATTGAAGCCTGTCCATTAAAGTATGAATATTGGCTATCTTAGTATATATCTGAGCACTTATAGCATATGTGTGTAGACATGATAATCTGGACCAACTGATAATTGCTGGTTTATCATGAAATACATATATTGGTGATTATTTATCTTTTCGACATATATGTGTTCAAGTGTATCAGTGTTATGAGATGGTGTGGAGAATGGTGGGTCATGTGAAAGTCTGTGCTCATATACTCTATATATTACATATATTGATACAGGTATACAATAAGCCTGTGTTTCAGTTATAACAAATATTTTACAATTACAATCTACATTGCATACATAGCGACATCTATCTCTTATATAAAATTAACTACAACCTATTATAACAATAATACAATTCTATTATTGTTATAATAGATTATAGTTAATATTATATAAAAGATATTGATGTTACTAGATATGCAATGTAGATGGTAATTCTGAAATATTTGTTATAATAGGTGATAGTTAATTTTATATAAAAGAGATAGATGTCGCTATGTTGTAAAATAGTTTTAATACATTGAATGTGGCAAAAATTAATATTTGCCAAAGAGAGCTTTTATTGCTGTTATATAAAGTTATTTTATATTATAAAGTAATAAATCATAGATTTCTACTTTATGCTTATCAAATTATAATACTAAAATTGTGCCAACACACATATAACATATAATGATGTAAAATCAACATAATGGAGTAAACTTCTTTCCATTTTGATGATATATATATATTCTAACCTCCCCCCACCGCTCGATCGTCCTCCAAAATAATTATATAGTGTTTAAATTCCGGGTTCTAGCTTAGTTAACAACTAAATAAATGAAATATCCAGCATTAATTAAAATGATTACTAGCTCTAATTTTTTAAACTACAAATACGGTTATATTTTTAAAATGAATTAACAAATATTTACTATTTTCATGAGACATGGAGTGACGATACGGGGAACGAGATAGACTACATTGAGATATTATCCACACGATACTATCTCAATGGCATAAGAACACTATTCCCTTTTTACTATATCAAATAACTAACTTATAGTATTCTTACGACTTTCTAAGCTCTATTCACTACGATTAAAATAATAATTATGTCTTAATATTCTTTGTAATAAGAATCTAGCTCAATTAATTAAAATAAAATAAAGAAAATAAATAATATAAAATAAAATAATATCTCAGGTTCATAAATTGTATTCTAACTGATTTAAAATTACGGTAGTAAACTATGAAAAGGGAATTTTATGTCATAATCTACTACACAGCAACTAACAATAATAAATAATAATAATAACAACAATAGTATAATATAATCTTATTTCTTCTTAAATGAAATAAATAAATAAGTACGTGGTAGTATTTTAATAATCTGACAACAGAATACGTGTGGCAACATTAGCATATATTTTAATGTAATATTGTGGCAACCGACTTATGACCAGTAAATAATATAAAATTATGATCTTTTAATTTTAACATACCAATAAATTCTCAAAATTATAATAACACTTTTATTGTTTACCTTTTTGTGCAAAAACTATATGTCTGTTTCAATTATAAGTGTATCGTGATATCATGCATCCATGTGGAGAAATAACAACGCTGACACAAAGCTTTAAAATAAATTTACAACAAAGTTTATTAATAACATAAACAAATAACAATATTTTACATTATGTACATTGAATATCCTTACTCTCCTAGCACAAATTAGTTTACTAGTTTATAAAAAAAATCAAACTTCTATTTGTTTTCCTAGTTAGCTCTTATCTTTTAAATGCTTAAGAAAATACAGTATTATTTTTATTGGATTTCTTATTATGGTTAGCTTGTTACAAAATGTATTTCTTATCGGATTATCATTAATACTTTGTATCCCTACTATTATTAAAATTATATTTTTACAAAATTACATTCGTATTAAAATTCTACAAAAACAATAAAATTCTAGTTTTATATTAGTTGTATGGAATCCTACAAATTCAAAACATTCTTATACATTCGGTATTAAGTTTTATTGTTCATTAGCCGATGTTTATTAATCCTAATTTACTCATTCAAGCCTTACTTCGAATGATAATTACAACTATTAACATACCATGCACAAGTATATGTTTATTATACATTATTGAATTATTTTCTTAATAAATATGCAATATTTATTTTCTAAATATTATTTAAACATTCAAATTTTATTATCACTTAAAAAAAAACTTTGTTTAGATTTCTCTTTTTAAAATCTTATATTCATTTCCGAATTAATTTTAAATTGTATTATATGATTCTTTCTCTCTTTATGATATTTTGTACTTTCACTTTTAAAATTACACAATTCTAGACATTCCAGCAAATAAACTATTCTTACATAAATGATAACATCTCTGCAATTCTATTTTATTCATTATTTCTTTGAAAATATCTCTCTGACGATGCAGATTCACGAAACAAGGATAGCGAAGATAGATGCATAGGATCAAAATATAATTAGAATATTACTCGTCATAAACCTTGACAATAATGGCACAGTGAATTTAAAAGACACTATAGAGGAGTGACCTTTATCTGTCTACCAACCTCTATTATAGGAGTGATGCTAAAGCTATTTCTTCAGCTTTATTTTAACATCAAAAAGTTTAAAGATACGCAAAAACACTGTCCAAACTATATGTGTTCAGTCATAGGACTTAGTTAACTATAGTGAATTCACACAAACTAACTATGATCCAAATACTTTATTTTTCTATTTCTTAACAAAAACATCATCTTGGTTTCCTCTCCACTAGTACTACCAAGTCACTATCCGATCTTATTTCTCAAGATTTTTCTATATGGTACATCGACAAATTCTATCTGCATTTCTAACAATAATAAAATTCATTTATTTCAAAACTATTCCGCTGTTCTTTAAGAAAATCTTTTTACTACTTTCCTCGTATATTTTCTCATATATAAACTATTTTAAAATATCTGAATACTTTACAACATGAAAGTTCAAAAGAATCACACAATTGTCCTGTCGAATTATATTATTAATTTATACTTTAAATAACTTATTGCATGCATATTCAGAATTACTCCTATCTCATAATATGTTTTAAAATGTTGTATAAAATGTGTACTTATAATTTAAACTTTCACACATCATTCTTAGTCAATAGATGATCTAAAAAAAAAATACATTATGCATTATAAATAAATATCAAAATTACCAAACGATCTTTATCTTCTCGATCGTGTTCCGTAGGCTTCACCATCCCATTAATTCTTGTAGATATAAGACTTCCATACATACACTTTATTTTTAAAAACAATATTTCTATCATTATATCAAGCTATTATATTTAATTTTTTAATATTACTAAATTTATGTTTATATGTTTTCCCTAATCTCACATAGCATTTTATATTTTAAAATAAATTAGTAAAAATATTTAAATTATATTTACGGTACTTCTTCATCAAACTTTCTTGAACCGTTCATATTAAAGCTAAAAAAAAAAATATTATTTTATTTCTTCTTCAGTCACTTAATGTTCTATTTAAAGTAAACAATTACTGCTCTGTTTAATAAATATTCATAGACGACAATCCTTGGTTTTCATAATATTGAACACAATTATTAATTCTGATATTCTCTTCTGATATTGTCTGCTAGTATTTTCCCGCGCGACTTTTCCGATGCATCGTCTAGATACTTAATTTAAATCTTCAATAAAATTTCTGTTTCCATGGATCCATTTTTATTGAGTAATTTAATTTTATATTTTCAAAATCAATCCTTTCCTCCAATGAATACTTTATAATATTTTTTAATTCTTCTTAGATAAAGTTTTCTGTTCTTTTCCATAAGACACATAATAGCACTTTCATATTCTTCTATTACTTTTTTTTTTTTCTTTATTTAAACTTCTGGTACTACATTTTTATAATGTTTCTTTTATAAGATAAACCTTCTTTCTTCATTATACTTTTACATGATTTTTCTTTATAATAAAAACCGCATATTAAATTTTTTCATAGAGAAGAATAACAAAATAACTTCAAAGTAGCCTTACAAAATTTGTGCGTCATAATTTTTTCCTGACGGCAAGTAAGTTCTCTTTTAAATTTTCATATAGCGTCCCAATTATATTTCTTTGAGTTATAATAATAAGTTTCTGGTTGAGCATAAATAAAGCTGTATTAAGGCACTTTCCAAATATCTTTCCCTTAGCAATATTTTTAGGTATTTTTTCTTGTACTTCCATTTTACTGTAGGGTTTTTGGTTAAACTTGAATAAAATATCCTGGTAAGATAACTTTTAAAATTAGCAATCCATATAGAGGCAGTCAAAATATATTATATGTTACAAAAGAACTTTTAAAATAAATACAAAATTTTAAATTTATATTACTTTTCTAGCTACGGTGTTATCAGCTAAAAAAAAAAAATGTTACTTTCTCTTTCACTTACACATTACTTCTCCTCCTGCTCCGTCTAAATCTTCTATTTTGTCTGCTAATTTACCTCCATTGATTGGTTAATGACTTTTTAGCGCGAACAGATTTACACATTTTAGTTTTATGATAGATTAGACTTTTAAAATAAGAATTGATGACGTAATGTCTCAAAATATTATTTAGACTAGTATTTTTAAATTCAATTATAGTTTTATAAAAATCATTTAAGCTTTTAAAATAATTATTAAAATAATATTTAACATTTAAACTTTTACTTTAAGGATCGATGGCAATTATATCTAGTTTCATAATTCACAAACTTTTTTATTATTTTAACAAGCTGTGTGTGAAGGTATATAATATACAGTCACGTGTTTACTACTTTTATCAGATGATTTTTAATTTACGTCTCGGTTTAAATTACCAAAACTGATATATTTTATAAAAAATTTGGAAAATAATTTTAAAATGTTGAACTAAATATAATTCTCACCATCATAAAGTTTATCTTAAAATATACTCTATTAATTTTGACTATTAAATATAATTATACACTACATATGGCATTTATTTAATTTATTAATATTAAATATATTATATTCAAATTATTAATATATTTTTAACTATTTATAGCTGTGTTATTTTATATGGCCAGCTTTTACAACCATAAGCAAGGATGTAATTAAGCTTTATTTAACTGTTTTCCTTTAAATTATCCTTTACATTTTTATATACCAGGTATTTTCAGCTTTAAATTGTACTATAAAATTTAATTATCCTACTATTATTTATATATCATACAAATATAACTTAAAATTTAAAATTTTTTAGTAATTGACCATTCTACTTTGTTATGACCTATAGATAAGGGCACAATATATATATATGGAAGTAATCCATATCTAAACAATATCAATCAAGAATCTCAATCTAATGTCAAGACAACCTTTTTTAAAAAATGAAAATGATATCCACTTTGATTTAGGATTTAATATGTTTATGTAGATACTAAAGATTGCAACTTGACTACAGAGAATGGGATTATTAATTCAAAAAAGTTAAATAAACCTTACTAAGCAGTCAAATATAACCTATTACATTATGTATGCCAAATTCTATGTTTACATGCAGTGTGAAATGCCTAGACAAAAGAGTTCTATAAAAATTACAATAATTGGTCATAGTCAAAGATAGTTTGCCATGGTTTGCTATTGCTATTCATTTAATACAATTTATTTTACAGCCACATCCAAGGGGTTATTTTCTTCCATTGTGAAACATAAACATTTCAGATATCCATTTATTTTAATTAAGATTATTTTTATATTTCATAGAAAATAATCTTTTTTAAAATATCGTATTATTATTTATATATGCTTACACAATTAATAAATCACACTGTTTAAATTATTTATTTGGATGCAATTCATTACATAATTCTATAAGATCTTTTAAAACTAAAGCAATATAAGATTAATATGTATTTACATATTATACAGGTTGTAAATATGTATAAACAAAATAAATTTCATCAATTCGACTGAAAATATGCAAAAGAAATGTTATTAATTTTTTAACATTTGTTTTCAATCACTATTAAAGCATTCAATGGTATTATTTTTTTACAGTGTTATCTAAGCATTTGTAAATTGGATGAAATATTTAATATTTGTAGGTTGAAGAGTATGGTGAATATAAATATATATTTTACAACACTTCTTTTGTTTTGTTTTATACTTTATTTTTAAGGTGCTTGATTTATAATCCACTTTTATATTATTCAAGCAAACTGATTATTATATTTTTATTTTGCAAACAATTACTCGTTTTTAATACCAATACTATATAGTGAAATTTTATATTTTTTAATCAGAAATTATATTATATTATAATTGCATATTTTATCGTCACTTTTCAAATAGTTATTTTTTGGAATTTAATATTTACTAAAGTAATTCTCAGTATAATTGTGAACTTAAAATTATGAATGCAATATTATTTTTTATTCTATATACTATACATAAAAGGGAATAAAAATGTATTGAATTAAGTAACCCGAGTATATTTTCAACGACGCTCGTGCGTCATAAACAAGGTTGTTCATACGTCAAAAGAAAATCGGTTTACTTCATTTAATATATTTTTATTCCCGGTTATGGTATGTTTATATTGTTAATAATGGCAGAGTATCAAGATATTATATATATATGCTTATTTTTAAAGTTTCATGGCACAATGATTAGCTCATCTACCTACTATATCTATTACTTAAGATTCAAGTCCGACTATGAAATCTCGGAAATACTTTCAGGTTATATACAAGCTTATACGTTTTTTTGACAGGGAGCACATTATTAATTAGTAAATGGATATCTAGTTAGTGCGTGAACTAGAAGATAAAAGTTATAGTATCATATGATTCATTTATTTAATTATAAAAAGAAAAAGGAAAAAAAATATTTATGCAGATAGTAAAGCCATGATTTGTTTTTGCGGTTTGATTAAAGCAATATTGGAATAAAATATGGTTTAAGCTATTTTTTAATTAGTTTTTATGGCTGCTCCTGCTTCTTCTTCGTCGTCGTCGTCTTCTTCTTCCTTATCTTCTTCTTTTTTTCTTCTTCTCCTTTTTCTTCTTTTTCTTCTTCTTTTTTTTATTATTATTATTCAATGCATATCTTATTGATTTATTTGTGTTTTCTAATATCGTTTATTGTCTAGGAAGATTCGCATGTAGATGAATGAATATTAATACAATTATATGAATAATGCATTTTATACAATGCAAGTGCAAAGCTATTATATCACACTTTTCAAAGTAGCGGTTTCTATTGTTTAGTAGAGTTTTTCAGAACTTCTTCCAATAAATAATGTATTTGTGTTGTGTAAAATGCATAAAATAATGTTATCATAAAATAATGTTATCATAAAAGCCAGTAAAAGAAAATAAGAATATTTAAGAATAGATACCAATTCAGTTTTATAATACTAAGAATTGATTAGATTCAATATACTTTTAATATATAATTTTAACCATACCTAGAAACTTTTGAGTTTAATTGAAACTATAAAAGCAATTCTGGTCTTACATATTATTTTGTGGTTCATTCATGTATCCTTTTGATTGTAAATATACAAAAATTTCAGCTTGATCTCAAAGCCATCCATTGGGTAATGAATAGAATATTGTAAAGATATTTGTAGAGATACTGTAAATACTGATTTATAACAATGTTAAACTTCCACCAATAGAAAAAAAAAAACAGGTATATAAAATTGAAAAATAAAAGTCAGAAAATTTCAGAGTAATATGTTTTTTAAAAAATATTTCCAAATAAGAGGAAGATTGTTTGTGTCATCACATTTGTTCATACATGATAAATCTGCAAAATATATCATTTATATCTGTAATCCATAAAAATCTTTATATAAATATATATATATATGATCACCAGATGGAGCTTACCAATAGCTCTAAACAAGTTTTGTTTTTATAAATGTCGAAAGAGATAGAATTCAAAATTTCTATCATTAGAGATTTTGAATTCTATCTCTTTCGGCACTTATAAAAACAAAGCTTGTTTAGAGCTATTGGTAAGCTCCATCTAGTGATCATAAAATGCAAGCTTAAAAGCAAGTTACAAAATTTGTAACTTGCTTTAATTATATATATAAAACTTTATGATGTAATGTTATCATGACTGCTTTAATCTAATCTCTGCCATATTAACTTTTAAACTGTATGATTTAGACTATTTAGAATGTACTTTTTGTGTGTGCAAGATTATATACATATATATCTATTTATTTTTTTATATTTTTATCTGGAAAACAAATATTCTATTCATGAATTCATTTATAATGAATTTATGAATATTAATTTTTAAATAAAAAATATTTCTGTAAATTTTCAAAATATCAACAATGTATTTCACAAAAAAAATTTCTCTCTTTTTTTTAATCAATTTATTTTTACTTACTTCTTCATTAATTTTCTCTGATCTAATTTTTTTATAAAATTAGAATTCTATAATTTTTATATTATTACTTTTTCATATTCATATATTAAATAGTGGGTTTTATATTCACTTAGTTTCTCTATAATTAATAATTCCTGGGAAAAAATAGATTAATTTTTTATTAGTCTTTATATATATATATATATATATATATATATTGTAACTGAATGGAAAAAATGAATGCTAAAATTATTTGCCCAATTACTGTTCGAATTAAAGTTGAGTTTAACTTTTTAAACACTTGTTTGGTCACTCCACAAGACTGTCTATAATAAACAAGTATTTATTTTAAGGAAGCACTATATAGATGTGTATTTATAACTAATCACAATAATATCTTAGATGTTTACTATGACTTAAAGTAAAACTGTGAATTTACAAAAACAAATAAATCCTATAGCATTCTTATATTTGGGCTAGTAAGTTTGTACTAAGCTTTCATATTGCATAAATTCAATTTAAAGTTATCTCAGGATTATAATATTAAAGTATACTGAATAATACCATTTAAAATTTTAAAGTATTATTATTAATATGATTAAATAGCAAAGGGCATTTTATTTAATTAATTTAAAACTTCAGCAACTAAATGTGTAAATGTATAAATTAATGAACAATATTTTAATATCAAGCAGTATACATTTAATTAATAAATAATAAATATAAAATCATTGTGCCCATATAACATTAATAGATGATCAACATTAATTAATTAAGAACAAAGACCAGATAATTAACAAAATATAATTATTTTATTAACAATAAAAATAATAACAAATATTTAAATGAATGAAATAATAACAAGTTATCCACAATGGTTATAAATATTCTTGCAACATTTTGAATTATTAGAAAATGATTTCTACTTTATTATTAACTAATCCTGTGTATCCTGACATGATATAAAACACAACACTTTATTGGAAAAAGTTGTTAAGATCTATTTAAAAGACTTAATTATAAATAATAAACAAAGTAAAAGAATGTTTTATTTCATCTTTAATTAATAATAATAAAATCTGTTTCTTCTAGGTATCTGACTTATCAAACTTAGCTACTTTATAAAAGAGTAAAATATTATTCCAACTTAACAATATTCTTCTTAAAGTATGGCTTTAATTAACCTCTTCTTACTAAGTACTGGTGGAATTCCATAAAAGATTTATCAAGCTCACATTATGAATAAAATGATAATACAATGTTGTCAGGAGTTTAGCTCAACACATCAATAATATTTATAAAAATATTAGGATGACAAGTATAATTAATATACAGTATAATCTTTATAAAAATTCTGAGAGTATCTATGTGAATAAATAAGAATAATATTTATAAAATATCTCAACTAGATGCTTTGGATATTTTTTAATTATGAAAGCATATAAAAATATCACGTACTGTAACTTATCTATAACTAATTCTTAATTAACTTTAAATATTTTAACTGGTATCCATAGTACAAACAATCAATAACTCACACTTATACTAAATGATAATCATAAATTTAATACACTACCTGTATATATTTATTACATCTTTCTTCTTATGAGAACTTTCACTGAACAAGATAACTCTAGATTTTTTAACACTTAAACAAATTTAAAAAATATAATGTGTTTTTATAATTTAAAATAAATTAAAAGACTTTTAAAAATTCAAAATATGTATTCTGGGGCATTTAATCAAAATATTTGAATGTGACTAAATTATTTGATGTTTTAGGTTATAAAACCTTAATAGATGGGATAAACAAAATTTAATCTTTATTATAGAGAAATCAGTAATAACGTTTGAGTATTTTAAGTACAATTCATCACTAGTGAGTTTGAAATATTCCAAAAATCACTAAAAATCATTTTATTTATTAAGTGTGGAATGTAGTTATTAATCTCTTAAGGGATGACATTCATAAATTATAACTTTTTTCAAAACATTTATGAAGATAAAATCCATTAGTTAAAAACTAATTTTAACAATAATTATTCAATATAAACATGTTTATCCGGATGAAAATAAAATTTATTAGTTAATTTTATTTTTAACTATAATTGTAAATACACTGGTGTTTATCCAAAAAATGTTAGGTTGCTATCATCATCAACCATTATCAATCCACTGCAGGATAAAGGTCTCTCCAAGTTCAATCCATCTTTTCCTATATTTAGCTTCTCTTCTCCACATCACCCTGCACACTTTCTTATTTCATCCATCCATCTAACATATGGTCTCTTTCTGGGTCTTTTACAATCTCTTGGAATCCAGTTTAAAATTTCAATTGTCCATCTGTTATCATCTCTTCTAACAATATGTCCAGCCCAACTCCACTTCAGTCTTTTAATTTTTTCAATGAGGTCAGTAATGCCTGTTTGTTCTCTTACCCATACATTGCGCTTTCGATCCCTTCTTGTTACTTCCAACATGCATAACTCCAAACTTCTTTGAGTGGTTTGAAGTCTCTGTATTGCTCTTCTATTAAGTGTCCAAGTCTCAGATACATAAGTAAGAACTGGCAAAACACATTTATTAAAAACCTTCCTTTTCAAACACATAGGCATATTTCCTTTTAGTATCAAGTTATTTCTACCAAAATCACTCCAACCAAGTTTAATTCTATGATTAATTTTATCCATTATATTTCCATCTGTATTAATAATCTGACCAAGATATTTGTAACTGTTAACTTCTTCTAACTCATCATAATCAATCTTTATTTTCATATTTTGAGAAAATCTATTAAACATTACTTTAGTCTTTTTAACATTTATCTTTAGTCCTACTTTCCTACTTTCATCTGATAACTCCTGCAACATTTGTTAGGTTGATATAGTTAATACAATATCATGGAAAAAAATTTACTTTAAATAAAAGTAGCAGTTCCATCATTTTAAATATTTCATATTTAATTTTTAGTTTTAAAGTTTCATTCTTTTTAAAGTGCATTACAAGATGATGAACAAGGTTAGATATTTAATTCTTCATTAAGATTTGCAATTAAAACAAATAATATTTTAATTTGCGAAGCACCGATAGTTGAAAACTGAATTAAATCGAGATACTGACAAATCTCTAGCACTTGTTACAATACATAACTGACAGCCAATCAGATATCAAGGATAGCTGTCTAATATGACATTCAAACCTAAACACAACAAAGACTTTACGAGAAAAGGACAGCCACCCTTCTCTCAACTTTTCTTTCTATATATCTAAGCCAATCATAAACATTTAGGTTTGAAAGCTTGAAGCTTTAAATATCTTCACAATTAACTCACTGAGTCTAAATCATAAACATACAACATGAAATTCTATGATTTACTATGAAGTAGTTTTTAAAATACTTAACAAGAAGTAAAGTATGTAAATATCATTTTAATCTGCGAAGTGTCGATAGTTGAAAACTACTTCATAGTAAATAATAGGATTTCGCATTGTATGTTTATGATTTAGACTCAGTGAGTTAATTGTGAAGATATTTAAAGCATCAAGCTTTCAAACCTAAATGCTTATGACTGGCTTAGATATATAAAAAGAAAAGTTGAGAGAAGGGTGGCTGCCCTTTTCTCATAAAATCTTTGTTGGGTGTTTAGGTTTGGATGTCATTTTAGACAGCTATCCTTGACATCTGATTGGCAGTCAGTTATGTATTGTAATGAGTAATAGAGATTTGGCAGTATCTTGATTTATTTCAATTAAAACAAATATTTATTTAGTTTCCTACTCCATTATATTGTGCTGCAAGATGCCAATATGGTTAACTTTAAATTTAAGTCCAATACATTTTGCTTACAATCAGTTACTAATGAAGACTAAACCATTCTGAACATGTAGGTATAGGTATAAATTTGTGTCACATGATTAATGACATCATCTTTGTTCAAAAATTCTTCACTCTTGTCATTTTAAAGGGAAATTTTATCATTAAATCCAGGATATGATATGTGATCTTTGGAAATTTTAAAAATTTGTAGTGCCAAATTTGTAATGAAATTATTTTAAAATTACAAAATAATATGTTAAAATATTTTAAATATTGTATTACATTAATTAATAAAAATAAAAATACATATTATCATTTTACAAAAATATATACATCATTACCAATAGTAATCAACTTATTTAAATATTTTGTTATTATACTCTTTTAAATTTAAATACATCCAGAACTAGAATCATTCATGCATGCACACCCATATTTAAATATTGTTAAAACTTTCTATCATTAAGTGTAATTTCAATCTTATATGTGCCCTAATAAAGTTATTCCTATATATCTAATATTATTTTTAAATAATTTATTCTTATTATTAGTGTCATACCTTTTTATTATTTTGTGTTGTTCTTTTAAAATTAATTTTATGTGCTTATTTTGTAACTAAATATAAATTGCTATAAAAAAATTGATATATATATATATATTCGAAAATACTGTATTTATAAAATATATATGAGTAGACATCTTGGATCAGTTTAATAATTCATCATATAAGGTAATATTATCAATAATATTAGTATCACTTCAAAAATATTATTTGTAACCATAACAAAAGTAGTAATAATTAGTATTTGTTATATTGTAAAGCCAATAATTTTTTTCAGAAGTTTTGTGCATAAACATTAAGTTGGAATAGTAAATATTATTACTATATATATATATATATATATATATATATATATATGTCTACAAAGAAATAAAGTCATATGTCATTTGACCTAATTAAACAAGCTTGTATTAGAAATGTTTTATATAGAGCTCACAAATAAGCTCTTAACAAGCTTTGCAGAATATCCCCCATTCCAGACTGTTTTCTGCTACTGACTTCCTCAGTGAGCTTGTTAAGAGCTTATTTGTGAGTTCTATATATAAGGGTTTGTAATACAAGCTTGTTAAATTAGGTCATGTGACATATGACTTGATTTCTTTGTAATTTTATTTTTTGCTATTAAGGCACCATTTGGTGATTTTATATTGCTAAAGTTATTAATATATGGCGTATCTGAACTTGGTTCAGTCTCATATGGCTATTTAAGTTAGATAACTAGATTGGAAGACATAGTGCTGGGCATGTCCTAGTATTTTTAATCTAATGCTTGAATATCCTATCATCTCACTGAGGAAGCCAGTAGTAGAAACTGGTCTGAGGTTGGGGATATTCTGCAAAGCTTGTTAAAAGTTTAGTTCTATATATAATATATATGTCAGTATGATTATTTTTATATTGTGGTCTTTTTTTAGAAATAAGCTAAGTTCAAATACAAAATGCATGATGAAATATTTATTTATAAATTTATAAACTTCAATAAATCTTAAGTTGGATCGTTAATATTTTTAGTCATTTGTTTCTGAATTTTTAAATATAATTTATTTCTGTATTTGTTTTTTAATATATTTTTAGCATATTTATATATGTGAGATAAAGTTAAAATAGAAAAATATTTTAAAGCACTTTTAATATTATCATTTTAAAATAAGAATATCTCGTCTCTACTGTTTTAGATGATTAAATTGTCAAGATTTAAAAATGTCAAACATATAGTAATAAACATTATTTGATTACTAATAATAAATATTGACTACCTTAAAGTTGAGTAAAGTGTATTTACTTGCTTAACCAAATTGAAGTCCTTTGAACATAAAACCACCAACACATGAATTCCACCAGAAAATTCTTTTAAGGATGGCATATCATATTTGTTTCTTTAATTAGAATTTTTAAACATAAAACCACCAACACATGAATTCCACCAGAAAATTGTTTTTAAGAATTCATATCATATTTATTTTTTAATTAGAGTTCCCCCTTATAGATGACTTGATTTCTTTCTTATTGTAGACTTAAATGTTCTGTTTTTAACAGATTATGCAAGTCTATTTTTACTTGTTTTATAAAGTCATATTATATCACTGGCTTTAAATATAAATATTTGTACTCCTTTTCTTGTTTTTTGTTTACTTATATCACTTTTACTGATTTACTCATTATTAATTTCACAAAAAGTCAAAAATAAATATTAGTGAGTTTTATTGTGTTATAAAGAATCCTGCATTCCCCAATTGCATGTTATATATAGTAACGTGAAATTTGTATTGCTACACAGCTACTTTTAGCATTTGATTCTGGTTAGCTCTAAAATCTTTCTATCATTTACTAAATAGGAAGTGCACATACTTGTGTAACTATTATGCAATCATATAACCATTCATATTACATTCGATGTTAAAAAGCAATTGGTCATGAACTCAAACACAAGTGCATGCAGCTCCCCCACCAATGTGCCCTGAATTCTGAATTGGTGTTTGGTCCAGGTGTAACTTTGGTTGTTATTCTTATAAATGAAACCCAATTAATTAGAGGAGGTAAAGGTCCTAATTTTTAATGAATACTAAGCAATGGTAAATATGCTTTAGTTTTATTGGCAAGTATCTGATGTCTTCTAGGTTATGACGTTTTGAAATGCAGCTTGTTTATCCCATATGTAAATCTAGCTTTGATTTACAATGTGGTATTCAGGTACCCAAAATAATTAAATGTTACAGTTTTATTCAATTGACCGACTATTTTTTTACATTATTTAAATGAAAATTAATAATTAAACTTTTAATTTATGTCTCTTACTCTGCTATTGTGTTAAAGTGTGCACATCCCAATGATTGATCAATAAAAGAAGGTACAACTACCAGAAACACACCAATGGTGATCAAGCAATTATTATTACTTAATCATAGTGACATTTAATAAGAGATTTTGTACCCTGGCACTTCTCTGAGAAGTGCCAAAGCACGAAACCATGGTCAGGTTTGGGGGGAAGGGTTCCTGACAGATATTTTAAATGCTTTCTCTGGCTAAGCATTTATCACAAAGCTTGTTGAGCAATTAATTGGCAATGTTCATTGTTTATATCTTACAAGGTTAAGTGAATTGGGTCATGTGATCTATGACTCTTATTTTGACTATTTGGTAGCAATCATTTAGATTGCATACAAAAAGCATTTGTTACATTATTTCCCCCCAAAATAAGTATTTCAAAAAGAATAGAAAGTAAATAAATAATCAAATAGCTTTATTGTTTGAAAGTTCTTAAGAAGGTATCTGAGTGGTGGAAGTGTCAGACTCGGATTTAGTCCAAAGACCTTACAGTCCAGAGTCTCGCAGTATACCACTAAAGCCAAACAACACAGGATGAAAATAAAAAAGATCATGAATCAATAAATTATCACAGATGAATAGCAAAACTAAAAAGTTCTTTTATTTATATTATCTATTTTCAAAGCGTTCACTGATCTAGCCAATTAAAATTTATTTACCGAATAAAGCTTTATGAAAACTTTATTACTGTTTATTTCTTTTAGGAGTATGGGATAATTTATTATAAACCAAGCAGTTACAAGGACCAAAAATCTGAATAAAACTTTTATAAAAATTTAATTACTGTTTCTTATAATGAAGAGTACATGCCAAATAATTTATTAAAAAGCCAAAGCTAATAGGGACCAAAAAGATTGGGAACCCCTAATCTAACATGCCATAATTTGAAATATTTTAAAAGTATAATTTATATTTCTTATATAGTTTCAGTATATAAAAAGTAGAGACTATTTTTACAAATCATAATCAAATATTTTTTTTATGTAAAAATGAATAAGAATTATTGAAAAATGTGTTATATTTTTTAAGAGCAGATATTTTTAAGCATAAGTTTATTTTGAATCGTAATCTCTTTTGTTATTATAGGTGATTTGGCATAAAGGTAAAAAGGTTCAAATTCAAGAGCAAAAGACTCTTAGGTGTACCTATCTAGAAATATATAAAATTTATTGTTTTGCTCACTTAAGTGATTTATTCTATTATTTTTGGTGCTTGGATATGCCTTAACCTTTTAAGATGCTGGGCATAGGATCTATTATATCTAACTTATCTAATTAAATACTGCCTAATACTATACTAGTAATACGTATATTAGTGATTATTTATCTTTTCTGCATGTGTGTGGTCATATGTATTAGTAGTATGAGATGGTGTGGATAAAGAATGGGCTTGAAAGTCTGAGTTCAAATCCCCTATATTTATACTAGTAATGATAAATAAAATAGAAAATCGTACAACATTAAAATAGTAGGCAAAAGACAAAATTTTACTAAAATTCTCTCATGACCTTGTTTCGTCTATTAGCAAATCGACCTCAAGTGAAATTCAACTAGATAAAAATAACACACAGACACACACACACACATATATATATATAATTATAGGGGATTTGAATCCAGACTTTCAAGCTCCATTCAACTATTCATTCTATCTCATACAATTAATACACATGACCACACACGTATCTGAACCAATTGATGAGTGCTGGTTCAGCATGAAATATGTATAATGAAGATCATTTATTATTTTCACATGTGTGTGGTCATGCTTATCGGTTGTAAGAAACAGAATAGAGTTTGAAAATCTGGGTTTACATTCCCTACAATTACATCTAAACTCCGGGTATATAAAGCATACATGTATTTAAATATTACATACATACGTACAAACGGAACAGTAAATTATGAGAAGGTTATTTTGCTTTGACTTTCACCTGAAAAGGTCTATTTATTAATAGATGACGACAGTTGTGAGAGAATTTTAATAAAATTTTGTTTTTTGGCTAGTATTTTATGGTTTTCTATTTCGACTTATCTAATATATATAATTTTATCAAATTAAATAAAAATCAAGATAATTAATTGTCATTTATTATCATTATCACTTCCTCTTGATCACATGTTTATAAATTTCTCATTCTTCCAAATTATTAACTTCATATGTTGGAGCTTTCTCAAGATGTTTTGAAGGCACATTAATTATAGTGAAGGTAGAAAGAATATATTTCATTGTTTTTCTTCTTTTGTCTAATAGGAGAAAACAATAACAAAATATTTGTTCTTCATCGTGGTAATCCAGTTGGGCGAATAATTAAATGACCTTGATAATGATTAAAGTTTCCGAATTGAATCTTGACAGGAAAATATGAGAGAAAGCGAAAAATAATTTAGATTGAAATGAAAGTGGTTTTATAACTTACACTACTGATAGAATAATTCAAAATGAATTAGTCTCAAAACTTCAATAATCCACAAAATAGTGAAATAATACTATGAATTATGCTATAATCTATGAACAACTTTGGCAGACTTATTGTCATGAAATAAAATGTAAACAATGAGTTTTGATAATGATTCCACTATGGTATGTAAGAAATAAAATTTCAAATCATCAGGATAACCCAAGCTGAGCAAAGACAGTTCATTATTGTGGCATATAGCGAAACTTCATCAGCAGATCTCTCTGTTAGAAATATCTTTATAAAGCTTAGGTAACACTACATTTATACTAAAATATTTAAATTAGTAAATACGCTGCTTGTGACCTTTATTTCCCTGCTGAATCATAAAAAAAAAAACATCCTTTGCGGTATAATAAAACAAATATTACTCTGAAACATTTAAAACAGTGTATTCAAAATATAGAATTATCTTCTATTTAGAAAAATATGATTCAATTTTTAAAAATTCTATAAAAATTTCATCATTGAGAAACCATTGCCACGCAGTGAACTCAAATTGCATTAAGAACATATTAAATCACTCCTTTGCTATATTTTAGAATCAGCCTATGTGTAGTGATCCTTCGACTGGATTCTTACAAGCATTTTATGAGCGGTAGAAGTAATGTACAGATAGTAAAACATATCTTAATGACATTTATAATGTTTAAATTTTTTATCCACTAAAATCTACAATGGAATGGGAGAAAAATTACAAGTCATGCTTTATGTTGGGCAGTCAAATATGTAATATTTAAAATTGTTGGAATTTTAGAAAAAGTGTCAGTGATAATAAACATGTAGATAGATAGATAGATAGATAGATAGATAGATAGATAGATAGATAGATAGATAGATAGATAGATAGATAGATAGATAGATAGATAGATAGATAGATAGATAGATAGATAGATAGATAGATAGATAGATAGATAGATAGATAGATAGATAGATAGATAGGCAGGCAGGCAGGCAGGCAGGCAGGCAGGCAGGCAGGCAGGCAGGCAGGCAGGCAGGCAGGCAGGCAGGCAGTCAGTCAGGCAGGCAGGCAGGCAGGCAGGCAGGCAGGCAGGCAGGCAGGCAGGCAGGCAGGCAGGCAGGCAGGCAGGCAGGCAGGCAGGCAGGCAGGCAGGCAGGCAGGCAGGCAGGCAGGCAGGCAGGCAGGCAGGCAGGCAGGCAGACAGACAGACAGACAGACAGACAGACAGACAGACAGACAGACAGACAGACAGACAGATAGATAGATAGATAGATAGATAGATAGATAGATAGATAGATAATATAAAAAGTCACAAAGAAAAATTGAAACTGAATGATAAATAATAATTGTATAAATGAAACTAAAAACATATCATTTTAAACAATATATTAAATATTTTTATTTATTAGTAATGTAGTACAGTATATATAAAATCAGCAACTACAACACCGTAGCGATTCGTAAAAAAATATTGGCATTTCAATTTCAAGAGAAAAAAAGAAGACTAAACAAAAATACTATTAGTAGTAATAATACATTACTAAAGATGAGTTTTGTGATGACTATACTAATCAATCTATGGACCACAAATACACCCACATATAACTTGATCTGGTCTATTAATATTTTCTTTATATTCTGTGATGCTATCTTTTGACTTCTTCTACAAAACCTTTTCTTTAATGAAATACTTCAACACTTTGTCTAATTGTAGCTTTCCAATATTTCTTATTTTTTACTATATCTTCTCACAACATTGCGCTTTTTTGAAATGTTTTTGAAATAATTATTCTAAACAGGATTTGCCACTTCTATCAAAACTATGTTGAAATTCACCATAAAACATTATTTTAAAAATATTAATAATTGTCCATTCGTTTTACATTTGAAATTAAATGCAGACTTGATTATATGGTATTGAATGTTATATTTCATCGAACAAATTAAAAAAAACATATTGATTGATCTTAATATTTTGCCATTATTTTTTAAATTTTTACTGGTCAATCATCCTTCAATGAAACTCTTTCTACAATTTTTTTTGTTACGTCAACATGGAGCCAGGACTTACTTCCAGTAACAAATTAGATAAAATAGGACTTCAATGAATAGTTTATTTAGGTGTAATAGTTATTCTCAGCAATGAAATAATTGCTGAAAATAGCAGCAAAACATTGGTGTCTATGTTGTTTTTCTACATTTACGTCCATCATTTTACTTAAAACTATCAATATATTTAAAATGGCTTACATTCTCAAATTGATAACTAAAAATTGCTAAAGATTTTGTTTTATTGCCAACTGACAAAAATCTTGAAATTTTTTTTAACATCAAATATTTACCCAAAGTTTCTATATCATTACATTCTAAACATTCTTTAAACCATCTTTTTTTTTAATTAAGGAAAAAATGCAGGTGACTGTTCACCCGCTACATGATGTAAATACATTTGTTTAAAGAAATCTTTGAGATCGTACCACAGTCAATATAAAAATTTTCGGGTCTACTTACCCGTAGAGGATTACAAAGTGTTCAATATTACAAGGTGAAACAATTGTAGACCAGCTTTACAAAAGTCCATACGCTCGATAACAATTATATCCATAAAAGAGTTTAACGAGTGATGAGCACAGATCTGCACTGCTCAAAAGCAATCCATCAAGGGGTGAAGCAGCCTATAAGAGTGGAAACAGCACTGAAAACTTTGACCTTGTACCCTCCCAGTAGGTTTTCCGGGTAGCGGCAATAATCATCAATAGCCCGCATCCATAAACTAGACCCCCAATGACCGCTTTAAACCATCTTTTCAATTTATTTTTAGCATAATCACCAGCTATCCTAAATCCAGAAATTAATAAGCAAAAATTCTTTTGATTCAAATGAAAAATTTTACCATCAAACCTGTTTTCCATTTTGATTCTTGACTCATTAAGCTATCTTATAGTAGTTTCAACAGACGAAGATCATAAAGATTAAAATCCATGTTGGTGCAAATATACATCCTTATTTAATACCAGTTTTTATTTTAAGTGCTCATTCAATGTCAGTAAATTTTGATGGATAACACTAATTTCATACAATGCCATAAACTTGTTACATTAATTAAATCAAATTCCTTGATCAAATTAATAAAAACAATATATAAGTTACTCTTTTGTTCATATTTTTTTACATTAATTATATATATTATGTTTTTTGATCCATTAAAATTACATTGTCTCTCTTAATCATTGATCTATGATTTGAGATAAGCCATTCAACAAAATCCTTGAAAAAAAATTTCCTTGAATGAATAATAAACTTTCCTGAATCTGAATATTTTTAAAAAAATTCTAATGTTTTTGAAAGTTGAATTTCATCGCCCTATTTTAAAGCGGGTTTAGATATCTCATCAGGCCCTCCTATTTTTGCATTTTTTAACATTACCAAGAGCTATTTTGATCAAAGTTAAATTAGTATATAAAACAAATATCTAATTAGAGTCATAATCTTAATTTCTTTATTATTCAGAATATTCTTTTCAACCACTAAACATCACGAGATCACTGTTTCTTATGCTTACTCATAACTGTTATTAAAACAGGCAACACTCTCCATACAGTAGTGCTACTCATCTATTGATTATTCTGTTTTGCACTGAGTGACACTACTGTATGGAGAGTTTTGCCTGTTTTAATATTCTTTTTACATGTTTAAAATATTCTTATCATATAGAAAAGTCTCATTGCTGGATTTAACCTGTAGGAAAAAGATATCACTTCTTCAGAATCATATATTGCTTTTGATGCATCAAAAAAGTTCTAAAGTCATCCTGATCAATGAATATTTATATATTTTTATAAATATATATAACACACCTTTTTAGTATGTAGATACATATGTTTTATACTATATAATATTCGTTAATATAAAGTTTTAATTAAATATGATAAGAATTTAAAATGAAAATGTGTTTAGGCTTATCTATACAATTATTGTTTTTCATCTTCATTTTCTATTTCATTTTTTTATATATATTTCATTCTGAAGATGAAAAATAAGTGGTTGAAATTTATAAATAAAAACGTTATTATAGTAATAAGAAATATAAATACTAATAAATTTTAATTTTCAATTAAAAAAAAGTATTAAGTAATATTTTCTACAATATTTGTTATTATCTACACTTGAAGTCTTAAGTAATTGCTTTATTATCTTAGTATAGTATTTGTATATTCTTGCATAGGAATAAGTGAGTCAATATATATATATATATATATATATATATATATATATATATATATATATATATATATATATATATATATTTTCCCTACTGTTTAAAATTTTTTTGTTTCAGCATTTAAATTTTTTATAAAAATTATATTATTTTATTTTCAGAATTAAAATTTTTTTTTATTATTTAATTTACACAATATATATTTTAATATTTTATTATATATTAAAAAAGCAAATTTGATTCTAATCTATTTTAATCAGTTTGTGTGTGTGTGAATTAAAATAAATTGCATTAACTATAAAAATAAAAAATATTTTTTTCCAAATAATTGAATTATACATAAATTATTATGTTAAAAAATGTTTTTATTGCATAGTAATTTATTTTAATAGTTCTAATTCTTAACTAACTATTAAAAGATATATATATAATTTAAAACTTCAATTATAAGGATAATATAAATAGAAATATTAATAATAAAAAGTGGAAGGAAAAACAGAACTACATCAAGGGTAGGTAACATCTTCTGTAACAAGATCCATATATAAATTTTTTCACACATTTTTGAATATTCAAGAGCCTTGGAAAATAGTATTTAATGCAGTAACCATAGTAATCAGTTTAAGGTAATAATACAGATCAACACATATTAACATACTTTTCATTAAACAAATATAATAATAAAATCCACATTAACAATCATTTTGATTGGTAACCATTTAGAAGCTAAAAATTCAAAGTTTTAAAATATCTGGTTTATTAACTATATGGAGTATGTGGCAGTGTTGCTCTGCTTCAGCTTTGAATCACTCTTTTGTGTTTATCTTTAGCATTATTTCCTCATTTTTCATTCATTGGATATTTAAGGCTGAAGCTGATTGTTAGTTTAGTTCTCTCTATACAAGACTACTTGCAAAGCTTCTGAGCATATTCATTCTTTTGTTACATTTTAAAAATGATACCATATTTTTCATAATTTGTTTACTTATTTATAATTATTTTTCACAAAACATTTATGTAATATTTGTTTTTTAGAAGAGTAAGATGATTAGATTCAGATTTTATTTAAAAAGATTTACTTTTAGATAATGACAAATCAAAAAAATAACACATGGCTGCAAGTTATAATTAACTAAAAAATCCCCAATGTTTTAATTACATCAGCTTTTTTAATTATTTTAAAAATTATAAAATAAGTTTTAAATAGAATTTCATTAGCTTTAACCCCCCTGCATTTCACTAGTATTCTGACAGATTTATTTGTTCTCACTAAATTTAAGCTTTCAACTTTCATTTTGATATTAGACCATTATTATTTATCAGAATATAATAAATTTAACCTCATTTGATAGATATTTTTGTTTAGTAATTGATAATCATCTGAAATCTGGGCACAGTGACTTGATGCATTGTTTATATGTCAAAACACATAAAAATGCCATTTCTGTGGATGCCTTATGGCTAATACAACATTTATCTTGTATTACCTATTGCAGGCCACTTTACATGACATTGCACAAAAATATTACAGCCTCTTTTGTGTTTTCAAAACTATTTATGCATATTCATTCTATTCATAGCTAATTACCATATCACTTGAAGGTGCTTTAATTGCAAGTCGGTACAACTTTTCAAATCTCCATAATAGAGTAATGTCATTTGTAGTTAAATAATGTTGTTAATTACTAATAATTGTCATATGGTCCCCACCCTTCCCTAAAAAATGTTAATATATAAAAAATTGGCAAAGGGTATGTTCAAACATGCTTTAACAAAGCTCACATGTTGTCACATTCCAACATGAAAAATATATGAGTCCAATAAAATGTCTGAGAAGAATGTGCAATTTTTAAACTTTTCAGAATTGCTGAGTACAGAAAGTGAGGTTGTATCCTTTTTTCAGGCACATAATGTCCTCCCAAATACCAGACTATTTTTATTACAGCAATAAAATAATAAATAAAAATAAGTTCAATAAGTCCAAAGTTTGTGTATTTTTTTCTATTTTATTAGAAATTAACACAAGTATTTGGATTATCTTTTTTCAGCGGGGGGGGGGGGGGTAAAATAAATTACTATTTTTGTTTACTTTGTGTTAATAATAATAAAGTATGAAATCCCTCAAAAAAAGCAGTTTATTGTAGAAGCCAAAAAAAAGATAATTCAAAAGAAATATAAATAAAAGTGAAAAGTGAAAAAAAGTTGTTTAAAAAATTATTATTGACTTTTTGTTATAATTACATATCCGAGGGTGGGGGTGGAGGTGGGGCTTTCAAAACAATTTTTTACCCTCCAAAAACACAAAAGTTATTTTTGATTTAATAAGAAGAAAAACAATTTAGTTAATCAAAAAAAAAAAAAAAAAGGTAGAACGAAGTCAAAACAAGTCCCAAATAATTGTATTATATTTTTTCCGTAGGGTTAAAACAAGTTTTTTCATCGTGAAACAGTCAAAAGTTTTAAAATCAGAAAAATAAACACAAAGTTAAATTACCAAAATTTGTTGAATAAAGAAAAATGTCAGGTTAAAAAAAAAAATGAATATAAAAATTTGTTTAATAAAAAAGAAATCATGTTATAAATAAAATAAAAATTTGTTTAATCAAAAAAAAAATCATGTTATATAAAAAAAATTTTCGGCCCAGTAATGTTACATTTGATTGATTTTGTATAGCATCAATGTCATAAGTGGCCATGCCTGGATTTCAGATGATTACCTAGAAATTAAATAAGTTTAAAAAATCACATTTGATTTTTGTTATTATTTTAAAAATTAGAGTTTAATTAAAACAAAATACTGTCTCATCATCAAATTTCAGGTGGAGCTGATTCAGTTTGCAAAATAAACAAAATCTTTCTTGTTTGATATTTGTTTTAAAAATCTGAATGAATTGTTTTTAACAACTATTAAATCTATCAATTTATGCTTTAAAAGTTAATAATCAAGAATTCAAGTATGAAGAGGCATTAAAATATGGAATAAGTAAGTGATAAATAATGTTATGCAAGGGGCCTTTGAAAATATATTGGATTTAATGGATGAGGATGATGAACAATCAACCATTTTACCAAAATCACTCAATGAATAACTTTTAACAATGATTGAGAAGTTTAAGGAATAAAGGCTAACAATTCTTTATCAAGAGCATAACTATAGACAAATTCATTTGACACATTGGATGCTAGACACTCCAGCTAGAAGTATCTAAACCAATTTCTACAGTGGTTAACTTAGGACTGCAATAATGCAAATATAGAATATCAACATATGTAATATTCAATCTTAGCATAAATAAAGTTTTCTTTAATAAAAAAGTTTTAATTTTTTTTGTAATTTTTACAATGTCCTATGTTTTTCTAGACCATAATCTCTAAAATAACAATATTCAGAAGAATATATTCTTTAATATTTAAAAATAAAACATTTCTGTAAATAATAAATATGTATATTAATATTTATTTTTAAATTCCAATGATTATTACAGAATTACAATACAAATGTAATCATATACTTTCCAAAAAATCAAGTTTTTAGACCATCGTAATATTTTCTCAGCCATCATAATATCTTCTCGAAGTAATCTCGCAAAGTTTGAGATCACAAAATATATAAAGAACAACGATCACTGTGAATAATGAGATACTTTGAAGAGCCACATATTCGATTTTTTTCTACCATCTTTTGAATTTTTTTGTATTTAAAATATTAGAAAATAAATATACATGAATTTTAGAGACGCAAAAAAAAAAAAAAACACTTCACAAAATTTTCAGCATAGGGCAAAAAACGCAAATTCAATTTTTAGAAATCTCAGGCATAGCTCCAATGTCTCGCAATAAGATCTAGTTAAGTAATCTGGATAATAGTTTGTTCAGGTTTCACAAACTAAATTTAAAATTTGATTCATTTTTTTAATTTATTATTTTTATCTATAATATGATAAGCATTCAATAAGAAAAATGTTGTTTTTTATAAGTCTTACTATATATTTCTGTTTAATATTTTCCGTATATTAACAAAATTGAAATAATATTTTTTAAAATTATTTTCATTTGTAAGCAAACAAATATTTCAAAATTTTTCAAAATATAATAAAAAATAATGATAAATTTGATCAAATAAAATATTGGAAATTTAATCCTGCCACTAGGGATATCAAAAAATATAAACAAACAACTAAAGGTTTACAGCAATTACAAAATAAACTATACTACTATAGATTATTAATATATCATATAATACTAAATTGTCCATGCACTTTACTATTGTTGTGCAATGCTTTATTTACCACCCTTTTTTGCAGTTTACAGTTTCAATTGCTCTAGAAATCTTCTTCAGAACTTTATATCTCCTAGTCTCAACTAAACTGTAAAAAGGGTGGTAAATAAAGCATTGTGTAACTGTAGTAAAGTGCATGCACAGTTTAGTATTATATGATATACATTTGGCAATGCAATAAGAAAGAGTGATTATTAATATAAAAGTGTAGGAAAAATAATAATAAAAAGCAATATTGTCTTGCAAGTTGCACAGAATAGATTTGGCAAATGCATACGAATCACCTGTTGCAATTTGCTTGCATTTACACTATATTATAAAATTAACAAAAGCAAACATATCTTAGGAGACTATTATAATGCAAAATACTGCATAATGAAGATATTTTAGATGTGTTTTATAACTAAAAGCAGTGTTAAAACTGAGATATACTAAACTTACATAAAAATGTTTTTAAAAATGAATAAATAAATAAATCTAGACAAGATTGAAACTAACACCAAAACTAGGCTTCCAAATTTCAAACATGGTGAGAATGAAAAAAGAAATTTCAATAACTGGTGTAAAATCTTATATAATCCTACTTATTTCTCTTTAGAATATTATAATTGTTGCATATGAAAATTAAAACACCAAATATGTAGCAACTGATCTAGGGATTATGTAAAATAAAACAAGTGCTTTAAATGAATTGGAAAGACATTAAAAGTACAAAGACTAAGATAAATAAAGTGCAATAAAACTGATGACCATGGAATTGGAAGTATGACTATAAGTACAAGACACTATACATATTTAAGTTCGTTATTGCAAACACTATAGGTAATATCAAATAAAAATTGTTGAAAAGAACTATAACATCAAAACTTCTTTAACAAATATGTGTCATTGGCAACGTTTATCATAACATTTACACTTTTCTTAAACACTTTATCAATACTTTTATTTATTTCAAACTAACAGTTTCGACTGTCCTGCAGTCATCATCAGAGCTCTTGTTAAACATTTCAATATTATGTATGTTCTCCATAATCATATATTATACACTCAAATACTGCTTCTTTATAATCTTTATCTTCAGTGTTTTCATTTATTATGGAACTAATATAATTTTCTATTTTTCTTATGTATTGATTTCTACTTTAACATATCATACCATTTACACCTTTCTTAAACACTTTATCAATACTTTTATTTATTTCAAACTAACAGTTTCGACTGTCCTGCAGTCATCATCAGAGCTCTTGTTAAACATTTCAATATTATGTATGTTCTCCATAATCATATATTATACACTCAAATACTGCTTCTTTATAATCTTTATCTTCAGTGTTTTCATTTATTATGGAACTAATATAATTTTCTACTTCTTTTCTTATGTATTGATTTCTACTTTAACATATCATACCATTTACACCTTTCTTAAACACTTTATCAATACTTTTATTTATTTCAAACTAACAGTTTCGGCTGTCCTGTAGTCATCAACAGAGCTCTTGTTAAACATTTTAATATTATGTATATTTTCTATAATCATATATTATACACTCAAATACTGCTTCTTTATAATTTTATCTTCAGTGTTCAATGATGACTGCAGGATAGTCAAAAGTCTTAGTTTGATATAAATAAAAGTATTGATAAAGTGGTTTAAGAAAGGTGTAAATGGTATTATATGTTAAAGTAGAAATCAATACATAGGAAAAGAAGAAGTAGAAAATTATATTACTTCTATTGTCAATGTTCAAACAGGTTTATGAATAATAAAAGAATATGGAAGTTCTCTAATTCATGGAATAAATAACATCAGTTGAAAGCAGAGATATATTTGATTAATAAGCTTGAAATGTCTTTACAACATATTAGCTGCCTTCCAAGCAGGTGGCCTAGGTTCGCTTTCCAATCATCGCTTTGACATATGAAAAAAAAACTTTCATTAAAAAGGACTCAATGATATAGATTATTAAATTGATAAATTCACAATAATAATTTCTTGATAATTCACTATATTATCTGAGACTTCTTCAGTGTTCTTCTTTTAATCATTTAAGACTCAGATTTAAAAATTTCTTTTTTTATACATAGGCAATTTTTTTTTAATATTAAATTATTTCTAACAAATGCACTTCAAACAAAAATACATCTATCATTAACTGCTTTCCTAATTAGTAACCATCAATCTTTATTTTCTCTCTTTTTTTGAAAAACTATGAATAATACTTTAGTCTTTTAAATATTTATCGTTGGTTCTATTTTTTTAAAATTTCATGTGATGGATAACTCTTGTAACATTTCTTGAAGTTGTTGAAATATTACTATCGAAAATAACTATATCTAAGTGAAATAAAAAAATCTCCATATACCTTGAGTTTTATATTCAATTCATAAAATATTTCTCTAAAATTTTGGTGATATGATTTGAAGAATCAAATATTAACCTTCTTAGTGCTACTATATAATCTAAGCATTGCTGTTGTTTGAATTGTGATAAATAATCTTCAAATTTGAAATATTCAGATTTATGTATTAATGTTTTAAGATTTTAAATGTTTTTGTGGTAATCTTTAAATTCAAAGAATAAAAGCCAATTTATACTTTCTGGTCTTCACTATCACTTCTCTTAATTTTTAGATATGTTCTACTGTATTTAAACCACTTTAAAAATTATATTGTTCTTTTGATAAATCTTGTGTAAAATTGAGGGAAGATTGGTATAACTTTAATTTGTAATATCTTCTTTATTACTCTTCTAAATTAACAATACTATTATTGCATTGTTCCAATATTCTGATATATTTTCATTATTTAGATATTTGATGTACAAACTTGTACTTTGCTATTTTTTTTCCTGCTTTTTTAGGATATATATAGTAGTTAGATTGTTTCATGGAGTGTTTCTATATTTCACAGATTTCATTTCGTGCAACATCTCTTCATTTCAAATATTTAGCATTTCAAAAAATATGATTGTAATTAAAATATATATTTTGCTTTACTACTACTACTACTACTACTACTACTACTACTACTACTACTACTACTACTACTACTACTACTACTACTACTACTACTACTACTACTACTACTATTATTATTATTATTATTATTATTATTATTATTGTTGTTGTTGTTAGTAATAGTAGTAGTAACAACAGTAGTAGTAGTAGCAGAAGCAGTAGTAATAGTAGTAGTAATAGTAGTAGTAGCAATAGCAGCAGTAGTAGTAGTAGTAGTAGTAGTAGTATACTTCAACAATAATATTTATTAATCCTTTGGGTTACATAGCATTACATTACACTTATTGTAAGGGTTACAGATGCAATCATGTTGTACAGGTTTTTATATGGATAAATTTCAAGGCTTATTGTGCTTACAATAATCAGGTTTCAAGGTATATTTTTTTACAAAATGCTGCTACTAGTTTTGATACAAAGATGGATATCAAGCTTAGTCATTAAAGTCTTAAAAAAACAGTTCAATATAAAACTCAATTAGATAGATAGATAGATAGATAGATAGATAGATAGATAGATAGATAGATAGATAGATAGATAGATAGATAGATAGATAGATAGATAGATAGATAGATAGATAGATAGATAGATAGATAGATAGATAGATAGATAGATAGATAGATAGATAGATGGATGGATGGATGGATGGATGGATGGATGGATGGATGGACGGACGGACGGACGGACGGACGGACGGACGGACGGACGGACGGACGGACGGACGGACAGACAGACAGACAGACAGACAGACAGACAGATAGATAGATAGATAGATAGATAGATAGATAGATAGATAGATAGATACATAGATAGATAGATAGATAGATAGATTATAAAATCTGGTGTCAGATTAAAAATTAATTACAGTCACTAAATTAATCTCATTATTGTTCTTTTAATTGTTAATGTTAAAGTATACTGAGGTGACTTATAATTTATGTAGCATAAAATCAAGCTATGGGTGCTGTACATAGAACAAAGTCAATTCAGAGTAGAATTCCGTATGGTGACAGCTGGTAGAATGCGACAGATGAGAAGTAAATTCTGTACTCTGATGGTGGATGGAATTGAAGGCAGTTAGTGAAGGTGAGTTTTATTGAGAGTAATGGATTATTATTATTATTATTATTATTATTATTATTATTATTATTATTATTATTATTATTATTATTATTATTATTATTATTATTATTATTATTATTATTATTATTATTATTATTATTATTATTATTATTATTATTATTATTATTATTATTATTATTATTATTATTATTATTATTATTATTATTATTATTATTATTATTATTATTATTATTATTATTATTATTATTATTATTATTATTATTATTATTATTATTATTATTAAGTTTCAACAATAGTAAACTTTATTGATTCTTTTAGTTACATAGCATTACAATGCCATAGCAAGATACATGTTGAATCTTATTATTGTCAGTTCAATTTCAAGTGCTACAATATTCATTTTTTTAAAGGTACATATCTATATGGGTAATTTTACATGATTCTATCCACTTTATAAATGTTAATTAGTCACATTATTGTCCAATAGGAGTTGTTGTTGTTATATAAATATTTATATAAAACTTCTACACACTTTATTTTATATGGTATAGTATTATTATTTTTTATTACTAAAATAACTTTTTTTCTGATACTAATAGTTTGTATTATATTGTTAAGTTTTTTCTTTTCTTTTACGGTCTTCCTTGCCAATTCAGTCTATTATATTTTTAAATATTATCATTAACTCTTTATTTCCAAGAATTTCAGATATTTTGTTCTTCTGACTGAATCATTTTTAAATATTTTTATATTGTTTTTTTCTTCATATATTGCTTTGCTTCGATAAAAAAAATTAGTAACAAATTATTTTTTTAGCAAAGTCAATCTTCACAGCATAATACTGAGTCAATCCCAGCTCTTTGGCATATTTCACAGCTTCTTGAATTTTCATTGCTGCATTGATAGCATGTCTACTCTTGACTGCATGATGTGCCTTCGAAATTTTAGAGAAAACCACAGAATGAAGTCTCTTCAGTAGTATCCTTGCAAGTATCTTTGAGTCTATCTCTTCTATTGATATATGTCTTAGCTCTTCTAATGTTGGTGTCTGTTTTTTTATCCTTCTTAATACTAAACAAACCTCTATCATTAATGTATGGCCATTTTATTTTTTGACAGCACATTTGATTGAAAAACTTCCACATTGGCTCTATTAGAGTATAATCTATTAGTTTATAAATATTAGCTGGAATTGAATCATTAGCATTAGTAATTATTTTTTTTAACTTTAACATCTCTTCTTTTATTTCTTGCCTCGTGATGTAATCTTTTGTAGCTTCCAACACTTCACTTTTATAATCATGTATAGACCCTTTGACTTTGCCAAATTTTTTTTTTATATTATTATAGATATATTCATCAACTCTAATCCCTGACCCAATATCATCATCATTATTTTTAATGGAATCTATTCATTTTGTGTGTTGAATATAAACTTTACCATAATTAATCATTGGTCTAGATAAATTGCCTAATCTTGGTATTAACTTTCTAATCCATTTAGTTTGGGATTCTTGTTGCATATGGGAATATATATCATTGTATTCATCTTGTAGTTTTTCAATTAGTAAGTAGTTAGGTTTGTATTTTGATAAACATTTTAATGTTTTTTAAATCTCTGCAATTCTATTTTTCATCTGATTTAGGGATAGGTTATGTTCATTTATCTTCCTACATAATTGAGAAATAATCTTTTTTATTTTATACCATGCTATGCATGGTGGTAAGCTGGTATTTCTTGTATAATAATTCAGAATAATTAATATATTTGAGATGTGATCAGTGGTGAATTGCAGTCCACATCCAATATTTTTCCTAATGGTAAAGGTATATTTATTTTGTTTCTTAATATAATCATTGACTATCAGCTGAACATGCAGATGATCCGAAAACCCCACCAATGAGGTATTGATTTGAGAATTCTTAATTTTGTTCCCAGATATAAAAAAGAGATCAATTAGAGACCTATATCTACTACTAAAGGAGGAAAAAGCGTCATTAGGATATTTATTAAACAGAGAATATAGCAATATCTCCCTGATCTTATTCTCTAGTGTTCTTGGTAAATCTATATAAGTGCTATTTAAGTCACCTCCCATAATGATTATACCTGGCTTTTGTAACATCTTACCCTGAACTGCATGTATAACTTTAACAATATCACAACCCTTTGCAACAGAATATACAGCAATTAAATAATGCAATTCTCTTTGATATATAAAGGACATTACTATATAATTTACCTGAAAATACAATATTTGTATATTCTCTATAGATGAATCAATATTAATTAGGACAGCTACTCCTTGTGCTGGTCTATTATTTGCTTTATATAAAACATTGTTGTGCTGTGACAGTTTGTCTATTATATACTTTGGTGTATTAATATTTATCTTCGTTTTGGTTAGTATTAATATTTTATACTTTTGTTGAGTCTTATGTAATCAATAACTTTTTCCATTTTATTTTGGCCATTTATACCCCTCACATTCAGTGTTATTAAACTTAGACTTTTACACATTATCTAGCAGTCTATTTATGTTGGCTTCACAATCTTTTATATCATCTCCCACACGATTTATCACTGCAAAACATTCTTTTGTATACTTAAACACTTTACTATTATTTACTATTTCGATTAGTGTGCTATTCTCAAGTTCTTTACTGCTTTTAGCTTCATTTTTTCCGGTTGAATTAATCTCTTTATCTTCATTAACCACCTTGTTTATTACTATTTTTTGGTGGTCCATTTGGTCTTCTTCCTTTTCATCTACATCATTCACTACTTTTTTTTCCTCAATGACGTTTTCTTGATTTATAATTTAAGATCATTGCAGTATTTCTGAAGACTAGGAATATTAATTATTAAACTGTCTCCATTATAATAGTTAAAAATTATTTTGCATCTCACTAATAGATTATCAATTCCAGTATTAAATCTATTAAATAGACGATAAGTTTAGAAATATCTTCTATTATTCAAAATACAATCCATTTCTTCTGTATCTTCATTTGTATGTTTCAACTCTAAATTCGATTTAATTTAAAATTACATTACAAAGATTTTCATTAAGATAATACTTTTATTTCTTTCCCTATATCCAAACTTACTGACAACACATTTATTCCTCAATTGTTTTTCAGTTCTAGCATTAAAATCTACCTATTAAAAACATTATATATTTTATAATAATCATACACTATTTTTATCAATGAAATCATGTTGACTCATAAACTAAAATTAACTACATTTGATATTTTTCATTAAACTAAATACCTCATATTACTATTCCATTTAATATGTCATCAATCATTCCAAATTTGTTTTTTATATTTTTTATCATTATTATTTCCAACCATTATCGATCCATTGCTGGATGAAGGTCTCTCCAAGTTCAATTCATTTTCTCTGATCTCTAGCAACTTCTCTCTATATCACACCAACATACTTACTTATTTTATTCATCCATTTCACTTGTGATTTCATTCTAGGTCTTTTACAATTTCTTGGAATCCAGTTTAAAATTTCAACTTTCCATCTATTATCATCTCTTTTAGCAATATGTCCAGACCAACTCCACTTCAGTCTTTTGACTTTTTTACTGATGTCAGTAATCCCTGTTTGTTATTCTCACCTATGTATTTCATTTTCAATCTCTTCTTGTTACTCCTAAAAGGTATCTCTCCATGCTTCTTTGATTGGTCTGAAGCCTCTGCATTGTTCTTTTGTGCTGTCAATATTTGTACCTGTATAGTAAAGTACATGTTTACATTTCAAATCATTTATAAACTTATCCTTTTTTAATAATTTCATAAAATCTAAATTTTTAAATTTAATATAATTTTCCAATTTATGCAATCCTTCTTCACTTGAAAAGGATGTACTATTGTAGATAAGCAAGCAAAAAACCATCACCAAATATCAACCTAAGTCTACAACCCAGATATTTTTATCAATCTCTACTGTTCATCAACAATCCCTCTTTTGTTTGACCAACTTCTTTCACATCCAAAATATGAGAAGCCATACTTATCAAATTTATAAACATAAAAAGGAATAATTATTTACACATATATTTTTACATTTATACTGCCTTCACAATAACTCACTTGCTCTCCCAGTAAAGAAATATCAATCATCTGAGAAGATAGTTCATGGTATTTTGAATCTTAAATTCATAAATAAAGCCACTAAACTCATTATACTGACTAATGTATTTTAGTGAGCAGTCCGACGAATTCTTTATTAATTGCATAACGGTACAACAAAGAGATCAAATGAATTGAACATTAAGAATTTAACCTGCTTGACTCCCATTAAGCCCCCCCCCCCCCAAAAAAAAAAAACAACAACAACAAAAGATCTATTTGCAGCTAATAGCATATTTCTTTCAATATCCATTTTGAAATTATTAGGAGACAATTTATTTTAGATTATTTAAAAAGTAAAACTGGCTTCAAAATAGCTAATAAATTATTCAGAATTATTTAAAAAGAGAAATATATTGGGGAAAATGCAATAAGTAATCTTAGTTAATATTTTTTTTTAAATAATAATAAAGATATTTATAAATAGTGATAAATTAATACCAAACGTTTGCAAAAATGATTGAAAATATGTTATATTGATTCAACAATACTGAATGATATTAATGAATACAAAAAATGATAGCTTATATATTACATTTACGAGAAAATATTTAGTTTCATAGATATAAGTTCTGTTCTGTTTTCCAAGCGTTTTAAAAAATTAATATAGCGATATAAATTATATAGATATTTAATAACATATGCAAATAAATTTTTAGTAACTAATCATATAAATTTTTATGCATTCAAAAGTTTACTGATTACCATTTTCTCTTCATTTGCTTCAAGTTTGAACCACAGGAATCAGTAAATATATTGAAATGATATAGTACATTATTTTGTGTATATATATATATTATAATGGTCGGGGATGGATGAAGAAGTTTCTAGTCTTACCGTATCAGCCGAACAGGGCGCCATCTAGGCCGATTTGAACCTAGAAAATTTATAAAGTCGACAGATACGCGCTCGCAACCGCCAGCCCAAGTCACTAGCTCAAGTAGATGCAGAAACTTAATATATTTATTAAAATATATTTTTAATAAAGATTAGAAAAAAAACAATCACTAGATCACTGCCAGTACTATTAACACACAAAAAAGATTTTATTTATGTATATAATTAATAACGCACAAACTTTAAGAAAATAATAATTTTTATAACAAAAGAAGAAAGTTGTTTTATTCTGTTTCATTAGTTATTATTTTATTTGTTTTTAACTCTAATTTTAAACCTTTAGATTGTTAAGTATAAATGAGCTACCTAGACGCACTCACAAATTTTCAAATCATTTGACTCCAGACTAAAAATCCGCAGCCACACCAATACTCGCTTCCAGATATATATCAGCAACCAATGCAATGTGAACATGTTAGCATAGAATCATGCCAACAGGAATGTGCATCTGAACAGTGTGATATTATTGGAGAAAACATGGCCTTTGTCCAGAAGGAATGTGCATCTGTTGGGCGAAGGAAACATGCATATAAAATAATAAAGAGAAATGCTATGTATGGATGGGAGAGCAGTCTTATCTTGCTGGCTTATCATCCAAAATCCATAAAGCTGGAAGGGGTCAATGGCACAGGAAATAGTCTACATCCATTTCAATGATATGACTACCACTTTGGAGTCATGCATTCAGTTGGGCTCATAGCCCTAGGTGCTAACACACTTCACATTACATTGATATAAATGTCCATATATCTCTCCACCAGCATTGACACAACTACAAAACAAAATAGCCCAAAATCAAAACCCTTTAAAACTAACATATTTAAAAGAGTCTAGCAGCCATCCATACTAAACTTAAATTTAAGTCAATTGAATAATTTAATAAAAAAAATATTTAGTTTTCAGTATTTAACCTATTTTAAAATTACATTGCATTCAACTTATTTTTTTTTCCTTTTTTTTTTAACACAATATTTGACCTATTTTTAAAATTTAATAAATGCACAAATAATGATACGTATATCTTTCATTTTTATGTTTGCAATCGCAAACCCCTATCCTATTACAAACAGACCTTATACTAAGCATAAATAATAATAAAAATTATAACACATAATTTAAGAGATTACGTTTTAACTTTAGATCAGAGTTTTAAAATTGCAAAGTTTATAAAAGATAAAGTTCAGGTTTGTTCAAAAAGGAAAGTTTATAGTTAATTTTTAGAAACAATTAAAGTTTGAAGATTTTAAATTTAAGAGTTTATATTTCATATTTCAATTATTTATAAATTATACTTTCCTTTGTCCAAGATCGTTCCTTCATGATGAAGATCTATGAAGACTTATGATGATTTATGAAGATTTCTGAAGACAGGATCCATGGTTCGATCTTGGGATCCATGGAGATGAAGGCTGCCTTCGGTCAGCTGCACCATTACATTTTTGTGATGGCGATAACTTTAAAAATTTTTATTTTTACTTTTAGAAAATACGAATGAAATCAAAATTGTAATTTTCTAATCTCCAACTCCTTATTTCTTTTGAATTCTTCCTTTTATAGTCCTTGGGCACCTTATCTCAAGAATGCATGGATCGATCGAACATATTTCATGTCTGTATTTTATTGGTTTATTGGGTTTGTGTCCAAGTAGATTTTGGGTTTTCCACTGAGGTCTGTGTCTACATCTTTGGGCGGGAACTCTTATCTATTTCATAATCATCTTTTCAATGGTCATTTTGCCCTAAGGATCTGTTTGTATTTTTTTTTTAAAATCAAAAACTCTTCGCTATTATTAAAAAGATTTTTTTTATATACATTATTTATAGATTAGAATTGAATCTTTGTTTCAATTCTGTAATTTTTTTTAAAGCTCATTTTAATATTTAAATCAAACATTAATAAATTAATAATTCATTATTTGTGTATTTTGAACGTTTGTGATTTTAATTCAGTATTAAATATTTATAAAAACATTAAGCATTAGAATTTAAATGTAACGCATATATATATATATATATATCCCATTACAATATATATATATATATTATGCCCATGTATTTGGTACAATCATTTTACTCCAGGAATCAGTAAATATATTGAAATGATATAGTACATTGTTTTGTGTGTGTGTGTATATATATATTATGCCCATGTATTTCGTAAAATCATTTTAAGTAGAGCTTAAAATATAGCTAGTTTTTAAAAAAATTAAATTTATAATCGTTTATACTATTTTATATTGATTTTATAAGTAGGATAGGTTTAAACTTATTAAATAGGAAGTTTACAAAGAGATTTTAAATATTTTAAAGTTATTTTAATGCAATTTAAATAATAAAAGCAATATAATGTATATATATATATATCATTTAAAAGTTAAAATTAAGTAATGTTTATTATATTTAACTGATGTAATAATAAAACAACAGTCTAATTACCATATTAAATATTATATGATGTATTTAATGTGTATAAATAATATTATTTGTTTAAGTTATTATTTAAATAATAAATAATTAAATATTGTTTTAGAAGGTTCTGAAAGTGTCACGTGTCTTAAAGGTGTATGTGTTAGTATGTGAGCTTTCATGTTTCTAAACAGAAATATTGATTTGTGTTTTCTTGTTAATGAAAATTAGAAACATTAAATGTTGCAAGTTAATATTTTTAAATTTTATTTGAAATTGACAATTAAGTTTATTGTATTGTTTAAATATTTTTTTGCTTTAAAATTAATATTTCAAGTTATTAGAATATATTTAGGTTGCTTAATAAGGGTATTTAATATTATAGAAATGATAAATAAATTCAATATAATATTTAAAATAATGCATAATTTAAAAGATTATTTTTTGGTGACCAAATTTAATTTATATGTAAATTAGTCTATGTTAAGAAGTAGGATTAACCAATAAGATTACTAGATAGAAAAAGTATAAAAGAAGCTGTTCGATCAGTCTAGATAGTATGTGAGAATTGAGAAATTAATTATTAATATTTTTTGTTTCATTTTATTTAAAGTTGTAATTTTTTATAAAATTATTATTTTCTATCTAAAAGTTTTAAAGTATAATTTTAAGTAACTATTATAAATTAATATTTGAATAATATCAGTGACAATTTCATTCGAAGCTTAACTAAAAACTATGATAATTTTATGGAAGCTAATAGCAACCATTAAAGTGTCAGTAAATGTATATAAAATGCCATGAAAAGTTAAACCATAGGACTGGAGAAGATTTAGATATGTGTAAGAACTTTGAATTTAATATATTTGGAATGAAAGAACATTTATTTCTAATAGCTTTGTTTAACATAATAACTATAAACTGCTAAGATAGTTTAACCTTATAAGTATGAGGATATATGCTGAAACAGTTTTATGAATTTTAAAAGAAAGAAAAGAGAGGATAAATTAATATTATGCACTTGAATTGAAACTTGTATGAAAGAATACTATGAAATGTAAGTATTTTTTTATTATTTATGAATGCAGATTAAAAAAAACATTTTATTACAAGTTTATCTTTTAAAAAGCAGTTTGAATGGACATTATATATTTAAAACTGATGCATAGTGAGATGGAAAGAAAATGACCATTGAACTTTATATTTTGGAAAAAGATTTACTTATAAAGAAATGATGGATGAACTATATGTTTTAAATAATTTCTTTTATTAAAAACTAAATGGTCTGTAATATGATTTTTGAAGATTATTACTGTGTTATATAATATTACCTGAATGAAAAAATAACTTTATATAAAAAATGATTGATTAAGATGTGCACATTTAGAAGAAGAAAAAACTTGACTTTTAAAAGAAGTATTCATTTTTAATAAATGCAAATATATATGTTTGCTTTTGAAGGGAACAAGGTTGTCTTAAAAAAATAAACAAATGAATAAATCTTGTTCCATAAAATGTTTAATAAATGTTTACTGCTGAAATATTAATATCGCTATGTTTTGCTATGGAAAGTCTAAACTAGCTTATACGTACTTGAAAGATATATTGTTTAATATGAAAATGGATTCCTGAATGTTTTACACCAAAATATTAGTTCTCTTAATAAATATTTGAGAAAATTGACTCAATAGTATAATCAATATGGATGAATAGTATTTTGCCTAAATTTATCAAGTTTTTACTTTGTGATTTATAAATTTGTTTTTATAGCAATGGAGGAGAGAGAAATTTTTATTCAAACTTTTTATTGTATCTTAGCAATGGGGGAAGAATCAAAAAAATGTTAGAAGAATGAAGAGAATAAAAGACTTTTAGTAACTTTGAATTTTTCTAATTAACTTATTTTTAAGTGTTAATAATTTTATTATCATTATCTTTTATAATATTTAATTGGCATCTTTGTTATGTATATTTTAGTTTTAAAATATTGACATAATTTATTTTTGTTAATAAATAATAAAAAAAAATAGTTTTCAAAAATTAATTTTCTGACAGGTAAATAAAGTACTTATAGCTGATTTGATATTGGATGATTGAGAAAAGAAGTGGATTGCCATATATAATTCTAATAATTGTTAGAATCGTAGATAACATGTTATATATTTTAATAATATTTTAAAATATATTAATTGATGTTTTATTTGTTATTGTATTGCTTGAATATTAAAAGTTAGATGAATCATATTTATATAATTATGAACCGATTAATTATGATGGATGTAAAGTAAATGTGAGAGAATGCCTTGTGAATTATCTTAAGGTATTTTAAGTATTTTTTGATAAATGCTTGAATATGCATATATTTTAGAACATGATTTGAGATTAATATATCATTACGGATGGTATCTGTTGAGATATAGTAATGTGCAATGTTGTTCTGTAAATTATATAATGCTATAATACCTATGAATAGATGAATGATAATGAATATTTTATCAAAATCATTTGTGCATAAACTTCTTTGAACCACCTTGAAGTGAATATTAGATATTTGTTTTAAAAAAGTGTTTTAGAGATTAGTGTGGTTGGATAGTATTTTTTTGTGATGTTAGCAGATAGAGAATAATGGTCAGGAAAAGTAATTATGAAATGAAAACCTAGGTGTTAGGGATATTAGAGAAGAAAATTATATGTGAATCATATCATTATAAATTGATAATTTATATGTAGCTAACAAAGGACTGTATAGTTATTCCATGGACAGTTGCATTCTTTCCATAGTTTAGTAAGAACTCAGATAGAAGCCATGATTGGAATTTAAGATGCAGGATAAATATGTAACCTTAAGCACTGTAATCATGATATTTTTATACTCATTTGAGTTATTATTATATTCATATCCCTCACTATAATCACTAATCAATTGCCACTAGTATTACATCATAAATGATAGTTTTTAAAGATAGAATAATAACTACACTGTTGAAAGTTGGAAATTTTGTGAATGCAAGAGGAGAAAATGATTCTATCACAAGTAATGATGAATTGTTTACTGTTTATAATAAAAGCAGAGAAAAAAATGTTGATATTCCTAAAGAATGTTTAAATGTTAGAGATCATTAAACTCAAGTATTAATTTTTTATTCTTTTTTTTTTTTTTTTTTATAATATTATTTTAATAAAAAAAATTTTTTTTATTTTTTTTTAAATAAGAAAAAAGAAAAAAAATTAGATCCCCCTCTCCCGTTTTTAATTTTTTAGAAATCTACTTTTTCCCATAATATATTCTCACTTATTATAAAAACCACCAAAATATAATCCAAAATAAATATTTTTTTAAAAACAACAGTCTCTCTTAAATAATTTTTTTTTTTATTTAAAATTCATTTTTTAAACCCTTCTTTTAAAAACTATTTTTTTTAAAAATTAATTTTAAAAATTATTTATAATTAGAAACAAATAAAAAAACCCCCCCACCCCAAAATTTTTATTTTAAGAGAAAAAAATTTTTTTAAAAAACTCACCCAAAAAAGTAAGAGATGGGTGGGGGATGATTATCCCATCAATCACAACTTCCTTCTTTTTTTAAACTTAAAATCTTATCGTATTGATATTTTTTATGTAAAATGAATCAAAAAGAGGGCGGCTCTTATAGGACGCTCTCTATCTTTATTAGGGATTTTTTTTTTCAATGTAACTAAAAATTGGGGGGGGTGAGGCAATCGAGGGACAACTGCGATATCGCATTTCAGGCTATTGAACAGTTAAAGGCATATTTGAAAAAGAGTAATAAAAGTATGATATCACATGACCACCACTTTTCATGCTTGTGTATAACTGTTGTTAAACAGGCAAAACTCACTATACCCATTGCCACACACAGTAAGCTAGAGTAATCAATGGATTCCAGAAGGCTTTGTGCATAAAATCCCCATATAGTGCCTACTCATCCAATATCCCCAGACTAGTTTCTGTCTTGTGGCCTTTGTCAGTGAGGAGCTTTGGATCTGAGAGCACTGCACCTAGATCTTGGGATCAGGTGGCTGCTTGAGGATTGCATTAGATCCTAAGATCTAGGTGCAATGCTCTCAGACCCGAGACTCCTCATTGACGAAGGTCACAAGCCAGAAACTAGTCTGGGGATATTGGATGAGTAGGCATTAGATGGGGATTTTATGGACAAGCCATCTGGAATCTATTGATTATTCTAGCTTGCTGTGTGTGGCAATATGCATAGTGAGTTTTGCATGTTTTAAAAATATGATATCTGAATGCTATGATGGATATAAATTGTAAGAATAAGGAATATCAAGCAATATAATTCTTTAATATAATTTAAATTTTCTATAAAAAGAGTGATCTCATAAAACACAAAAAATATAGGATTATATTCTTAAATGTTTTAAAAGTAATTAATTTTATGAAGTCATACAATAACTATATTTTTCTTTATTTAAATTTTGCATTTGAAATATTAGAATACGTCAGAAAAGTAAAGATAAATAGCTTTACTGAAATGTAAAAGAAGTGCCTAATACTATTTTTTAATATTATAGTATTTGCTAAGTGATAACTTTAATTAAATTTTTATAGTATTAAGCATTATCTAATTATAGTTATTTTTAAATAGTATGAACCATAGTTTATTGTCATTTTGAGCATTCCATCATCAGATTTTCAATTGGATGGATAGTAGAAGAGTTGGAATGTGGAGTGGATTGAAACCTGTCCATTAAAAGTATGAAGATTGGCTATCTTAATATATATCTGAGCACTTATAGCACATATGTGTAGAGATCGTAATCTGGACCAACTGATGATTGCTGGTTTAGCATGAAATACGTATATTGGTGATTATTTATCTTTTCCACATATGTGTGTTCAAGTGTATCAGTGTTATGAGATCGTGTGGAGAGTGGTGGATCGTGTGAAAGTCTGTGGTCATATACCCTATATATTATATTATAATGTATTGTATAATTTTATTTTTCCATCGTAAATAATCAGAATGAAGACTATTTTATGTTTGTCTATTTTATCATGTTTTTCTTTTGTAAATATTTTCAATTTAAGTAAATTATATGTTATTTTATATTGTAAATCTTTTAAGTTTATAAATTTATAGTGTTATGAACATAATATTGTTAAATTATAATAAAATTTATTAATGTTTTCTTTTAAATTAATGTCGTCTTGAGAGTTTGTTTTTCCGAGTGTTTTTTTTTCTTTGATTCTTTGTATCCACACACATGATTTGTAAAGATTATTGGGAACATTATTATTGCACATGATTAATGAAAATATATTATAATTATTATTATTACAGAAGATATAGTTATTGGTGATTATGAAAATTATCCAATACCAATTTTAAATATAACATTGCAATTATATTACGAATATAACATTTTCTATGAATGCCACATATAAAAGATATAACGATTTTATAAGAATTTATGATTTATTTTACATTTATTGAAGACTATTAATAATCAAATATATATATATATATGATTTTTAAGAATCGTTAAAATATTCTAGTTATTTCTTGTCGTTTTTATGAGGGTAGTTAAATATATGTAAAATCCCTCATTATATTTAACTATATAGTAGTAATTTGTCTATTATTATTATTATTTGAAATGAACCTGAGATAATAAATAATTGTAGAGTTATAGGAAACGATGATAGATAGAAATTTAAGTAATGTTATATTTAAATATTATTTTTATGAAAGAATTGCAAGATTTATTTTTTTCATAATAAATTTCATAAGTTATTAAGTTGGGATTAATATTACAAGATAGTTTTTGTATATCACTTAAGTAGGTGTAATATTCTTTTTTTCCCAAATATTTATGAAATAAGTACAATGTTTACAGTGACAATTATGTATACATGGTAAATTAAAAGGAAAGCTAAAATTACAAACATAAGAACGAATTACATGATTATAAATAAATAAAAGATAGTATTATTCTGGGCAAGAGGTAAACCCGAATACCTGGTCTACTGTTAACACACAAGTAGACCAATTAAGCTCACCAACTCACCTAGACAAATTGCCTCACACTACCAAGAGTCACTTAGTCAATCTAGAGTTTGGTCAGATCACCATTGGAAAAATCACTACAACTATGAAGGCTTAGGTATTTATGCTAAATCTGATGTATTCAGTTAAATATTATCCATTTTGATAACATAAGGATCTGAACCTCTGATTATTAACAAAACCACTTTCAGCAATATCTTAGACAGAAGAAACAAAGCGTTTTACCAGCAATCATCCTTACAATGCAATCAGAGTCCATGTTTCCTCGAATAATACTTTTGGAGCTAGGAGCATGTCACGGTTTTTAAATTTTATAAGTTTATTCAGAAAGAATTTTCCCTCATGAATTGCACCGGGATTGAAAACCATTTTACAATGAGTAGACCACAATGCATAGTTGATAAATAATGACAGCCTAATAGTAGGGATGGATCTTGTCTTAATACTGTCCTTAAGAGAGGTAACAAGGTAAAAATTCACTTTAAGGTTATCAGCAATAATCCTTCTAGACCTCCAGAGTCCATGGCATGAGTAAATCAGATGGTCAAATGTTTCATCATGAGTCTGGCAGAGGGGGCAGATTGGGTCAATTTTGTTGATGCCTCGCCTATGGAAGAGAAACCAATTAGTGCTAATGGCATTTAAATTTATCTTAATAATAAAATCAAAGAATTTTGGTTCCATAGCCCAGCACCTGAAGAGGGAGATGATCTTATTATTGGTCAGGGCAAGTAGAGGTGTTATGGGAATTGTGACAGGGTGAATGAGACTATGTGCTTGCCAAATATTAATCCTGTTATCAAACGTATCATTCGTAATTACCATGTAGCTTTTGATCAAATCAATCACGGCATCAAGGAAATTCTTGACTCTAGGAGGGGGTCTATCAGTCGGGATAACTGGCAAAATGACTTGCTCATATCCAAATGATTTGATAAGCATGGTGATAAAATTAAATATCTTTTGAATATGAATGGCTTGAATAGCATGATAAGAAAGTCCATTATACTTCCGGTGAAGTTGCATCCTGTTAATGCTAATTGCAACAACTTTACCTCCCCAGAAAAGTCGGGATGCAAGAGAATTCATTCTATTGATAAAAGTCTTAGTGATCCTCATGATGGGCATGTAATAGTTGAGCTTGGCCATGATCTTCATATTGAGAAGCATTACCTTACCATGTAAGGAAAGGTAGACTTTAGACAGACGTTTAGTAAGTCTTTCCATTGAGTGCAGAATGTGATTTTGAATATCTTTGGACATTTGGAAGTATGTTTTGGATATCTCAAAGCCCAAAAACTTTTGAGGATTGGCTGTAAATTTGGATACAATCTTCTGACCTGAGGATACCTTCCATATAGCTGATTTCAATGGGTTGATGGTGAGACCATAGTCAGCTGTGTATTTATCCAATATGGAGTATAACTGAGGTAAATAGGTTGTTGAAGGGAGGAAGATGATTACGTCATCCATATAAGCCATGAGCTTTATCAATTTGGCAAGCCTTGGTACATAGACACCAGGTAGTTGTTGTTCGATGGCTTTCAACAGCGGATCAATGTAGACTATAAAGAGAAGAGCACTGAGGGGGGAGCCTTGCGGAATGGATGTGTTAGGTTGGAAAAATGAAGAGAGCTTGCCATTCAGTGAGACAGCAATTTCTCTGTTAGACATGAGGTTATCTATGATCTGTATGATAGAGGTTGGGATGTGATGGCCTTTCAGCAGGTTTAGAAGAGTACTGATGTTAACAGAGTCGAAAGCTGCATTGAAATCAAGCTGGATAGCTATGACAGCCTGCTTTCTCTGTTGTCTAACATAATCAATTAATATTTTAGCTTGACCAATGGCTAAAATTGGTGAAGAATGTTTCTTCGCAAATTGGGAAGAAGATATATTTTGGAGTATCTTATCCTGGATCTTATCTTTTATGACAGATTCCAGGATTTTAATGATGAGCGGAGACATAGAAATAGGCCGAATGTTTTTGAGGGTGTGGGGATCTTCATGCTTCTTTAGGAAGGGGACTAAAGCAATAGGATATAGGTGGGGGATTGTTCTTTTCTCCTGTGCCAAATGGTTGGTCATTCTAAATAGGATGGGAATTGTGAAGTGGCTTAGATGATCTAACAGGAAGCGTGGTATAGAATGCAGTCCGGGATGTATTTTATCTGGCAATGCTTGGAGTTTGGCTTTCAGCATATCTTCAGTGATACCATGATCATCTTGACAAATTAAAATGTCTTCAATGGGAGTATTAACATGGCTGAGACAATGAAATTTTTGTTCAAAGTGTTTATGGATTTCCTTAATCATTGGAAGGCCAACAAAGGACTCACCATCAATATTGATGATAGTGGGAGTAGGGGGGGTTAATAGCACCCAGTGCCCAATGCAAGTAGCTTCTAGTCCAACAGTTCTGCTGAGCCAGAAACACCTTGGCACGCTTTATAGACAGATAATCTGCAAGTGCCTTCTGTTTGGCTTTATACTGTAGCTTAACAGATATAATCTCATCTATAGAAGATGAGGCAGAGTTAAATGTCTTCATTCTGAAACCAAGCTCATCCAAGTCTTTTAGTAATGCCAACGGTCTCTTTCACTTAATTGTATGGTAGGAAATGATCGATTGAAGAATGACAATAAAGGCAAACCATGCTTCCTCTATAGGTTTGGCAAGTATATCTATTTTTTTAAAATATATATAAGCCTCAGATGGTATGGCTTCTGTTATATTCGATTTTGTCAACATTCTAATGGTGTTGCAAGCGGGAGTGACATTATTAGCAGCTTCAATCTGAACTACTAGGGCAAGATGGTCAGAAAAGACCACATGTTCTAATTTTGCAGTGATGAGAAAATGTATGTCAGGCATATAAAAGAATAGATCAATCAGTGACCTGTATTTTCTGGTGTAAAAAGAGTAGGAATCATCAGGCAGATGACCCTCTCCACTCATAAATGGCTTATCTATCAAGTGAATATAGGTTTTTGTAAATTTTGCATAAGTGATATTAAAGTCGCCAAAGATTAGGGTGGGGTTGTTATTATTTACCAATAGCATATTAATTATGTTAATGACTTTCATTAACGTGCAGCAGGACCTATCTGCATACACATATATTATATTGATTACCAAATTTTGATATGTGACTGATATAGCAATAAGGTTATTATCCTTATAGAGTATTATAAATTTATTAGGTGGATGTTTTTTATTTATAAGTAAACCGACTCCGCCAGCTGCAGTAACACTATCAGAGAAAGCTATGTATCCAAGAGATTCAAGACATTCTCTAATTCTATAATCAGAATTTGAGTGATATTTTGTTTCACTCATAAAAAATAAATGTGGATTATTGATTGTGATCCATTGTTCAATGGCATATACCCTTTCCAATGAGTTGATACCCCTAACATTTACTCCTACAAACTTATGCAACATAATTGGGTTATGTATCTATTAAATCTACCGCAAAGAATATAAGGTTCCCTTTTAATTCTCAGCATAAATAAAATGTAAATTCTAGTTGGGATAGTCTGGATCTTTGTAGTCTGGATCATCAATGGTGTTACCTGAGGTTTCTTCTAACCCAATGGGTTCAATCACCAGGGTGCCATCTGAACCGTCAACATCAATGACATGATGTACATCACCAGCAGTCACTTCTAATGAATTAAGACTCAATATCCTATTATCCTCATCTGATAACTGACATTTCTTCTCTGGACTTTTTTCCTTATGTATTGGAATATTGGTTTTCTTCTTCTGCTTAAGAGATAAACATCTGTTTTTCTTCCCCAGAGATTTTTCATCTTCTGAGCTGGATTTGTGTATAATGGCTGACTTCCTTTTCTTAGTACTGGACTTATCTATGGGCACTTCCATTGAAGATTCCTCTTCTGAGCTAATATCTCCTTGGTTGGGGTTGATAGGCTTGTTGTTACTTTTAAGCTGCTTGTTCATACTTCTTGTGCATCTCAAAGTAGTGGTTTTAGTCTGATAAGGAACTAAACTTTTGTTCAGAGGCTTCTTGACAGGATTGCTTGGAGTAGTGCTATCATTGTGCTGATAACATGTGGGATTGTCTGAAGTATCTTGCTCCACCACAGTTTGTTGTGCTGATCCCATTATTTCAGCATGACGTAGTTGGCTTTGTGTATCATTTCTTCCTTTAGAGGCCAGTGGAAGTAGAGACTCATCTACAAGAAATGGATCTTGTGTAATATCTGATGTTTCTTCTTCTCTGCCTACACTTCTGTAATCAGGTTGTTGCAAGACAGATATTTGTTGATTATTCATTTGATATTGTTTGTAGGCAATTCTAACTTGAGGTTCTGTTGTTGATGCATCATTAGTTACGGATGAGTATGATTGTGCAGTACCTTGAGAAGTTGATGTAAAATTCTTTTTGCATCTATGATAAATACTCTTTTTGATTCCACAATTAGAGCACATTCTTGATTGGCAATCTTTCACCAAGTGGGTCTCTCAAGACAATGAAAACACTGTGGTCTAACTCCACGTAAAGAGAGGATCATGTGTAAGCCTTTGTAATTAAACACGGTAGGTATGTCAGTGGGTGAGACATTTTGTTTAATTGCTATTTGAAAGGTTACATTGTTAGATAGAAAATGTAGTCCATCTGAATCAACAGGAAGGTATTTAAACTTACTAACATTGCCAAAGGCTTTGAGTGATTCCTGTAGATGTTCTTGGTAGAAGTTCATAGGACAATTTTTAATCCTACCAGAAATTATATTAGGCCTAGTGAGATCAATGTAACAGATGAATTTATCATTTAATTCCCTGATATTGCTTTTAAAGTAATTCTTGGCTGCCCAGTTAGTAAATTCCAGAGCAATGTAGCGATCATTAGGATGATTCAAGATCTTATGAATACCATGGCTTAAGTCTTTTTCTTTAATAGTTTCATATAGCAACTCAGTGGGGAACTTGAACAATGCACAGTTAGCATCAGTAACAGCTAGGATCAGGTTCTTGTCACCACTGAAATTGATCAATGACTTATAAAGATTATTGGGTATAGTGCTGGTGAAACGTTCGGTGAGGTCTCGATACTGCTCCTCATTATAGTCACGTGTATTAAAGAAATATGTGTTGGTGGATGATTGTTTAAAAGTGCTATTCTGATCAACATCCATTTCCATTAAATCAAGCAAAGCAATATTATCACTAACGTTAGGTATATTATGAGAGGCATTTGAGAGCGATTTGCTTTTAAGGATATTTGCATATGTAGGGATGTTTGTATCAGAAATATTTGTTTTATTATGTTCGACTTTCCCCAACTCATAAGTACCATTTTGTGTTTTTCGTATATTTTCATTTATTTGGCTATTACTGAGATTGTTTTCTAATGTTGTAGCAAAAATACTAGAATTTTGGGCCCCCATCGGCAACAAACTTTTTTTAAACTTATCGGAGGTTTCATCTTTTTTAACAACAGAAGGCATAGCATGTTTATCTTTTGATATTTCTGCATGTAATTTGGTGACAATATTATTTGGAGTGTTCTGCATCAAGCCGTCAACTAAAATCGAGTCCGAAGTATGATCTAGTGCATCTTTTCTGGCAGGTTGAAAATCTGATTTTAACGTTAAGGTTGTAATTTGCATATCCTTAGTAATTTTACTTACAGCCCCTAAATCTTGTGCAATAGAGTTATTTATATTATCATTTTGATTTATATAATTTGTTTTCTTAGGTTTAATTACTTTCTTCTCATTTAAGTGTAATTTTTCATTCATTTGACTATTTTCGTCATTGTGATTCAACGTTATATTACCATGCTGTTGATTGCTATTCATATTGCCTTGCAAATAATTTTTTCCTAACTGATTCATAGAGATTTTTAGGTAAAATAAGGCTTACCTTGCCTTTCCAGGATGTTTAAGCACAATATCTTCCTTGCTTCACTAGTACTTTTAGCTTAAAAGAGGCAACTGAATGACAGTGTATAAACTAACTAGGTGTAATATTCTTATGCCGTTGAAAGTATATCTTTGGTGATATATCCTCAGTGTTAAACCATTGTACTTTGCTGAATGTCTCATGTTAAGAGTTTTCATCATTTTGTATCCAGTTGTAATTTAAATTGTTTAGTATAATATATGAATTGATTATTTAATTTGAACCGTTATTATTATTATTATTATTATTATTATTATTATTATTATTATTATTATTATTATTATTATTATTATTATTATTATTATTATTATTATTATTATTATTATTATTATTATTATTATTATTATTATTATTATTATTATTATTATTATTATTATTATTATTATTATTATTATTATTATTATTATTATTATTATTATTATTATTATTATTATTATTATTATTATTATTATTATTATTATTATTATTATTATTATTATTATTATTATTATTATTATTATTATTATTATTATAAATTAACTTGGTTAATTTATTGTAGTTAATTATTATGAAATATTAGTTTTGTTAGATATTATATGTTAGAAGTGTATTTTGAGCTAGTTATAATAGTATTTATCTTTAATAGTTATTGATTACATAACTCGATTGTAGTTTATTATATTTATCGATTGTTAGCCAGAGAATCTTTAGGCTCGATTAGGGCTATATATATATGTGTGTGAAAATAATTCCGGTGTTATCGCTAAACTGAAATAATAAAAAAATCCAAATATTAAATCATCCCACATATGATATGCCATGATATGGCTATTACTATATCAAATCTCTCAGCCTCTATGCCCTGAAAAACATGTTAGATATCTTTCCTTTCCATTCCGTGCCCTGTTTTTCCATATTTTTCTCTATTCTGCTCCAACCCATTTCCACATTTTTTGTCCACTCCATGGCCATTATATCTGAATTCCTCCAATCCTTTTCCAATACCAGCATAAAAAACAAGAACCCACTTTCTGTATAATCACTTAGTTGTTATTTTTTTCTCACACAACTTCATTATTTGTACCTTTTCTGCTAGTAAGCATTTACAATAATTATCAGATGCCTAATATTTTTCATGCCTTATTACATAACTTGCAGATGAAATCATCCATATTTTTTCCATTAGTGTATGTATTCCCTTGTTGTTAAAGAGCCTATTGGAGCTTTAAATAGTAGACTACTTTTTTGCTATTATGTTTACTTCTATATATATATTTAGACTGTTTTTTTTCTCCATACTAATTCTTCATCTCTATAGCTCCTTATTTTTTATTAATACATCCATTTTTTATCCTTTTCTTTGCTACTATAACACCTAACAATTCTCCTAACACAATCATCCCACATTTTGTATAAGCATACTGATATAAAGTCTTTATCCAAATCTTCTGCATAGTACTACCTTTCTCATCCATCTTGTTACCTGTCCTTTTCTTGTAACCCAATAAATACTATTTTGGCTATTCTTTTACTATCCATAAATTGCAATCTACCGAACATTTCCATTTGGCTTTTGCATCTCTCATATAAAAACTTGACAATACTATTTTTTTTGGAATTGCCTCCTTTGCTATCCATCCATCTGTGTGAAATAAATATATTAAAGTCCATATTTTAAAATAGCCAGCCTCAAATTTTTTAACTATGTGGTGTGAAGGTTATAACTATGAGTACGTTTAAAGCCTTTGAAAGCACTTAACCATATTTAATTTACAGAAATAATAAGCTTTTCTATAGTTGCATATAAGCGCACTTATTACATTTATACGTAATAAATGTAAAAAACTATAAATACCTGTTATAAATATACTATATATAAGTTACAATTAAATATACTATATATAAGTTCCAAATAATTTTAATGGTAAAAATAATAAAACATATATCTTAATTAATCAGTACTGCTTTCAATTATATTGTAATCCCCATCAACTGTAAAGCAATACCGAAGTTTAATATCACGTGATGATCCATGCGCTGTGTATATCAGCATTTTCTATCCATTTACTTATTTTATCTTTAAATTTATTTACCAGTATTGTCTCCTCAATTTTTGAATGTGGATGATGCAGAGAGGTGGATTGGGGAAAGGGGAAAATTGTGGAAAGAGGGAAATTAATGAAGCAATATTGATAAATAAATCTAAAGATAATATAATAAGTAGATGGGCGGCAAATACTGACATACGCAGCTCATGGAAAATCACGTGATATTAAGCTTTTATAATGCTTTACAGTTGATGGAGATTACAATATAATCGATAGCACAACTGATTAATTAAGATATATATTTTATTATTTTTACCGTTAAAATTATTTTGAACTTATATATATATAATCATTAAAATTAGTCAACACAAACATTACCAATATCAAAAACTTTCAACAATCGCAACCTGTTGTCAAGGTAGCTTAACAATAAAGGTGGAATCTACTTTTATTTATGGTTCAATATAATTTATATAGACACTAAACATTGCAACTTGATTACAGAGGTTGAAATTATTGATACAAAAAAATTTTAATCATCATTATCATCATTATCAGCCATTATCAATCCACTGCAGGATGAAGGTCTCTCCAAGTTTAATCCATCTTCTCCAATCTTTAGCTTTTCTTCTCCACATCAGCCCTGCACACTTTCTTATTTCATCCATCCATCTCACATGTGATCTCTTTCTGGGTCTTTTACAATCTTTTGGAATCCAGTTTAAAATTTCAATTGTCCATCTATTATCATCTCTTCTAGCAATATGTCCAGCCCAACTCCACTTCAATCTTTTAATTTTTTCAATGAGGTCAGTAACACCTGTTTGTTCTCTTACCCATACATTGTGTTTTCAATCTCTTCTTGTTATTCCCAACATACACCTCTCCATACTTCTTTGAGTGGTCTGAAGTCTCTGTATTGCTCTTCTATTGAGTGTCCAAGTCTCAGAAACATAAGTAAAAACTGGTAAAACACATTTGTTAAAAACCTTCCTTTTCAAACACATAGGCATATTTCCTTTTAGTATCAAGTTATTTCTACCAAAAGCACTCCAACCAAGTTTAATTCTATGATTAATTTCCTTTATTATGTTTCCATCTGTATTAATAATCTGACCAAAGTATTTGTAACTGTTAACTTCTTCTAATTCATCATAATCAATCTTTATTTTCATATTTTGAGCAATTCGATTAAACATTACTTTAGTCTTTTTAACATTTATCTTTAGTCCTACTTTCCTACTTTCATCTGATAACTCCTGCAACATTTCCTGCAGCTCTGAAGCATTATTTGCAAAAACAACTGCATCAGCTGTGAAATCTAAATGACTTAAATAATCTCCATTTACTTTCACTCCTTTAGCATTTGAAATTTTAATAAACCTCCCTAAATAGGTAAATATAAACTGTTCTGAATGAAGACTAATAAATAGTCAATCATAACATTACAAACTGCAATTATAATTTCAAATTGCACTCAAAGTATTACTTAAATAATAAATGTAATAATACTCAAGGCTAAATGGTTATAAGTAATCATTAAAATCAGTCAACACTTAGACAATCCCAATATCAATAATAATCAAAATCGCAATCTGTTACCAAGGGTCCAATATATTTATATAGACATATATGTTGTACATACCCACAATATATGCAAATTCACCAGTGTTTAAAATATATATTCAAGCAAACACTGTTTATATAAAAAACATGACAAACCTAACTATATAATATTATGAAAGTAATTTTAACATACTTTCTACATCAGTGCTTATCTATGTATGGCAGTTTGTTCTCACTATTAAGCTAAAGTCTGCAATATTGGTGATATCTTTTAATTAAATCATTATTTGTGTAAATAAATTATGGAAACGATTTTATATTTTACAAATTGAAATAATTAATAGTTTTATATATATATTTTACAGTAATGTTTTTATTATTTCTTTTTTTCTTTTTTTTTTCCATATGTCAAATGCATTGAGCCGGAAGCAAACCCGGGCCAGCTGCTTGGAAGGCAGCTATACTAACAGCTAGGCCACCAACGCCTGACTATTTCTGTTTTCTTTTTATATGTTAAAGCGTTGACCGGGAAGCGAACCCGGGTCGGCTGCTTGGAAGGCAGCTATGCTAATTGCTAGGCCACCAGTGCTTTTTTTTTCTTTTAAAAATGAAAACTTATATTTACAATTTTTTTTTTGTATTATTTTAATTCATGATTAACTCATATTAATATCCCTTATCTTCTCTCATTTCCGAAAACTAAACACATTTTCTATTTTTTCTTTTTAAATATATTTCTCTTTTTTAAATTCTCTTATGTTCTTCCCTTTACTTTCACATATAGATAGCATTAGAAATTAAGACTCATAATACTGTCCAATAAATATTTTAAAATACTCTCTAACCTAGCATAATTTACAAAAATAAAGCAGCCGTTATGCTAGGTTAGAGAGTATTTTAAAATATTTACTGTAAAGTGTTATGAATCTTAATTTCGAATGTAACATACATTTTGCACTTTCTTTTATTTCTATTTTTGTTTTATGGCGTCCTTTCTAATTTTCACAAGAATTTTATTTATTTATTGTCTTTATGTCCTAAAGCAACGTACCATTAAAATCGAGTTTTGAGATTAATTTTGACATCTAGAATGTGGTTTCAAAAGTATTGCTTTTTTCTTAAATCAATCTTCAATTTATGTATCTTGTCAATGAGTTCATTATTTACGATACAGTGGAGTTCACAAAGACACAATACATTTATAAAAATATTGTTCCTAATGATATTCATATAGATTTATAATAAAAGTTTTTGATAATAATATATTATAAAAAACGAAGATACATCATTAAAATTTATAGATGGATGATACTTTTTCTATCAGAAGAAACATTACGTTTTTACTACATTTTATTATTATAATATTCACGTGGCCAACTCTTATTTAAGATTTAATCTACCTGTGACTTGAAAAATTTCCAATATTTTTCTCGGGCTGGATTGAATTTTAATTCATGAGCAAAATAAGAAGATGCTTTAAGCACTGTGTGTGCCCTTTGGTGACTTATTATGTATCACATTCTAACAGGTTTTTTTTTTTTCAAATCCCTTTTATAACTAATTTTACATATATATTTTAAATAGACTGGATTTTTTCATACTTTGTTTTCATGTGTCATAGCATCGGCCGGGAAGTGAACACGCTAACCTGGACAACTGCTTGTAAGGCAGCTATGCTGACCTCTCGACCACCAAAGCTTGACTTATTAACTCATCTGTGCTACATTTTACAAAGTAATGTACACAAACTTATTTCTTATATTTTCATTACAATTTTTTTTTCTACTAAATGTAAATTTCCTATTAAAGATATATATATATTTAATAAATATTTACATTAAAGAAGATGTGTACAACCAGGTGGTGTTTACAAAACGTGAGGCGTGATGTCACAATTGCTTTAGGCCAAGTAATTAGTAAGTTAAATATTTTTTTTTAAAATAAATAAAATGTATTCTCTTTTTTTCTCATCTATTTCATTCTAATAACTAACAAATTAGTGGATAAAAAAAAAAGAAGTTTAATAAAAACTATATTCTTTAACTATATAAAAATGTCTCGTTGCTTTGCAGAATAAATAAAAACCAAAAACTTTCATACTATAAATTATGATTCTGCGTCTAGAGAAGAGGAAATAGTAGATAGGTTTTAACTACATTATGCATCTTTAAGATTTGCTAAAAAAATACCAAAAAGATTAAAAGTGCAGAATTGAACTGTGTGTATTTTTTTTTTAGATCTAGGAGGAGCATATCAGGGTAGATGTCAGTTGTATGTGTGCCTGCAAAGATCTGAGCCAGTTGTATTCCCTAGATTATACATTGGTTTGATTATACACTGGTAGAAGAAATTGACCAATATTTTGTTGTTGTTTCAGAAATAAAATTGCTTGTATGATTTTTAAATTTTAACCAAATTTTTAAAAATTGAATTATGTGGCTTAGTGGTTAACGCATTTGCTATACCCATGTTCTAAAATTCTAATCCAAAACAAATAAATCTTGAAAAAACTTTCAGTTCATAAGAGAGCTTCAGATTTATTTTCCCAAGTAAGTACTATATAACACACATAGCGGTTCAGTAAATTAGTAACTAATTAGTATAGGATAGACTGTAAAAATTCCATATTGATGTAAGTTAGTAAAATAATTTGGGGGTGCAGCAGTAAAAGCAAAAGTACTGTAGTAATATGGTGTAGCCTTCATCACAAGTATGGAGAAAAATCATATTATAACTGGCAGGGAGTTTTTATGTATCATCAAATTTAAAATGAATTGTAAAGGATTATAAGAATTCGCTATTTATTTTAATAATAAGATACAATTTTTTAATGTTTTTAGTCCATATATTAACAGTTTAATTAGAATCTTATATAAATTTGTACAACACATTATTTAATTATTGATTATGTAAACATTTGTTTATTATTGCTCATATTTATTTACAATTTAATGTTTTTACGATGTCTTTTTGTTATTCTTCTTTTTTATATAACAATACTTTGCAAGTCACCCTTTATAAATTTGTTTTTACATTGTTTCCTGAAAGTTTATGATGATGATATTTTAGTTGTATTTATATACTGGACTACTTCCGTAATCTAATATTTTAGTACTGAAGATCTTTAGAAAAATTTTAATTTATTTAAATCTTCCAATTACATTCAACTGTTAGAAATAAGACACAGGTTAATATAGGCACTGAATTTCGAATGGTATTATTCCCCTCTCTTCTTCAGGTGTTGCTGGCCTGACCAGTAACAGTATTAGCATGGGAATTTACTCTGGATCTTTATATTCTTGAATATTAAATTTTACGATATAATGGTCCAGGTTTCATTCTCATGCTAGTACTGCAACAGGCCAATCTAGCAACACTTTAAAAAGAGAGGAGAAGAATACCATTCGAAAACGTTGTGCATATACTAACCTGTGTGCTATTACTAATAGTTGAATGTAATTGGAAAATTTAAATAAAGTTAAATTTTTCAAAAGATGTTCAATACTTAATATTAGATTATGGAAATAGTCCAATATATAAAAACAATTGTTTTTATGTTGTTGCTGTTGTTTTTTACAAATCAGCTTTAATAAGAACTGACTTAACAATACACATTACTAAGGTTTTTTTTTTGTTTTTCGTTTCTTTTCTTTTTTCTTTTTTTAAGTAAAAACATATATATGATTTGACAATTCCTTCAGCAATAATATAAAAACTGTTTATACCCTTTTTTTTTTCTTTTCATTTTAAAGTAAATCTTTTATTAAAATTATGGATATTTACATAAGGAAAAATACTTACATAAGAAGGAATCGCAAAATATTTTAAACAAAAGACACAAAAAAAAAAAGATGTGTTTAAATCAAAATATAAAATAACAATTTTTAATTATTTTGAAGTGCGTTTAAATTGGAACATTTACTTGATAAAAATTGTATTATTTAGAAAGCAACAATTAATTGGAAAAAGATCCAAGGTCATTCAATGTTTTAGCATTGTTGATGATTTTGAGGCATTAATATATTTTATAATATAAAATTTTGATCTGTTATACTGTATTAGTTTATCATTTAAATTTTTAACTGACAAATCAAATTTGTCTACATGATTCGTAATCTTTATATAATAAGGATAAATCACAAAGTGCGAGTTGAGGTTAGATTGTATGAAGATGTTAATTATTAAAGTTGCTGTTTATTTAGATTAGTTTAATTAATTTAATAAAAATATTAATTAATAATTTTTTATAAAACTAAATGATATATTTTTTCTACTTTTTTTTATGTGTCAAGGGGTCGGCCGGGAAGCGAACCCCGGGACAACTGCTTGTAAGGCAGCTGTGCTAACCACTCACCCACCAATGCTTGACTTCTACTTTTTTTATTTAGATTTTTGTATGAAAGTTGAACCTAATATTTCAGTGCTAAAGCATCATGTGACCTTCAATATTGGATCATCACATGGTTTCCAGGATTAACGTCACATGGTTTCCAGTGTTAGAATGTTATACAACATTTAGTGATCAAGCATTACATGACTTTCTTAGCAATAACTATTTGTTGTGTGCGCTTTTGGCAGCCATCTTTGCAACTGGTCTTACAAAAAGCGTCCCTTAGCGATTCAATTTCAGGAAGATAGGGACGATTGTCCCCTTACCTTTACGTTTCTTATTCAAGATAAGTCGGTTTTAATCATTATATATTATGGAAAGTGATAATATAATTGATAACTCACAAATTAAGGTTAGCCCCGATCTCAGCATTCAATCTAGCAATGCAGTCATCGGTCGTAAATTTTATAGCCTTAGATCTAATCTAAATTCATCCAAAATAACTTCTACAACAAATAAAAACCCACAAACCAATATTTCAAAAGAAAACAGCATCACAAATATCAACAAAAGTTTAGAAAATATTCAACTTACCCCTAATGTAAGTAATAGCATTAATATCTCATCAAGCGAAACTATTGAAATTCTTAAAAATTCAAGCAAAAACCAATCATCACCTCTCCGAAGACTTTACGCACCCTCAGAAGACTCTAATGAGCAATTTCCTTTGCCCAATAATACCCTGGAAACCATATCTGAAAATAATAGACATAATTACCGACAAGATGATTTCGGCGAATTTTTTAAAGTAAAAACTTTTCCACCAGAGGTCGACAAAACCAGTGCTGTCACATTACAGTTTGTCAACAGTAAATTTAAAAATCAAAAAAAAGAAATAAAGTTTAAAACCGATAAATCACATTCCAGAACAAACAAAGATTATAGCGCAGAACAATCCATTGCTACTTCAGCCAACTTACAATCTAATCCAATTTCTTCAATACCAATATTGAAAAATTCCTCTACGTACGCAAATATCGTAAGGTCTAAAAATTCTGAGAGCATCTCCGAAAATATTAAGGCCGATAATTTCAATGAACTATATTTGAATATCTCAGAACTAGACATAGAACAAGAATCAAACACTTTTGAAAATGTCTCATTTAATATAAATGATCTTAATGACGACATGTTCCTAAAAATAAATAATGAGTTCAACAAAACGATTCCCAATAGCCTATATAAATCGTTTGCTAACTACTACAGCGATAAGTCGTTAATCTTAGCCATAACAAATCAACAATGTGCTCTATATAAGTTCCCTCTAGAACAGCTATACAGTCTAATCAATCAAAACAATTAGGCAGAGGCATTTATATGATTCTTAATCATCCCAATGACCGCTATGTTATCGTTGAGTTTAAAACGTGGGCGGACCGTATGAACTTTAAAAATAAATACAGATCTTTAGGAAATTTTATACTATGCTCCATAGATATGAACCATCCTGTTACACTATCCGGCAGAATCCAAAACTGCCTTGCCCACTTGAAAGAACAAGAACTACAAGACATCCTTATTAATTATGGTTCAGTTAGCAAATTTAAACACCTATTAAACCCTCACTGCGAAGATCAAATCCTGTCCAATACAGTTATCTTCACACTTACATTGAAGAAAAACATTATACCCACTGACATATCCACTATTATTACTGCAAGAGGCTCTCCTATGGTTTTGACTTTCAGGGGAGTACATCCACAATGTTTCTTCTGCCTTCAAAGAACACACCTCATTAAAGATTGTGCAGCAAGAATATGTACACACTGTGGTATTAAAAAGAATAAAGTTCACAGATATCCTGGTAGACCTACTAACACAGCTTTCACATCCTTAAATAGACAATCACCACATGGGCCTAATTCAATCAGCAACCTCACAAACCCAGACAACCTGATTCAAATAAATCCTCCAACAAACCCTTTCACATCCAAACCTATCTTTCAAAATGAAAATATTCAAGAAAGAACAAACGACAACCTCTACACTAATAGTAGTGAATCAGAGATCCAAGCAATTACATATACTGCGCCTAAACCAATCACTCAAACCGATAAGACTAAAGATCTTACATACGATACATATTATACTAATCCCCGAGAAACAATACTAGGCCAAATTCTTGATAAAAAAGAAGGCAATATGACCAAACCACCTGACAAGAGCAAGGAAAATACAGGCGATGAAGAAAATACACTCAAAAAATTTCAAAACAATCCATCCATAACAACTCCCACCCAGTCTAAAACCATTGATACATCTTCATGTGGGTCAGTTAAGTCCAGTAAACCTAAACAAAGTGATCCACAAACTGTCCTCAATTCTTCAACTCCTGCAATAATTAACCATCCAGATGAAAAGACTTGTCAAACACACAACCCGAAAGTCAGCATAGTTAATGTTTCCCAACAGTTACAGAAACCGAAAATGACTCAGGTCTAAAATTTAAAACAAATTCCTATAACAATAAAAAAACACTTTTATCAAAAGAACAGGAAAATGAAAAAAACACTATTAAACTTCAAAAACCTCAAAAAACTGACACAACAAATACCCAAAATACACATAAGAAAATTAAAAGAAAATCAATTCATTCAGATAAATCAAGCTCTGATGATGATAGCACCCATCTTATACATTACTCACCTCCACTCTCTAACAAACAAATTGCAGATATATCAAGCACAAAGCGTCGCAAATCCATAGAAAAAAAGAGGAAAACCATGGATCCTACAAACATCGATACCATTGATCCTTCTGATGAATCTCAGACAGATTACACTACTTCATCAGACACCGAAGACTTCATGGATGCGTTTCCTCAACCAACAACTATATCACCAATCCATCCACAAATTCAATTGCAAGACTCTGATTGCCAAACAACATCAGACCTCATTAACATGGAGATGTCCCACATTGACTTGGTACACTTTGCTGAGGATGGTTTGGATTAATCTATCATGTTCTGCAAAATTGCTGGCATTAACATTCACGGCATCAACTCAATTGATAGAGTTCTAGCTATTAAAAACTGGCTCTTGCTCTGCTCCCCTCATATTCTTCTTATGGGTGAAACTAAATGTCACCATAAGACCGATCATAAAATACTATCTCTTCTCTCAACTCTCAGATTTACTAGATTTTCCATAGGTCATTCTGCTTTAGGTGGAGTCGGTATTCTGCTCAACAAGTCAGTACCACCAAACAGTTTTAGCATTCTATTCCTAGATGCCAATATTATTATCATAGAAATAGACTATTGGGGTTATCCGATCATCATAGCTTATATATATACAGCCAAAGACACATCTCAATATCTAAAAATAATCCACATCCTAAATGCCATCAACGCTAACAGAGCCTCCCCTACTATTCTTCTGGGAGACTTTAACACCACATACAATGACTTCAACAAGAGATTTTTGCATCTAATAAATCACAGATTAATGTGTGGAGAGGGCTTCTTCCCTCCCAAAGCCTACTCTTTCTATACTAAAACTAAAAAGTCCCTGATTGATTTGGTTTACTACACCCCAGACCTCCATTTCAACCTTGATGCAGCCTTGGCCCCTGTTGCTTTCTCTGATCATATGGCTCTAATCTTACAACTTACACCTATTTCAATCCCTGCACCTATTGATGGACCTGGTAAAACCATGTGCATGATCACCCAATCAAATATGACTGAAGTGATAGTATCTGAGGCATACATCCTTTTCCAGAAAATAAACATCCTTTCCCTTCCTGCTGAGGAGGGCTGGTTTTCCTTCATTGGAATACTACAATCCATATTAAATCACCACACCAGAAAAATCAAAGGACCTAATGGCTTTCTAAATGATCTAACAGACATTAATATACAACTTCAAGCTTTACAGCAAAATTTCACAAATACAGAAAAAATCATCTTCCTTAAAAATCTCTACAAAATCAAGCAAAAGTCCCTTGCAGAATATATATCCATCAGAAGAGCCAAATGTTTCTTAGCACAACAACACTGCTGGATGAGAGACTACCTTAGATGGGCACTGGGGTACAATAGAAAACAAATCACTCCCTTATCCATTAATTCTAATGGAACCAATCTCATTGGCTTTCCAATGATGCAGCACATCAACAAACAATTCTGCCAATTAATGCAAAAAGATGGAGCTCCTCCTATAAACAGCTGGTTGGATGCTGGTGACCCCGGTGAACATGGCATCACAGAAATCCAAATCAAAAAGAAGATAACATCTCTCCCTGACGGCGTTCATCCTGGCCTTCATGGCATCCCAAATTTCCTTCTCAAACACCTCAGTCAATTCACTGTGCCAATTATTAAAAAAATGATTGATCACCTAGCCTCCGGCAACAGAAACATAACAGATCTTTACCCAGTGGCACTCGTGCCTTTTATTAAAAAAGCAAAACCACTAAACGACATTAACAATATCCGGCCAATTTCCATGACCCCATTGCTTATCAAGATAATTGAGTCAGTCATTAAAGATCAAATCCAAACTCAAATCCTTAGCCATATCTCGGCAAACCAATATGGAAAAAAGGGATCATCAACCTCGCATGCTATGTCCAATGTAACTGCACTATTCAATTACATCAGAGGACATCATAAATCAAAACCTATTGCTGTCCAGCTGGATGTTGCGGCAGCATTTGATTCAGTCCAGATAAATATCCTCCTGGATATTCTGTTGGAATGCGACATTCCAGCCGGGATTGTTCAGATGATCAGCAATCTGCTCAACAACAGAGAGATTTTTCTCTCTCTTGATGGCAAGATCACACCAGGCTTCAAGCCATACAAGTCGATCCCTCAAGGATCTCCACTCAGTGCCCTTTTCTTCACAGCATACATCAACCCTCTTCTGATGGATATAGAAAAAAACCTACCTGGAATTTTCCTTCCCTCTCTCAATAAAAACTTCAATGTATTTGCATATATAGATGACATCATGGTTGTTCTTCCCACCATTAAATACCTTCCCCATCTCATGAACATCTTAAACAGAAATACAGTGAAACTTGGCCTACAAATAAACTTTAACAAATCTTCCATCTGGAAGATTATGTCTGGTAAACAAATTAACTCTCCCTTTTCTGCAAAACCCCAAAGATACCTAGATTTCCAAATCTTCAAAACACCAACTGCAATGGCAAGAGAGATTCAAGATGCAATTCTCCATTCAACTGAAGCTATCACCACGTCACTCTCTAGAGTATACCTTTCATTATATGGAAAGGTTGGCCTCCTCAACATGATGATCATAATGCCAAAAATCTCATATTACCTTCCATTCGTAAAAATGTCTAAACAGTTTCAAAATAAAATCAACCGATTATGTACCAAACTTCTTTGGAGAGGAAGGACAGTTGCTATTAGCTTGCGAGGCATCCAACGACCATGCAGGTTCAATGGACTGTCATTCCACTCAATACAAGCAATAATTTTACAGAAAACCTACAACACTCTACATAATCTGATCCTCTCCTGTGGATACTCCAACATTATTAAAAAAATTACACCGACAGATCATCCTCTGCCCTCTGCCAGTTCATGGATAGCCTCCCTAATAGACCACCTACAACTTTATAGCCCAATAATGCTCTGTAACCTTATGGGAAGCATACAATATAATCAACTATAATCAACAACCCATAAAAACCAGCCTAAAAGTAACCAACCAAAGACTCATTTCACACTTTAAAAGATGGAGTCTGGAACCCAAATTCCTTGACTTCATCATTAAAATAAATCTTAATGCGCTTCCCATGAATTGGTTCCTTTATCATCGAAGAGGTTTCACCAGCATTGACCCTATATGTGGTCTGTGTGCTCGCAAAGATGAAACCATAGACCATATTATACACCGGTGCCCAAGACTTAAAACACTGAAAGATATAATTATAATCAATTCCAACTTAAGACCTGACATGATTTTCTCACTTGAAAATGCCATTCATAATGGGTTTTTTTCAATAATAAGGCTTTCTACCTTTGTCCTTTATTTCATATGGATAGTGAGATGCAAAACTCTCATGGAATTACCCCCGCCACAAATCATACCATTGTTTTATCAAACGCTCAAAAAAATCAAGAAATGTGACCAGCTCCTGGCCTCCAGTAAAGTCTTTGATGACACCTGGTCTTTAACTGCTCTTTCCTTTTCCTGATTATCAACTCCCACCTACTCAGCATTATAGAATAGGAAATTCTAAAAGAAAATTTTCATGTTTATATAAAAAATGCTTATTCCATTAATCAAGTTCTTAGAATCTCATCACTATACCTAATCACATAAGAGTATAACAATTGTACTCTCATAACAAAATCTAGCCAGATAACAAATAGAACATTATACAATCATATTATTGTACAATTTATTCATTCATCTATCCTTTATTAGTATGTAATCACTATTTATTGTTAATAAAATTTTTGTTGAAATGAACTATTTGTTGTGGCTTAATTTATTACTTATTTTATTAACTGAATTTTTTTTATCATTTATAATTATCTATACATTTTTATAGTTCTATTCATGCATTCCTAGGATTTAACCCTAATGCATGTTCCGGGTACTATTTTTTTTAGATTTTAATATCTGATCTCTAAATTGAGATGAGCATTGTAAATCAATAATTGACTTTGTTCTTATTTAATTATCAAATCATTTGAATAACTCTTACATTATCTCTATTAAAAAACGTCTTACTTTTTCAATTTATCAGGTGAAGATTCGGAAATTTATTAGGAAATTGTTTACATCTTAGTTTTTCTATTTATTATGTCCAAATCAGAAATGTCTTTTGAACAAATCTATAACATTTATCTCTTATCTTATGAAATTTATTATTGTGCATCTTATTCTGTAATATTGGATATATAGAAGCTTGGAATTTTCATGAGTGTAGGAAAAGCATCTAATCTAAGATATAGAGCAGTAAACATATGCTCTATTGTTTTTCTATATTTTTAACTTCCAGAAATATTAAACAGTAATATTCAGTATATTAGAAACGATTTCTCTTTATATATTTGTAATTTCAGTACCTTAATCAACTTATTTTTAAAAGTAGGTCTTACTAAATGATAATGCAATATTAGAATTTGACTATAAATGTTTTTTCCCTTCAATATATTGTTGACCTTTTTTTTTTTTGTTCATTAACTTTAAAAGCTTTTTAGCTATCTTTTTCTTTCTTTTTGAAATTATAAAAAAATATTAATTAATATTTACTAAGGCATTAAACCTTTAAGCATGTGTGCTTGAAAATGTGAAGGCAGGGACCTCTATAGGTCTTAACCACAAGCTTATGCTTTGGAAGAAAGCTTGTAGTTAAGACCTGTAGAGGTCCCTGCCTTTGCATTTTCAAGTGCACATGCTTAAAGGTTTATTGCCTTAGTAAATATTACTTAAGTAATCAATGTGTGTTAAATAAATTTATAAAAAATATTAATGAATATAAACAAATTTTCAGAGAATAGGCTATATATCTGACCTTGCCCAAAAAATGGAAATAGAATAAATTTCTATCATATGCATTAATAATGTCATTTTCATGATAAGAGAAGTGTATGGCAACATACAAATTGTGGCTATTTACTTCCCAGAATATCCACATAAAGTTACAGTAAACCATAAGAGCCAGTTGAATTGTGATCCAAGCTTCTCTTGCAAACATCATACATTGCATGTAATAGCTCATACTTTGTTGATAAACTTTGCTTCTAATTACATACTTATTAGTTTACTGAACTTCAATTATACAGAACTTTTCAACATGCATTACATCCGTGCACACACACACATATATTTATGTTATCTGACCATGATTTTTATACAATAAACTAGAACAGATATTTCCACTTCTTAAATATATATATATATAAACTTTTCCTACTGGTTAATATTATGTAATACATGAGATTAACACTCTAACACTGGTTTATTAAGTAAATGAAATACTATCAATCCAAAGAACAAGATAAAATAATTTAACAAAAAAGGGTTGCCTTTTTCTCTTAAAAAGTGTATCTTTGTGCTTTGGTTTGAGAGTATTTTATTTATTTAGTAAATCAGTTTTGGGGTTATTAATCTCATGTGGGTGTATATATATAACACAGGCATTTATATATATTGTACTATATATATATATATATATTCTACCGACCCCTTATTTCCCCTTTGCACCGGCTCCCTATTAAACCGTTCCTAAAAGGGATTGTGAGCTCCAAAACAAACATGATACAGCGTAAAGATTTATTTATTTTTCTTATATCAATAGTTGTTCATTATCAACACAAGAGGGCGCCAGATACGATGATTTGATTCATAATTTAATTTCTCGCATCACCTTACGTCATATCAAAACGATTTTGAAGTCTAATCCCTGCCCATAAGCTCAAACTCCCAGCATGGACCAATAGGGGTCACTCAGGGTCGCGATGTGATTGCCTTCAAGACTCTTATTCTGGCAAATGACACAATATTAACCAATGGATAAGAAGATCGGTTGATTAACAGATCGGTCCAAGCATTGGACGGGATCATTGGTTATTTATAACTAATACGAATGTTCGGTTGAGGCATCATTAGAATAAACAACTAGACGCTTATAACATCATCCCCCCCTTATCATACAATCCAATAGAATTATTTATACTAGCTCTATTGACATTTACTTATATTTATTAATAATAGGCCCTCCCAACTCTTAAACCTATGTTAACTACATAATAAGTAAACATCGTGACTTACGGCACGATGTTTATGAATGAAATTTAAAAGAGATAAACAAAAAAACAAAAAAAATATAAGAAAGACAAATTTAAAAGTAAAATAATTAATTGCATGAATAAATGCTAACAATAATAATAACTTCAAAAAAAATATATATTTAATTATAGAAAATGATTTGAGGAATGCTCGACTAGTTTAAATAAATAAAAAAAAAATTTATTGATTATAAAAAAATGAAACATTGATTAATAGCTTTATTTGCACGCACATATGCGCATTCTCGCACTCGCACAGAAAAGAACATATTATGCATAACAAACATGGCTGATAAAATATATTTCCTCTTATTACATTTTGAAAGTAGGTGTGTGTTATAGTTTATCTGCGAAAGAAAATAATAATTAGGATCAAAGTTCATAACTGGAAAAGTCCTAAGATTTAAATATGATGGACTATGTAGCATCTGATATTTTTATTTACGAAAGTTGAGATTAAAATAATAAGATTTAATATATGAGAGATTACGGATCATTTTATATTTGATTTTCGAAAGTCGAATTTAATTAATTATGAGATTGCCTTTTAAGTTTACGTAAAGAATGAATGGAAGCATTATAAAAAAAATGTTTACCTAGGATTTGCTTAGTCTTCTGCTGCTTCTAATTTGGTGAGGGTTCGAACCTGATAGATGAGGTTTCCATAATACATGGTTATTCATTTCACATAAGTTCAGCGTAGTATGTTTGGACGATTCTTGTATATCAAACGGAACAACGTCCTTAGACTGATTGGAGCACTATGTTCGGACGGTATTGTTGTTGATCATTCATAGCTGTGGAGATGTTCTGGAGGCGGAGCAGCGGTCAATCACTGAAGGTTTTCTAGGCCATCATGACGATCGACGCTCTAAATGTTAATTTCACAGTGATCATGTTGGATAAACCGGATAACAAAAAAAAAAAGTTCTAGTTGTAGCTTCCGGAGGAATTTAAAAAAAACTATAAGCAGAAAAAAGTGTAAAAAGACTCTTTCTTTAGATTTAGATTCATATTTATATGGGTTGGTTATTATCTGAGGATCGAATCTCCACCCAGAGTTCAATATTCTTTGAGTTGTCGTTGGGGTCCGTGTCCTACGTAATGTCCACTCAATCCATATGCTTGAGGCAATCTTAGGTTTATGCAATCTCATATTACAATCTCAGTTAGAAAAAAATTCATACTCATTCACACCTTTTATGCATACATGTGTGCATGTTTTAAGAGAACAATTTAACTTACATTAATTTAAAAGTCGAGCATTTAATCTGTCTCAAAATCACTTCTATAAGCTTTTAACTTTCACTACAGTTATAATCTAAAACAAACCCCTTTTAATTACCCCCACGGCATATACAAGTAGAAATCACTTATTGAGATTTAAAATGGCATATTAGTAGTACTTTATATTTTATTTTTTTGTTTTCTTTTTAGAGAATATTATTATAATAGATTATATGAAAGCCTTAACTATTTAATCAGAAATATTAACATTTTATTTTACAGTGTATTTTATAACGCATTGAAAGAAAACTACATTTATTTTTTTTATCATAAGTTGAAAGTGAAAGAAGAGAAAAAAATATAGAGTGTTTACATTGCTCGTGTGTGTGCGTATATACCTGTACCGACTTTGTCTCGGTACAATATATATATATATATTATGATATAAAACAAAACAAATGTAAGTTAAAGATACTAAAGTAAAATTTAAATCTGTTAGAATAAACCATACACACATTGATTACAAATTATAACTCAGAAAACAAAATATGATATAAGAAGTAATAATTTGTTGATATTTATCTCTAGATATTGTTCTTACATCATATTTTGTTTTCTGAGTTATAATTTGTAATCAATGTGTGTATGGTTTATTCTACCAGATTTAAATTTTACATTATGATATAAACAAAATTACAAAAAAAAAAAGAATAATGCAATTACTAATAATTAATTGAGGGAAGACATTTACTTATATCTTTATTACCTGTGTTCATTTAATTACATTCATCAAAAAATTAAAAAAACATATTGTACTATATTAATAATTTTTCTTAGTCATTCATTAGACATTCAATGATATGGATGGCTGAAAAGTTGGAGGTTGGAGTGGCTTGACGCCTGTCCATTAATATATGAAGATTTGCTATCTTAATCTAAACTGAGCACTGATTGTAAATATGTCTGGGAGATGATAATCTGAACCAACTGATGAGTGCTGGTTTAGCATGAAATACATATATTGGTGATTATTTATCTTTTCTACATGTATGTGGTCATGTGTGTCAGTGGTATGAGACAGTATGAATAGATGAAGCGTGCTTGAAAGTCTGAGACTAAAGATTATCCATTTAATGAATACTATTTCTATAGTGTAATTTTTACTACCCCATTCTAACACAAGGTAGGGACTGGTTCCTATCCACTTTTAACACCTTGTGGAGGGTGTAATCATAAACACATGACCAAAGATATATGAAAAAGATATATAATCCCCAAGATGCACATTTTATGCTAAAAAACAGCACTTATTAGTTGGTACAGATTACATTCTCTTACACATACCCGTCCTTACCATACATCAGAGTGATGTAGTGAAAATTACACTACACAAATATTATTCATTACTGTACTATATTTTTATTTTTTTAAAAAGTAAACTGAATAGTGAAGTGGTGGATTTTTATCACAATGAAATCCATTGTAGAGAATATTCCTTTCTTTCAATAATCTTTTTTCCCCAAAGAAATACTGCAGAAGTCTTGTTATCAACTAACTATGGTCTTTCTAGTTGTTTTGATGGTTAATAATCAAAATTTTAATTTGGAATCTATTCAATCACCTCTATTTTCTATTACCCATTTTGAATTTTTGGTTAAACTCTATTATTTTAGAAAATAATTTCCAGGTCTGCTTTCAGTAATAAGAATATTGTCTTAGTCAGTTTATAGATACATAAAAGTATTTTGAAGGCGTTGTAGCCATTAGTATACAGTTTCATACTTGAAATAGGCTTTCCAGGAATTAAATTGTCATATCTTCTATTTATTGAAAGTTCTTGTCCAACAGTTAATCTTGCAATGGTATTTAATACAGGATTTTTTTAAGATAATAAATACATTAATTTTTATTTATGTGTAATTTTTTTTACCCTGCACATTCATTTATCTGCAATTTAAAAAGAAAATTAAATTTAAAAAAAGTCAGTAATTTAAATAGCAATGCAACAGCTGCACCTTTAGTCACAGGCAAATATGTGATATACTTTTATAATAGCAGTTTTAAAGAACAGATAACTTGAAGAATTACTGAATACTTAAAGAAACATTAATTTAAGCATCTATAACTTTATTTATATATGTCAAGCATTGGTGGTCGAGAGGTCAGCGACAGCTGCTTTACAAGCAGTTGTCCCGGGCAGCGGGTTTGCTTCCCTGCTGATGCTATGATATATGAGAAAAAAAAACTTTTATTTATATATATTTTTTGTTATTGTACTGGATATTAGTTTTTTGTTTAATTGCGAAATCCTATCCATCCTTGTTAAGGTTAAGGATGTAATGAAGAATTGTTTTGTCTCAAGTAATAACGAGATTGTGATTGCAAGATTTTATTTTCATCATATAATCATAAAAATCTTCGTTATTATACTGGATAAATTTATTTTATAAATAGTAACGAAAATTTTCTATATCTATATATGTTTATATTTATATAAGTATACCATTTTTATAACAGAAACTAATTAAAACAAATCATTTAAAATAATGTTCATATTTTATTGAATAACCCCATCCTTTTTATTTACTTGATTAATTTATAACAAAAAAATGTACTACCTATGAGCATTTTTTAAAAAAAGTTTTTGGAATTGTTCAAATATAATTTGTAGTTGTTTTTTAAAAATGCATTTATATTAAATATATTTTCCAAAATAAAATACAATAAATATATTGCAAAACATTTTAATATTACTTTTAATGACGTAGATTTTTTTAAATGTAATATATATTTGGGTGCCTTTTATTTCGAACTATAAGTTTTCAAAAGTTGGGCATTAAAATTATTATTTAATTAAAAATTATTATTAAATAACAACTACTAAAACATGAAAGTAGGAAAAGTTACTTGGTTTAGCATATTGAATTTTATTTTAAAAAGTGATATTCATTTAAAAATTGTTTTATGGCAGTTATCCTAATATTGGCAAAAATTGTTTTTTTATTTTCATCCTAGTCAATTTCTTTTAATAGGTAGTACTTTTATGAATTGGTGAAAATTATCATTATAGTTTAAAAATATTTAATGTAGAATCACAAACGAAGAAGCAACCTACAATAACAAGTGAACTGAGAAGAATTGAAAGTATAATTTCAGTATGAGTGTGAGATACTTACTGGAAGAATTAATCCATCACTTACTAGTTGATATAATCTTTTCTAAAAATTAATTGCAGTTCCTTTTATAAATTAACTATATAACAAACAGGAATAAAAAAAAATACTTAGTTCATTGTACTTGTTTTTCGTAATTTTATTTTTAAATGTGTATGAGTAATAAATGTAATTGCTAATAAAATTGTATAAGTCGAGCGTTGGTGGCCTAGCGATTAGCGTAGCTGCCTTTCAAGCAGCTGGCCCGGATTCGCTTCACATTTGACATATGAAAAAAATAATAATAATAATATGTGTGTGTACATACTACATATACATGCTTAAAACATCTATACAATAAATACATACATGAGTGAAAATGCATCTTACATGTAGTTTACTAATATATTGTTTACAATAATTGAATTATCCAAGCCAGGGTTTGGAACCAAATATGACAATGATGAAAGTACTATGTTTTATATTTAAAGCATTATAAATCACTTGTAAATTCTCTGAAGGTATAATATTAGAAAAAATCTAAAAATAAAATTATTTTTATGGGGTTCATTCTTTTGGTAAATAATTTAAATACTATAAAATATTAATCCACAATTTTTAAAGGGATGGAAGGAATAAACAATATAGATTGAAAAATGATGTAAAGGGACAAAATTACAGTGTGGATCCATCTAAAGCTTACCCTCGACAATTCATGTAAATTATACAGTTCTGTAAATCAAATTCAGAATACAGTATGGCTGATCAATAAAATAAAAATGAAGTAAACAAATAGACAGAATATTTATAAAAATACAGCAACTATGATTATATTATATGGTGAAACTAAGAAGATTAACATTTAGAAGGGTATACAAAAGAATGATTCCATATTTTCAATTTTGTGAGCTAAAATGGAAAGCTAAGGAAATAAAATTGAATGAAAATTATTTAAATCATCTGCATGACCCTTGACTCTCCATGCTATCTCATACCACTAATACACTTGATCACATATATGTCCAAAAGATAAATAATCATCAATAAATGTATTTCATGCTAAACCAGCACTAGTCAATTGGGCCAGATTATCATCTCTACACATATAACAATAAGTGCTCAGATTTATATTAAGATAGCTAATCTTCATACTTTAATGGACAGACTTCAATTCACTCCATCTTCCAACTCTTCATCCATTCATCCTATTGAAAATCTGATGATGGAATACCCAAAGCCCAATCTGATGATAACATTCTCATTACACCCAGGTTGACCATAAGTCACTCTGACTTCCATGTACAGGACATAATCCATTTAAGTACATATACAAGGGCTGGGCAGACATTCCTAGCTACTATTTAATATCTAACATACAGGCTATATATATTGATATATATATATATATATATATATATATATATACTTGTACAAGCAAGGTAATATATAGAGTATTTTGAGCTCAGACTTTCACACAACTGACAAGTGCTGGTTAAGCATGCAATATGTATATTGGTGATTATTTATCTTTTAGACATATATATGGTTAGATGTATCAGTGGTTTGAAATAGTGTGGAGAGTTGAGGGTCGTGTAAAAGTCTAAGCTCAAAGTGCCATATATATTACATTGTTTGGACAAGTATATATATAGCCTGTGCATTAGATATTAAATCATCTAAATTTTTTAGATAATATTATAAATAATGCTTTAGAGCTTCAGAAAATGTTGTAAGAACTATTAAATAAATGTAAGAAAATAGATGTAAAGATAACTATAAAAAGATTTAAGTTATATGCAATTAATTTTTTCAGAAGGAAATAAAGATTTACAATCAAGAATTTAAAAAAGTTAACAATTACAAATACATTAGTTAGAGTATTAACACATATGGAAAAATAATGAATGAAATTAATTATTGAATTAAATTTGGAAAAAAAAAATGGTTCTGTTAGAAATAACTTATCATCAAAAGGAAATGTGCCAATAAAGGAAATATACGAGTTTTGAAAGGACAATTTTTAATAGATGTAGTTTACCAGTTTTTATTTATAAATCTAAGACTTGGTCATTCAACAAAATATCAATAATGAAACTTCAAACCATCCAATGAAGTATGGAAAAATTTATATTAAGAGTAACAAGAGAAGAATGAAAACCAAATATTTGGATGAGAGAACAGATAGATATCACTGACATCTCTTAAAGAATTAATGGACTGAAATAGAGCTGAACTATCAACATTGGCAGAAAAGATATGGACAGTTGAAATCTTAAACTGGATTTCAGGATATTTAAAAGGCTTAGAAAGAAACCACTTGTAAGATGAATGGATAAAATAAAACATTTGCTAGTGTGATGTGGAAAAAAGAAACTAAGAGTAAGAGAAATTGGATTAAACTCAGAAAGACCTGCATTTTATAATGGATCAATAATGGTTCAGAATGATGTTAATAATAAAAGCAGTCAGTGGCACAAACAGATCCATTAGAGTACTAGGTCAGTGAACCTGATATTCTTCATAGTAAAATTGAAAGAGCACTGATAAAGACCATATCATTTGAAGATAGATAAATCTGTTACTGAGTAACTACCAAATAATAATTCACTGATCACATAATCATCATTTTAGTATGATAATAACACACATTGCATCGTTTGTGAAATGTGTAAAGTATATTTAATCTTAGAACAGGTATGTAAGTGGTAAATAATATCAGACCTTTCCTGAGGCAAGTTAACATGGTTGGATGTTTTTATAATTACTGTGCAATTCATTTATTATTAATAGCTTCAATAAATATTTTAACATTATAATGATTTTATCTCAATTATTTATTAGTCAGAGAGCATTATTTTTTGGTTGTACAACATTAGTACACAACATAATTGGTGTGGTCTCAATAGGATCTACCTGTATGAATTGATTAGATTTTTGCCACCATTAAAAATTTGTCAATTCAGAAATCAACTAAAAGCATTCAATTGTAGTTAACATTACTGGTATTTCTCAATTAAAAACTAAAGATTACTTCATTTACATTTCAAAAAGTTTATTTATTTTTATTTTTCTCGCAGTAGAAAAAATATTTATATTAAAATATAAAGAAAGTGACAAACCTCTGATCAGGAACTTTTTACAAATTTATGGGCACTTGCACATGAACATCAGTTTAAAAAGCATAATATAAGATAACCTTCACTTACCATGCTGATATAAAGGCTTTAATATATTGTATACCTAAATTATAACTTAATAAATGAATTGTACATATTTACATATTCTGTAGCAGGAGAGATATAGAATCTCATTTTTAACTATCTGCAATTATAAATAAATAGAGAATTTTGATTTTAACTGTAATAAGACATAGTCAGTGCTATATAAGTAGACTATTTATTAAGTTAAAATAAGATTAGTTTTTTGAAAAAAATTGTTCTTGTAAATCCTGTGATTTTGGAAAATTGCCATTACATGTGAACTTTGTTTCTTTTTTTTTCTCAAAATAAACCAAATCAAAGATACCCTGATCTAAGATTGGCAACAATTGTATTCTTTATTGAATAGAAATGCATGAGATGTGCATTCATAGTATATCTGCATGTTTCCATGTGAGCTAGATTTTGATAAAATAATCTCTTTGTTGATGGATTATATTTATTCTAAACTCCTAATTTCTGGGTTAAGAATAGGAGGAAAAGATTCGAGAAAAATATTACTTAACTATGACTTCAAAGATTCTAGAAGATGCATTGACAGACCATATATGGGATAAAGTATCATAACTTAAAGGTCAATCTGCTAATGAATTCTATTCTTAAAAATCTTAGTCATTTCTACCCAAAATTTCAACTACTCAAGTAACTGTCTATAAAAGTTGAGATCCATTAGAAAGTTTAGAGTACCTTATGGTCAGAATAGTAATTCATCAGTCTGGAATTACTTTGACAGTATTGGATGTTGCACATTATTTGTCATATGCAGACAGTCATGCTGAAACTCAGAATGAAAAGCTGCTAATACTAAATAATATAAAACTTTTGTGAGACAACCCAACAAGGTAATATATTAAACAGGCAAAACTCTCCATACAGTAGTGTCACCCGGTGTTAATGAGAGCAATCAATGGATGCCAGAAGGCTTGCACATAAACTCCTATCTAGTGACTACAAACCTTCTGGCATCCATTGATTACTCTCATTGGCACAGGGTGGCACTACTGCATGGAGAGTTTTGCCTGTTTAATAACAGTTATGTGCTAGTATAAGAGTTAATAATCATGTGATGTTTAAAGGTAAGATATGTTAGATTATATTAGAAGTCATGCCATTTCTTTAACCTAGCTCGTCAATACTAACAATAAGTATGTATTATATTACTTTCAACTTTTATAAGCAGCACATTTAAATAATGGTACTTGTTAAAGAGCCACTGTACATCACTTGGTGGCGCTGTTTCTGTGCCAAAACACAGAATTATGCCATTTACGTGGTGAACTTACAGTGAACTTACAGCAACAGTGCATAGAACAGTTCTGTTCATATTTAAATATTTTATTGTCAATAGCTTCAATAAATATTTTAAAGTTATAATTATTTATTAACTGGAAAACAATATTTTCCATCTTCACAACATTAATACATAACAGACAGTTTAATGATTATTCGCTGAAATTTATATAAAAAGTCAGATTTTTTTTTTTTAGTCTTGCATTGGTGGTCGAGAGGTCAGCGCGACTACTTTGCAGTTGCCCGGGTTGCTGGTTCGCGTCCCGGCCGATGCTATGACACTTAAAAAAAAAAACTCAGATTTTTAATTTTCAAAATATTCCATCCTACTATTTGCAAAAAAAAAAAATATCTTTATATATAAAAATAAAATTAATATCACACTTAAAAAATGTATATATAATCAATCAAGATTAGCAATAATTAATATAATTTTTTTAATACTCTTATTTTTATTTCCTTTAAATTTTCTTATTTAGATTTTCTTTAGTTTAAAGTCTAAAGTTTAAAAGAATATTTATAACGGATTTAGAAGGAATTTAAGATAATTGAAGAATTGACTGGAAAAAAAAAAGTATAGACTTTGTGGAAGGATAAGTTTTTGTTTTGATTCAAAGTAAACTTCAATTAATTATTTTTTTGAAATATTTTTAAGTAATCTTGATATAAAAAACACTTAAAAGAAATTTAAATCATAAAAACGTTTTTTGGAAAATTGCAAAAAAAAATATTTCATATATATTTAATTTAGCATTTATAATTAGAATTTATGAAAATATAATTTCTGAATATAGTTTAAACAAACTAATTATTATATATATATATGTAGAGAGAGTAGACAGACAGACAGGAAGATAGATAGATAGATAGATAGATAGATAGATAGATAGATAGATAGATAGATAGATAGATAGATAGATAGATAGATAGATAGATAGATAGATAGATAGATAGATAGATGGATGGATGGATGGATGGATGGATGGATGGATGGATAGATAGATAGATAGATAGATAGATAGATAGATAGATAGATAGTAATTAGACAGATAGTCACGTGGATAGATAAAAAAGATGGGTGGGTAGATAGATAGATAGACAGGTATACAGATATACAGACAGACAGATAGTTAGTTAGATAGATAGATAGATAGATAGATAGATAGATAGATAGATAGATAGATAGATAGATAGATAGATAGATAGATAGATGGGAAAATAGGTAGTAATTAGATAGACAGTCAGACGGATAGATAGATAGATAGATAGATAGATAGATAGATAGATAGATAGATAGATAGATAGATAGATAGATAGATAGATAGATAGATAGATAGATAGATAGATAGATAGATAGATAGATAGATAGATAGATAGATGAATTTAATATATATATATTTGTATGTTGCTTTAAATTAATTTGTGATTTGACAATGATAAATGCAAAATAAATAAATAAATGGTAGTTTTAAAAACAATAGATTTGTAAAAAAAAAAAAAAAGGTTTTGAGAAAAAAAACGCATGCAATGGATTAAAAAAAAAGATACATATTGAAGCAATATTTATATATGCTTCAGGTCTGTTATTTAAAAATTAAGTTTATTTTAAAAGTAAAGATTTTCAACCATTTTAATAAATAAAAATTATATATACAATTTATATGCACAGATAAATGTATACAGTATGATTAATTATAAGTTTATTTTTAAGGTATGTTAAAACAATATGTTTTTTTTTTCCTATAACAATTATAAATGGAAATGACATCCTTAGAAAAAGTAATCAAAATTCTTATAAACAGATCCATTAATTAAAGAGATAAATATCTGATGTAATTTAGTCTGATAATCCCTTTTAAGGATAAAATTTTGTAAAATGTTATGATTGGACAAATAAGCTGCAGACCAAAATGAAACTGAAGTTATCTATCACCAATAGATCAATGAATTGAAGCAACTGCCAATGGATCCTATTTTGCTGATAATCTAACCCCAGGAGTTATAAATCATTGTCTTGCATGTATATACTTTGATTGCTGAACTATTATTGATTATTGCTTAATCATTTATTACTGCTGGTTAGTTCTTTATTATACCTTCAATATACTTATTGTGTCTGATGTTGAAAAATACAATGAAAAGGTAGAGAAGCTGTAATCTGTTTCAGGCAGAGTGCAGACTGAAGACCCATAAAGAAGTATGGAAAGGAACCACTCACTAATGTATAAACACTGCTGTGTCTGTTATATGCCAAAATTTCAAGTGTCTACTGCTTTGAGAAGAAACCAGCTGTCATTCAACAATCAAACTATCATCCGATGCTACTTGTGGAATTAAGAACAGTATGATTAAAGCATTCCACCTCTTATACTTGAACAAAAATTCCATTAAAAATATACCAATACCTGCAATTCAGATTCAAACTCTTAATGATAAAAGAGAAAAGGTATGAACTTTAAAATATATTAGTTTAGTTCTAACATTGAGTATTTATCTCCATTATCTTGAAAGTGTTTTATAAATTATTGTTATTATTGACTTTGTAAATCTGTTTATAAGTTAGTATAACAAAAGATTGTTCTGGTATGTTATTTAATTAGGCCACAATTCATCAACATAAATCATAAAAGAGTAAATTTTTATGTAAAGCAATTAGTTTTTTTTGTTATTGCAATACTTAGCCATGCTTATAAAGACTTGGTATTTTAAAACCAGTCATTTCCATTACTTGCAAATATAAAACAGGCTGCATAGACAGAATTAATTAAGATTATTTTTTATCTTTTAATAGTTTACAGTTTTATGCAAATTACACTGAAATTATGGGGAAGGATAATTTGAGTATATTGATATAGGTGAACTGTGGTAACTTTATTTTGGGCTATGTGTTTTATTTGTTCATAAATGATTGTGATACCATTGTAATTGCCAATCCCTTGCAGTCATTATCTTACTTAGAACAGTGATATGTGGTTAATGAACATTCCTGCTATATATCATGTGCTTTGTTTTGTTTTTTGTACATGTCATGGGTGATACCATTTATGACTACTGGTCACTTATGCTTATTATCTTTACAATAGTAAGCAATAGATAAAAATTCCTATCATATAATGAATTCCTACTTCACATGTATTTAATTATTCATAAATAATATAATATAGATGTTGTTTTCCTGAACTTTACTTTGCACATTTAGCATTTAGTTAATTACCTGTATTATGTAATAACTTGTAGATTTATGACTTTATGGCTTGTTCAAATTAAAGCCTGAAAGTATTTATAATAGTCCAGTTCTTTAAATAGTTAAAGAATACAGTAAATTCTCAAACTCTAGAATTTATTAAATATCAAAACTGTAATAATAAATAGTTGTGATAATTGGTCTATGCCACAGATTTATCTTTGTTCAGAAATAATTAAAATTGTATTATACTGTATTACACCATATTTGATCTGTACATAAACTTAATTACTGGATGCATAAAATTAATAACTAATCTTATTATCTTGTTTTAAAAATTGACTGGACAGCCAATTTATGTGATCATGTGTATTATAATAATGTATTAAACCACTAAACATCACATGATCACCATTTTTATGCTTGCTCATAACTGTTATTAAAACAGGCAAAACTTGGCATCCATTGATTATTCTGGCTTGCACTGAGTGGCACTACTGTATTGAGAGTTTTTGCCTGTTATAATAATGAATATATGTAAATAAGTTGGAGAGTCTCATTACCTTTAGCATTTGTCATTATTTTATAATCAATAATTTAATTAGAATATGAAAAGAGTCTAGTGCGTCTAGCTGATCTTAGCAGGCTATAAAAGAAAAAGTTGTTTATCCTGTAATGTTGGAATGTGGAGATCTCATGTAAATTGCTCTCGGGTTATTTGTGACTGAGATGTCCTTTTTGATAGTTACAGAATATTTTTTTATGAATTAGTGACCAACATGGAGGCCGATGTATAAACCCAAAACGCGGAGATTGAAAGCCCAATTTCACTTATATATTGATTGAAAAATACCTAGAAAATTTTTAATGATATAAAAATAATAGTAAATAACTTTATTTGTTTTTAGTTTGACAGGTTGACATAGAGAAGGGGTGAAAATTTTAAGTAGTATAAATTCATTTTAGATTGCATTTAGAAAAGTAATTATTGATTGCAAAAAATATATTTATTAAAATAAAAAATGTTGTTTGACAAATTATTGCTAATTATGAGATTAAAAAAAGTATTTACATATATATCATGATGCATAATAAGAATTATTTTGTTTAATGATGAAATTATTTTATTGGAAGTATATAAATAAATGAAAGCAAACATATAGGTAGTATCCTCTAAAATATATGTAAAAGACCATTTTATTTTTAGTTGGACGCTATAGAAAGTTTAAAAGTAGGCAAGATTATCAAATGACATAATGTGGATGACAATTGTGTGTGGAACCAGGATGTGCTCAAATAAAGCATGGTGGAGTGAAGTGGATAATTGAAGATAAATAAGTATAAATCAAGAATAGTATTGAAAGCAAAATTTTGAGTGTAATTTTATAAAATAGAGATTTTACTTTGTGTGTGTGTTCTTTTTCATTTCAATATGGAGAGTGGTTCACAGAAATGCAAATTCTTGTCAACATGATCATACAAAATTGATAGGGTGTGACAGAAAGAATGGAACAGAGATTGGAGAAAAGAATAAATCAATGATAACAAGAAATAAAAGAAATGATAGTGCAAAGTCAACAAGTAGTGAAAGAGATAAAGCAGGAATTAATGAATAGGACAGATAAAACTCAGAATGCAATAGAAGCATTAGAAAAAAAGCTAAATAAAATATTGAAAAAATAAAGCAAGAGGTAAAGGTAGTGAAAGAAAATGTTAGTAAGATTAGAGAAGAGATAAGATTAGAAAACACAAGAATAGATAGTGTAGGAAAAGACATAGTACAGATGAAAGAAATGTTAGAGGACAATAAACAAACATAAGAAACCTTGCAATATCAAGTAAAGGTGCAAGAAGAAGCTGCAGTGCTTAAGGAAGAAAAGCTTCATAATAAAATTAGGGATTGAATAAAAACTATGATGTAAAAGTTAGGCAGCGCATATAATCAGGATATGGAGAGAGGTGAAAACAATCTAAGAAAGAAAATAGAGCAAGCATGTGTGGAAATAAAAAATGCCTCAAGCAAAGAATAGAGGCCATTGAAAGTGGGTACTATAAGTCCAAGGGTGAAGGAAATAAAATAGTGCATGAGTACAATGTGAACTCTCAAGAAGAAATAATAAGTGACAAGGATAGAATAGAAGATGAAAAACTAGCCAAATTATTACGAAGAGCATTCATATAAAATCTGTCAGAACAGATGTGGGGAAAAGTCCCTTGGCACATTTAGAAATTAGAAAATTTACAAGAAATGTTCCATTCTCATAAATGGCTAGAAGATGAAAGAATTATGATTGCCTCTAACCATTTTTATGAAGTGACCAAAGATTCATGGCATACCTTGAGAATAAAGCCCCAAAAATTTGGAGATTATATATGTGTGATAATGCACAGCTTCTGAAGTGAGGAATGTCAAAATTGGTTTTTGCATAAAAACTCCCTGGAGAAATATCCAGAAGTAGTGGAAGAAACCCACACAATAATTATTCTATTAGCAGGTAGCCAAACTAAGGTCACTGACACTTGTCTGTTATTAGAGGAGCAGATAATTATAACAATTTGTTATAATATGCCTGCCATGGTACAGCAAATGATTCTGGGGTAAAGTCATCTTAATATTAAAAAAATAGTAGAATTACTAACTGCCATAGAATTTGGCAATATGCAAAAAATAACTTCCAGACAAATTTAAGAGGCTGGATCCACCCAAATTGCATGCAGCAGCAATGCAATATTCAAATTAGGAGGATTTGACTTATAAAGAAAAGTATATGATAAACATAAACCCAAATAATCAAAGAAAGATGAATGGAGACAACCATCAGGACTGGTGCCACTACCATAAGAAAATAAACTACATCCTAGATGGAAAGAATTACACCAGAAAGTGGAAAAGGCTAATTAATAGATAGTCTAATAAATAAAATACATTGTTTATTTTTAGATATATAAACTATTTTTTTTGTTATGTAATTGGTTTGCATACTAATTTTTGCATATATTATTTTATTAAACAAGTAAAATCATTTTCAAAACAGGCAAAACTCACTATACATATTGTTACTCACAGCAAGCTAGAGTAATCAATGGATGCCAGAAGGCTTGTGCATAAAATCTCCATCTGTGCCTATTCATCCAATATCCCCAGACTAGTTTCTGGCTTGTGGCCTTCATCAGTGAGAAGCCTTGGATCTGAGAGCACTGCATCTAGATCTTAGGATCTAATGCAACTCTCCAGCAGATACCTTTTATCTCCACTTATGTATAGTGAGTTTTGCCTGTTTTAATAACAGTTATAAGCAAGTATAAGAAATGGTGATCATGTGATGTTTATTGGCTTAAAATCATTTTCTTTATTGTTTTTTTTTTTTTGGTGGACTGTACTGACATGAAGTGATATTTCTATATGCTTCATATCTGTAATTTAAAAATTAGAAGTTTATTTTAAAAGTAAAGATTTTCAATAATTTTAATAAATAAAAATTATATATTGTAACAATATTTATCAATTAATATAAATATGTATTTGTAATTATTAAATTAATATAAAAGATATGTATTTGTAACTATAATTTGTAGCTATTTTAATATGTCACATTTGTAACCATAATAAATATTTAGATAGGGGAAATTATTAATTATTAGATATATGCCTATCCAATCTGTACCATGTAACTATATCAATTCATAATAGCATAGATAAAGAAATTATAGAATCACTGTGCAACTTGAAAATATCAGCATTAAAGATTCTTGGTATTTATTTATATATTGGGGCAGTCATCTGAACAATAAAACATACTGGCCATTGTTATCTAATAAAAATAATATTAAATATAGCAACTGAATAAAAGTACCCACTGGATCCTGGAGTGCCTTATCTTATCTCCAATACTAGGTTCTTCTAACAAAGAATCCTTCTACCCTTCCAAATATATAAGACCATTATGTCATAGCACAGTCTTTCACAACTTAAAAAAAATATATTTTATAAAATATATTATGAAGTGGAAAGGGATGATATCACTTTATTCAGTTTAGCTAAGTACATGTGTTTCTTGAGCACTAGATTGTTTTCAATCTAGATAAGTATCTATTTATAGTGTACTTGAGTTCAAACTCATCAGTACATATTTATTACACATGACTTGGATGACTATTGAACAAAAATGACATTCTTACATTTTATCTATATTGATAAATTACAAGATCCCAATATTACCAAAGTTTATACTATAGATCAAAGATTCTTATAGACATTGCTAGCTCATTAGTGTATATTGATGAACAGACATGTATAATCCTATTAATGGCTTCAAACAAGCATGTGAAGACCATTATTGATATTGATGGCCATTTAACTAGATTATTTATCACAATAAAGGTAATAATGATGATGATGATAATAATATCATAATAATGATAATAATAGTGATATCACAATAAGGATTATAATAGTGATGATGATACCAGCCATGGCTTATCAATAAAATCACAACAATAAATTCATCTTTATAAACTTATAGGCATCTATTAAAATTATCCTATTTCATACTGGGATTTAATAATAGTAATGGTGATGATTGATCATCATGAATCTCTTTGCATAATATTCAATTTTCTATAAACCCCTATTTACTAAAATATATCTAAACATTAAATTTAATATTAAAATTTATTAATGATATTGAGGCGATCATAACTTTTATATGTATTATTTGAAACATTTTTAACTAATAAATATATCCATTTTGATGAGGATGACTAAATTCATGGAACAACACAATTTTGCTTTCTATGGAACTATAATTATCAAAATTTTTATTCTAAGATAATCCTTAAATACGTAAATATCAAATTCTAGTTTACTATTGGTGTATTTATACAATGGTAATACTTATAATGCGGAATGATGAATTAAAATGATAGAATTAGACAAAAAAACAACACAATATTCTTAATAATAACTCGAAACCAATTAAGATATATAATTATATTTTATTAACACTACTACTCCTCTTTTCTTCTTTAAAGTAAATCGACAATTAAATAAAGGCTATTAATATACAAAATTTATATAAGTATAACAAATAAACTTAATATATAGGTTTTCACTTCTTGATATCTCAAAATAAGTGACTTAAATCAATATTAGGAAAAAAATACATATTCTATAAATGCTTATTTAAGACTTTTCCTACTTATCATATCATAAAATAAATTTCAGGTGTAACTTGTATATGTCATTTCATTTCCATTCAAATGTAATGCCCTACTTTTCAATTTACCATTTTAAATAATCATATTAACCCATTCTTTAATGTTTGATAAGCAGTTATACATTCACGCATTCGGTATGTTAACATATATGTTTAAAATGTATACCCAAAAATCACATATATAAAAATATCTTTTCTTTTGCAACCTTATAGCGAAAGAAATAAAAGACATATATTAACTTTTATATGCAACAAGATAAAATAAAAATAAAAAACATTATAAATGCATATATCTATAGGTTGCTCATTATTATTAACAACTGAAGAACAATTAAAAAACAACATATTACAATATATAATAAAAAAATAAAAAAATAATGAAAAATTTAAGTTTAAAGATTTAAATTATGTTTGTGCTATGTGTGAGATAATAACTATAGATAAACAAGCTTTAAGTTTCTGTATCAAAAAAAAATTGCTTTGACCAGTAAATTAAGGTTTACTTTTAATAAGTAAAAGAATAAAATCGGTTAAAGAAAGTTCATATTTACCCGTCTATTTTTTACCCTATTAATGTCCTGAATTTGAATTCTCAGACTGCTTTCTTTGCTCCCACCAACAACAACAACAACAACAAAAAATTATTGCAGAACTTTTAAGATAATGCTGAATCAATTACTTCTTTTTCTTCAATTCCATTATTATTCACTGTTAGCTTTACCATTAAAAAAAATTATAAGTACTTTGAATAAGTAGGTACCGGTGGATTGCTGTCTCTCTTAAAAAAAAAGCTGTTGACACTTTAGATGATTGAGGTAAATCAACAAAATTTGATTTATGCAACTGGTCTACATGGAGTTATAAATTTTTCTTCTTTCCTCTTCTCCATTCATTGGAAGGTAATGAGCTTTTAATAAGCAGGAACTAAAATAAAGCATTCCATATAGCTTGTGTGGTTGGCTCAAAATCCATATTTTGTTGGTTATTACTGGATACATGACTTCATAGACAGATCAGCGATTTTGACTCACTGTATTAATCAGGAGCAGAAAAAATGGTTTAGCAAGAGAGGCAGCTTAGCATAACCAAATATGTTAATATCATTTTTATAATTATTACTAACTTATAATAAATTCAATCTTGTTCCATTTCTCCCTATTCTTTAATATTGCTTGAAAACTTTCGCTTTATTGCTCTTTTTTTTTTCAACTTTCAAAGGGAGAAAAAAATAAGCGTTCACTCTCTTTACAAAAAAAATCCAAGCTTACATTTCTGCTTAAGAATAATAACAAGGAAGGACCGACTGAGTTGAGTCTCAAAATAATAATAATAATTTGAGTGACTCTCACTCTAAAAAAATTTATGACTGACTGATCATCTCTCTAAAAAATTTAAGACTGACTGATCATCTCTCTAAAAAATTTATGACCGACTGATCATCTCTCTAAAAAAATTTAAGACTGACTGCCATCTCTTAAAAAAATTTAAGACTGACTGATCATCTCTCTAAAGAAATTTATTACTGACTGATTAAAAAAAATTGTTTTAATCATTTATATCGCGAATTTCAACCAAAGAAAAAAAAACATCTGGAAATCTTTATCTTAAAAAAAAAAATCAAAGCTTCACAAGTTTGACTTAAAATGATATTATCTACATCAAAGCACCCTTTTTGTAAAAATAATCTTAAGATACAGATAACAACAAAGCTGGCCATCCAAGCCATCAGAAATAAGTGTAAAAGCATCTTTGTGTTTGTACAGATCTATTCATTGTTTCACACGTGTACAATTTTTATCTCCTAATCTAACAATTTTATTTTACACCTTTCTGATTTACTCTCTTTTAACAAAATGAAAATTAAATAAATTTAACACATATTATTTAATAAAAAAATATTATATAATAAATCACAAAAAGAACTGCTTATTCATAATAATAAATCTATACATATAAATCTCTGTATGTATAAAAGAATAAAAAAAATTTTTTTTTTTTAAATAATTGAATACTATATATATCTACAATATATATATATATATATATATATTATATGCACAGATAAATGTCTATAGTATGATTGATTATATGTATTTTTTCTACTAACATTTATAAAGTGGAAATGACATTCTTAGAAAACATAATTAAAATTCTTATAAATAGATCAATTAATTAAAGAAATAATTATTTGATGTAATTTAGTATTGTAATCCCTTTTGAAGATAAAATTTTGTAAATATCATGAGTGGACAAATAAACCATGGACCAAAGTAAAATCGAAGAGTTATCAACCACCAATAGATCAGTAGATTGAAATGACAATCAATGTATCTAATTTTGCTGATAAGCTAACTTCAGAAATTATAAATAAGGATTATGAATCATTGTGCTGTATATATATTGAAATGGTATTATTTTACCAAACATACCAAAAATCCCATTTCACCTACTATGTTCCATAGTAGTAATCTTTCCTTAGTTCAAACCCATCCAAATTTACATATATTAGCATATAATAATATAATTTAATGTATAATAGTGTTTATTTATGTGTATGTGCATATATTTATATATTTGCATACATTTAAGCATATTATAGTCTATGTGTGTTTCATATAAAGGGTATACTAAGTATAAATTATAAATTGCATAAGAAATAAAGTAAGTTGTGTAAACATTGTTGTATATGTATGAGCACACATACACATATATGCGAATAAGACTGCAATGTAATAGATTTTATAAGCATTGCAATGCTATTTAAATTATTTTATCTTTAAGTTTTTATAAGATTTAAGTACAAACTTACTTTTTATTCACACATAAAATTTCAATTCCAGATGTGACAAAATTACATATATAATGAAATGTTTACAGAACGTAAAATCTCTTTTTAAAAGATCGTCTGATTCTTGGAAATTATTTCACGTCACATGCATCTGGTTTAATTTGTCTGAGAACCAAGAACAGAATTTTTAAAATAAATTCTCAAATAGATTTAAGACCAAAAAAAAGCAGTTGACCTGCACTGTTTAGTAAATAATTTGGATTTTGTTTTTGTCTTCTCTAAACTTAATAAAGAGATGTTAAAACTCAAGATTAAAAACTGATAAACTTTAAACAACTTCATGGTTTTACAGGGGGGAGTAAAAGCACTGATATAAAAGATAGAAAAAATTAAGCACTACAGTTCACTCTCATAAATTATTATAACATTTTGCTGTCAGAGTCTATGCCAGATTTTACAATGGAAATCATTGGCTAGAAGGCAATAGATTTACCATCTTTCCTTTTGAGAGTCCAGCTCAAAATAATGGAGGAGTTAAAAACTAGCAATCTGCTAAGAAGACATCAGCCCAATGGAGAAATCTAGTGCCAAATGCCATGAAGGAAGGATGCCTCAGCTAGAAGAAGATCAGTAAAAAAATTTCCCACAGACCTCTTAAAATCATATCTAAAATTAAATTGTTTAATAATTCTAAAGTTAGCTATAATATTGAATGTTCATAAATTTATAAATTTGAATGATTTCTTAATAATTAAACTCTTTAATTTAAACTTTATAATACCAATGTAACGTAACTTTAATTTAACAATAATTGTCACCACCTTGCCTATGTTGAATTAAATTCTAATTTAATAATTCTCCTAACATATTAACTGTAATCAGTTATTGTATTATATCTGTACTTTCTTAATCTATGGTCATGTCTATTTTATTTTATATTGTTTATTTCATTCATTTATGATATGCCATGTTTCAAAATGGAGATTTTATTAATTTGGAGAGATGATAAGAAGCTCTCTTGTAAATGGTTGTTTATATTGCTTCATTAGTAAACACAAATCTCCGTTTTGATACCTATATTATATATTTGATTATGGTACCACATTTAGCTTATCATTATTCAGGTTTGCCTGTTAATAAATTATATCTAGTTAATTAATAGCGAGAATGATATTATAAAACATATTATAAGTGATTAGTTAAGTCCCAAAATATGCTTACCCCTCCTTAGAGAGATTTAATTAATAAATGATATCACTTTAATTACCCTTTTAGCATGTTTTAAGTAAGCTAAAACATGAACTGGGATAAAATAGTTTTGCTGATTGAAACTATATATATAATTATGCACATTTATTTAGTTATTAAAAATACATATCACTATATGTATAAATATTGCAAATGTATCTTTATAAAGTATGTAGAGTACATAACATTTTGATATACCCCTGATGGGTTTATTAATAAAGCCATTCTCTCCATAATTTTAGGTTTAGAGCACCAAGCATGTTCCTGAGTTTAAGGCCAGAACCCTTGTGTTGCTGATCCAAGCCCCTGAACTTATTGTTCCTTATAAATGTAGCAACCCATTCAGTTTTAGGGCACTGAACACTTGGTACTGAAGCCTGTGAGTAATAATACATTAGCACCACCATTCTTTAATTTAGTCTTAAGTGCTATAGTTACAGATGCCATGCTACAAATGCCAGTTTGTCTCTCCATAATATTATTCAGTTCAGCATTGATCTGAACCCCAAACCTAGGGAGCACATTTATTGCTTATTATGTAATTTTAATAAGTAAGATATATTTAATGTTATCATTCTTATAAGATTTAACTATTAGCAAACCTCATAGGAATGACATAGCATAATTAAGACATTGCTAGAAACTGTAGATAATATTAACTTGTAATAATTTAGAATTTTTAAAAAAAAAAATTTAGAAATTAAATAATTTAAAGTGCATAAAAGATGAGATCTTGTGCCTAGCTCAACTCATCATTGTAAGGCACCTATGAGTGTAAATTGCCAATGCATGTCTATTTTGTATTATTTACATATATTTAATAATTTGTTATTCACAACTTGTTCCTAAATTTTATCCAAATCTGTTTTAATTTATTGTTAGTTATGAATATGTGCATTATCTAGCCAACCATATGTGTGTGTGTGTGTAGTTAATCTAGTATAAATTTAGTCATAATTTCCTGAGTCTCATACTCCATCCTTTGCTATTGCTAGCACATAAACTAAAAGAGTTCAAGTGTAATCTCATATCTGTCATCCATAGGGTAGTAAATCATGGAGTGTTGTGAAGGAGCTGAGATGTGATCTGATTCAAGGTCTCAATCCCTCATCTAGATCAGTTTTGGGATAATTTGCCAAAATGCTTGATTTTGTTGCATGAATGTACAAATATGACTATTACAATATATATATATATACTTTTATTGCTGAACTATTATTAATTAGTACTGAATCATTATTGCTGCTGATTAGTTCTTGATTGTGCCTTCAATATAATTATTGTGCCTGGTGTTAAAAAATACAATGGAAGAGTAGAGAAGCCACAATCTGCTTCCAGCCAGAAGAGTTCACATCAAAGATCCATAGAGAAGTATGGAAATGAGGTGTTAGATAATGTAGAAACAGCATTGTGTTCATTATATGCTAAAACTTTAAATGTCTACTACTTTGAGAAAAAACCAGCTATTAATAAACAATAAAACTATCTTCTGATGCTGCCTGTGGAATTAAGAACAGTATGATTAAAATTTACTGCCACCCATAGTTAAATAAATCTGATAAGGGTTTACCAATACCTGAAATCCAAACTCAAAAAGTTAGTAATGAAAGAAAATGAACTTTAAAATATATTATTTTAATACTGCTAACAATAAGTATTTATTTCCTTTATTTTGAAAGTATTTTATAAATTATTATTATTATTGATTTTATAAATCTGTTTATAAACTAGCATGACAAAGAATTGCTCTGGTATTTTATTTAATCATGTCACAATTCAGTCAGTATAAATTGTAAAAGAAGAATACATTTTTATGTAAAGCAATTAGTTTTTTTTGTTATCACAATCCTTGTCCATGCTTATAAAGATGTAATATTATAAAAACAGTCATTTATATTATCTACAAATATAAAATAGGCTCCATAATCAGAATTAATTAAGTTTTTATTTTTATTTTTTAGTAATTTCTAGTTTTAAGCAAACTACCCTCCACTTTTGGTGAAGAATAATTTTGGTGTATTGATGTAAGTGAACTGCTGTAATTAAATATGAGATTCATTTATATGTGTTTTATTTATTCATAAATGATTGTGATACCTTTGTGATTTCCAGTCATTTGCAGTCATTATCTTAATAAGAGAAATGGTATGTGGTAGACAGACATTTCTTCCATATATCCTCTGCTTAGATTTGTGTTCTTTTGTACATGCCTTGGATGATACCATTCATGAGTGCAGGTCACTCTTACACTTAGACTTTTACAATAGTATGTGATAGATTAAAATTCCTATCACATAGTATATTCCTAGCTCACATGCATTTAATTATTCATAAATAATGTAATGCAAATGTCGTTTTCTTATGCTTTACCTTTACACTTATAGTGTTTAGTTAATTACCTGTATTACAACCTGAAAGTATTTATAGTAGTCCAGTTCTTTAAGTAGTTAAATAAAAACACTATATCCTCAAACTGTAGGTTTATTAAATCTTAAAACTGTAATAATAAATAGTTGTGATTGTTGATCTATGCAGCAAGTTTATCTCTGTTCAGAAAACAATTAATAATGCATTATACTGTATTACACCATGTTTGATTGATGCATAAAGTTAATTACTGGATGCATAAAATTAATAACTGATCTTATTTACTTGGTTTAAAAATTGACTGGATCACCAATTTATAAGGTCATGTGTGCTATAATAATGTATATACATAAATAAATTGTAATGTCTCATTATCTCTAGCATTTGACATTATTTTGCAATCAATAATTTAATGAGTCTCATGTGTCTAGCTGATCTTAGCAGGCTATAAAAGAAAGTTGTTTATCCTGTAACATCAGAATTTGGAGATCTCATGCAAATTGCCCTGGGTGATTTGCTGGTGAACTGTATATTTTGACAGTTACAGAATATATATGATGTGATGAATTGTAGAAGTTTATTGTAGAAGTAATTTAATTACTTATGCTAACATTTCTTTTAATATTATCTGATTTAAAGTTTAATATTTAATATATTTGAATTATTGAGCAAATATTCTGGTATATTTTATTCATTGATTTTTTTTTTCAGATTCAGTGATGAAAAGTTTTATATATTTAGATTTTGTTGGTTTAAGTTTTACTGTTCAGTCTAAAATTTTTTAATTTATTGATAAAATTACAAATTAAAAACTTTTAGTTTATTGACTAAAACTCCAAATGCAAGTTTTTAATTAGAAAATCAAGAACAAAAAAGCAAAATAAAAATGGCAGTGAATAGATTTGTGGAAAACATGGAGTGAACTGTTGACAACAAAAAGTGCATAGTTATTTTATCAAAATGTACTTTTAACTTTTTGATATAATATTTAATTTTGATTATATCAAGAAATTGTACAAAATATTTTTTTAACTTTGAATAAAATATGCATTTATGAAAAAATACAAATATTTTTTAGCAATTTTTGAATCCTTTTTTTTTTTAAATTATAAAGTCTGATTATTTGTTTCGTTTAATGCTTTCATTTAAGTTAGAATAAATTTTTAAATTAAAGTTTAATATATTTGTATACAATATAATTTATTCAAATTTGGTACATTTGATATAAATCACTGGCAATACAGTATGACCCTAAAGTTTTTTAAATAAAGAGCGGTGAGTGGATGAAATTTCAAATATTTTGATTTCAAATTTTAAAAACATTGATATCACTTCAATATGTTTTCAGTAATGTGTATGACAAGGAATATATTTATTTTTTATTTTTAATTTTAAATCCAAAGGTAGTATAATTATTAAATATTATATCTGTAATAATTTTAATAAAAGAATACAAAAACTGTTACAGATTTAGTTTATTTTACATCTGATATTCAGGAATGTTTTTTTCTGAAACTCCTGCTTTTTTATATGAACCTCTATTACATGAATAGAGCTTTTTTAAAAGTAGAAGAGAATCCATCTATTGAGTAAAAATGTAACTAAAACTTACATAAATATTCATAAAATGCACCTGCTAATATAGTAACAATGAACACCGAGCAATTTCTTTCCTAAAAGAAGGTGTTGCAATAATGACTCATATACTATTTTGCTTATCATACATAGAAGATTAATTATGAAATGTTTACAAGTCATCACTGTCTTTTTTAATTTATAGAATAACATTTTAAAATGAAATTGTCTTCAATTTCTACAGCTTTTATACTTATATTGTTTTACTAAATTATTAGCCATGTTCAATATGGTTTCTACCTCATTTTCTGAAGGAACAATATAAATCATCAAAACTTTTAATTTCAAGCATGATTTTGTTTTTAAAGTACTTTTATAGTGTCTATTATTTTACTGTTAACTAGCATTTTCCACTTCACTAATAAAATTAGAATCTACAAATAGCTAATTTTTTTTAAATAAAATTTGTCCCTCAATTTAAAAAAATTAATCCAATTAGTCGCTAAGCATCATGGGAAATTTATATTTGAATCTTTTTTTAATTTATTTATTTTTTACTTAATAAAATTTTGTAGGTAATTTTAATAATATGTGTAAAAGCTCAAACGTTTAAATTAAATTTATATGAATTTAACTGACAGTTATAATACTAAAATATTCAGCAATATTCACTAAAATATATTTTCGAGATCACTCCTCTATGCATACGTTTTATAGCTTTAAACACTTAATGAATACTCTCTTTTCCCAACACAAGGTAAAGTATTTTGAAAAGATAAAATGAATCACCCTATCTTTTTAATCTAAGCCTATATGTATAGGAAAATCTTAAACATTTGGAGATAAGAGCGTGAAAATATTAAATAATCTCTTTCAATTCCTTTTACTATGTTTTAATGAATGACACTTGCGAAATTTTTATCATTTACAATACGTCATTATTAAGATAAATTATTAAACATATATAACGAGTTATTTATTTATATAGCGCTAAGTTTTTAAACTGTAATAATAATTAGACATTTACCCGTAATATACGCTTAGGTTAAAAAGATAGATTGATTCATTCTATCATTTCAAAAGACTATCTTGTGTTTGGAAAGAAGGGTGTTTAAATCTACAGAGTGCATGTGTAGTGGAATGATCTCTAATTATTATTACAGCAACGCTATATAAATAACTCGTTATATATGTAAAATATATTTTATGCAGTATATCGAATTCATTGCCAACAGGTAGAATAAATATTAAACAATAAGATTTCTAATAGAAAGCTAAATTATGTTTCTTAAAGATAGCGTAGTATCCATTTAATGTAACTACATTACTTTTAAAGTGCAATATTTATTAACTATTTTATAGAGTAATATATTTTTGTGACATCAAAAATAATTTATAAAACAATAAACTTATATATATGACTAAAAAAATGTATGTATAAATTATATTTCCCATAAAGTGTATGGACAATCAATACAAAATATATAATAAAATTCAAAAAAATTTTAAGCCAGCCTTTGATGGCAGAGCAGTTTAAATTAAAGTAACAATGATTAATAAGAACAAATAATTAACTTAATGCCCAATAACATTTTTTTTTATATCAATAACAGTTGTTTCATCTTACAATGATATATATATATATGTGTGTGTGTGTGTGTTTAATTTCGCAACAAAAATTGTAGCCTAACTTGGGGATAAAGTTGCTTTATTCCGAAGACCCGACTTAGCAATTTTTTAAAGTTTATTACGTGTTATTTACTGATTATCTACATGCTCTTATGGAATAAATATTTTTATTTTTTAATATGGATAAATATTTTAATATATATATGATGAGTTAGAAGTAGTTAACAACTAAAAATACCTTGATCAGATTATTACTACAGATGGAAACATAATGGCTGAAATTAATCATAGAATTAATCTTTGTTGAAGTGCTTTTGATAGAAATAATTTAGTATTAAAAGAAAATGTGTCAATGTGTTTGAAAAGGAAGGTTTTTAATAAATGTGTTTTGCTAATTCTTACACGTGAATCTGTGGTTTAGATACTCAACAGAAAAGCAATACAGAGACTTTGCACCCCTCAAAAAAGTATGGAGAGATGCATGATAGGAGAAATAAGAAGAGATCGGAAGTGAAATACAAATGGAAGAGAACAAACAAGTGTCACTGACATCATTAAAAACATTAAGAGACTGAATTGGAGTTGGAATAGATATATTGCTAGAAGAGATGACAGTAGATGGACAGTTGAAATTTTAAATTGGATTCCAAGAGATTGTAAAAGACCCTGAAAGAGACCCCATGTGAGATGGATGAATGAAATAAGAAAGTGTGTGAAGGTGTTATAGAAAAAAGAAACTAGAGATTAGATAATATCTTGCAGTGGAGTGATAATAGTTGTAAATGATGATAATGATATTATATATGGGCATTTTTAAAATATATCCAAATGCCTTCTATGATCCAGCAGATGGATTGTAAGATTTAGTCAAATGTCAATACAATTTTGGAAACAGCAAGCAAATATTAATTATATGTTGAATTATTTCCCATCATCTAATATTAAATATTGAATGTCTTTAAAACAATTCAAACTTTATTTAAACTTTTCAATAGCACATAGATTAGTATATAATACAATATTTCTCCTTTCTTCTTTAAGTATTTATTGGTGATGCTAGAATAAGAATCTATGCATATCAGGAATAACAGACAAATCAAGGAAAATATGCAATCCACATAACACCGGAACAGCTTTCCAACATGAAAAACTTTAACATCTACAAAGCCTACCCTTGAAATACAGAAAAATGAAACTGCGACTATCAAATACCAAGTAAATGTGGAATGATATATCTTGGTGAAATCGTAATTTTTTTTTTTTTATTAAGAAAAAATTTATAGTGTCAGGTAGCTACATTTGATAATTATAATAGTTTCATATAGAAGTTCAAAGTTTTGCAACCAATTTGTGTGGTATTGTCATAACATTTACTGCAGTAGTCTGAGATGTCGTCTCATCGTCACAAATGATAATCTGTGCCCATGTGTCTACAAAGAGATGCTCTGGCACAAAGAGTCGATCTCTGTTCTTCATGCTTGTTATTATTGTTTTAAAAGTTCTCCAAGGATCACTATGTCCTTGTCTGAAGATATGCTGGCACCTGGTGAACCATAAGGCATGTAGTAGGCATGCCGCTAGCCTGATAGTTGCATAGTTTTGGTGAAATAGTAATTCTGATGAAAAGTAATTGAAAAAGCACAAACTGATAATTAGGAAAAAAATCAGATGTGTCTAAAGTAGCAGCCAATGTGTATGTTGATAAACATTTTTTAACGGGAGGAAAATATAAAAATATTGGAAAGAGAAAAAAAAGTACAAAGAAGAAAATTTCAAGGAATCTGTTCAAATGTCAATAATAAATAATGCCGGAACTTAACTTAGTGTGAGATACATAATGTTTGAAAGCCAATAATTAACTTTGCTCTTAGAAAAAAAAATTGAAAAATCAGGAGAATCTCTATAGATAAGGATATGAAATTTTTACTGACAGGTATCTTTGGCAGAATACCTGTTAGTGTGAGTGTTACTTTAAAATTCAATATTTACAAATCTAAAAGTCTGAATTCAGTTCTTATGCTAGTATTGTGACTAGTTAGGCTAGAAATTCTTGGAAAAAAGAGAAGAAAAAAACTAGATGCATCTGTCATTTTATTTCTCGAACTGTCTTTAATTAAATTCATTTCTGAAAACAATGATTCACATGCATATGTAGAGGAGAAAATGATAATATAGCGGTCGCTAATTTTTTTAAACAATTAAAGGTTTCAGGAATAGCATTCCCGGCAGACAATAGTTACTCTTCAGCATTCATTTTACATATATCCAATAATCGATCATTTTTCATTGTTTTTAAATTCATTCTTCAAATCAACAAATTTTTATTTTCATATAGAACTGGATTAAAAATCGACTGATTGCATTTCCGTATCTTCTAAATTAAGCCACTCAAAAATTTCTAACTTGAGACTATCCATTGATATTATGTTAGGGTATAAAATAAATTTTGATGTTTCTGAAAATTGTCTGAGCTTTGTAAATCTTAAAGAAAATTAAAATTATCGATTGAATAACGCACAAAACTCTTGAGTCAATTTTACTAGATCTGACTTCTCATGAGATTCTAAAACAGTCAAGAACTTTTTTATATTTGGAAAATATTTGAAGGTGTAAGAAATAACATCACAGTTGAAAATTTATAATTTAACTTAAATCAAACATGATAACAATTGTTTTATTAGAGCATTGCAGTTTCACATTTAATTCATTTAGATTTGAACTCATATCAGTAAAAAACATTAATTTTGAAAGCCATCCAACATCCGTTAATTCATTATATTTTTCAATGATTTTTTCATTAGTAAAAACAATCTAATTTCATCTAAACACTCAACAAATCTTTGAACTTTTCCTCACCTTAACTATATTGCACATTGTTGTTGTACATAAGTAAACCATTATATACTGAGTTCACTTCACTCAATAAATTTAAAATTTTTCTGTTTATTTATAGCTTGTGTAGATATAAAATTGACTAACTTAGTCACAACGTTCATAACGTCATCCAGCGGCTTAAATCTGGCCTTCATGTATAAAACATGCTGATGTATCATGCAATGAAAACCCAAAATTGAATGGCCAATACGATTGGTAAATAAACTAAGAAAACAATTTTCTTTTCCAACCATACTTGATAACCATCTATAGTTATTGATATAATTTTGGCAACTTCTATTTTTTTCAGCGAGTACATTTGAAACTTTGTTGCAAATATCTATTCCTTTTGTTATTGTTAGTATTGAGGTTAAACTGCTCAATTCTTCTTTGATATTATTTCCAACATAATAGTGAATAAAAATAACCAAACAAGAAGATCCATTTATGTCTGTACTTTTATCAAGGCAGAAAGAAATTAAACTAGAAGATTTTATATCTCTTTTTTGTTGGTAAGTTATGTTGTTAACCATTTGCAGGATTTTTTCTTTAACTGTATTTCTAGACAAAGGTACATCTTTTATTCTTTGAATAATTTTTGCTTTGTTTTCAAAATCTTCAAAAAGAACTGGCACACATTTTATGCAAGCTTCTTTCATATACTCTCCATCATTAAAAGGTTTCCCATGTTTGGCATTTACATTTGAAATAAAACTAACAACAGTTATATTTGAACAATTTTTGATCAATTTCATTATAGATGCTGAAGGAATATTTATATTTTTAAATGTTTAGTCAATATATTCTTTTTGTTCATCTTTACTTTTTTCACAGAGCAATTTATGATTGGTCTCATAATGCTGTTTCACCGAAGATGATCTCAATACAATTATTTCGGAACATAAAACACATACCGTCTTAGTGCCTTTGTTATTCATTCCATACTCATCAGTCCACCAATTTTCAAATTCTCTACTGCTTGACAATTTTTGTTTTTTATTTTCACTAGCCATATTAATATAATGGTAACAAATTTATTTAAAAGTAAATTTAAATGAGCTTTAATAATTTTATAAATCAAAGATTTATTATATGTTAAAATATATTATTATCCTTACATTTCATTTTTACAGTAAAACTTCAAGCAAAAAAAACATTGGTTGATGGCATTGATTACACATTTCGTTCATTAATTCTTTGATTGTGTTAAAAAAGTGAATGGTGTCAATCAAAAAAGATTAGGACAGTAAACCATTTTATTACTTTTACTTTAGATTTAAAAAATTTACTTCAAAGAGTTATAAAATATTTTACTTTCTAGTTTTATTGGAATCATTTGACCAGTTTATAAAATATGATACCATAGTATACTGTTACCACTTTATTTGACTTAAAATATCATTCCCATCTATATATGTATAATTTTTTTTCTTTCAAATTTTGTAATTTATTGCTTCTAATTAGAGTTCAATTGTAAATTGAATTCTAATATAATATTATATTTATTTATTTTATCTTTAGTTTACAGTAAATTTTTATTAGTATAGATTTTAGCAACAAAAAAAAAATTAAATAATTTAAAGCATAAAAAATTATAATATGTAAATAGTTTGCATGTTAGTAAAAAATTTGAACATGCCATCTCTGGCACATATGCCATAGATTTGCTACCACTACTTTAATGCAAATTTTTTTATATAATTTCTTTTATATTTTGCTTACAGCTTTGTCTGTCCTGGAAGTGAAAGTTATATAAAGTTTTGATGAAGACTACAGGACAGTCAAAACTGCAAGCAAAATAAAGAAGAAATTATATTAAAAAAGATTGCATTAAAGTGTATAAGAGGAGGTAATTAAAAAAAATTAATATATATGAATATATGAAGAGAAATCCAAAAAAAGTAAAAAAGAAATTATAATAATAATAAACTTCTAGGAATAACATGACCATGTGCATAAATTTAATGAAAGAGTGATAATGATGATTAAAACGCAAAGCCAGTTATTTAAACAATAATCAAAACCATTTATTAAACAAATATATTGCATAAAAATAAAATAAAGTATATAAAATAATTAGATTAATATTAATATTTCTCTAACATTCTTATCATGAAGTCCTTTATAAAAAGTGTTGTTAAATAAAAGATTGCAGATAGGTGCACTGATGTGTAACGGACAGTGTTGTTTACACAAACACACAAATCAATAAAGGATCTTGCCTATGGTAATATTTCTAACATGTTCTAAGTATTTAAGATTTACTAAATAAACAAAGATTACTCCACATTTTATAAAACCCAAATATTTCCCATACTCATAATAAATTGTTTATATTGGTATCGTATTATTATCCTCATTTAGGGGACATTTATCTTTCAGTAAATAAGTGCAATATTAACATGGCCCATTTATTCAACATTAAGGTCTCAAGCAAAACATTCTACTTAACCTGTAGCAATGAAATAATTATCATTTAATAAATGTAACAGTATTATAATAAGTACTCTTTAAATATATAAACAGAATATCATTTATTTATTTCTATAAAAAATATACACACTAAGATAACTATAATTTTAACTATTTGGTGTTCAGATAAAGGGTAAACTGTTAACATTTTTAGTATTGCAGCTTGCTTTCAAGAAATTGTGTATAATTTCCCTTACTCACATTATACTTTTTTTATATCCCCTGATACTTAATATTCTCTTATCTTTCTTCACTCCAAAAGTTAGCAAGAAGACAATATTTGAAATTCCCATAGGTATTGGGATTTTTAAATAAAAACTACCACCAATCATTAGCAGATTCACATAGTCTATATCTCATTGCAGTGAGCTTTTCTATCTCATTCATTTTATTGAGCAAGAACTTTCTTCCAAACTTTGGAAATATTCATTTGGGTCAGATGAGTTGTAAGCTAATTACTTTGACATGCATATTTGAAGAGTTGTGGCAGGCTGAACTCCAGACACCCTCACATGATACTGTAGTGAACTTTGAACTGTAAGCATTAGGATAAAGTGTGTAACCCAAAGCAGCAGGCTGGCCACCAAAATGGTATCTTTCTGTGCTTTTAGCATAGAAATAATGCCAGTAGCACCAGTGGTCACATTAAACAGCCTCTTTCTGTGCTTTTTGCATAGAAATAAGGTCATTGGCAATGGCCTCATAAACAGCACATTTCTGTGTTTTAGCAGCTGACACCAGCTAATAGAACAGTACCATATATTCTTATTAATTTTACTAAAATCAACAAGATTAAAATTTCTAAATTAACTGTTCTTGTGTTTTATGTTCTTACTTGATATCTCTATGCTTTTCTTAAATATATTTTTACTTTCTTGAAAGTAGTTTTACATCATAGTTGTGCAAATTTAAATATTTTGTGGAGGTAAAAATTTGCCTACATGTATTTTGAGCCAAATACAATTCACTAAAATTTTTGCTATGTTACAAACAATATATTTATTTTATTATGAAATATTTCTGTGTAATGTGAAGTTGATAATCTAAATTATTTAATAAATATTTTTACTTGATTTTAAATTTGGCTGTGATTCTTATAATTTATCATATGTTTTATAAAGTCTTAGCTATAATCACCATTTTGGTAACCCTTGGTGACACTATATTTACAGTTATACTAAAATTAAAAAAGGAAAGTATATTCTTAAATATATTTTTTTAAGTTGGGTTATTATAATATGACTGAACTAATGGGATTACTATCTCAATATATATATATATAATTTCATATTATTATTATTTTCAGGATATTCTGTGTGGTAAAATAGCTAAATAGCTGATGTTTTAGTACAATAACAAGTACCTTCCTCAAAGAGAATGCTTTGAGGAAGGTACTTGTTATTGTACCAAAATGTCAGCTATTTAGCTAATTTACCACACAGAATATCCTGAAAATAATAATAATATGAAATCATCATTTATCCGTGAAAATATTAGAATATATATATTGTAGCCCTTGGATTTGTAAAAGACTCCAGTTTTGAAGTTAAATAAGCAAAATAGGGTTCAATAAAAATTTTCCTCATAATGTATGGATTTTTTTTTCTTTAATAAGAAAAATTTTAGCTAAGACTAAGTTCGAACCCATATTTATAAGGATTGCGTACGTTTGACTTAGTAAGCAATATGAAAATTTATTATTAAAATATTTCTAACTAAAAGATTATTTGTTTTAATTTATGGGTCAAGTTAATATTAAAAAACATATTTAGAAAAGCAAGATTTATACATTAGTTAATAGGTTGACTGAAAAGAGGGAGGAGATGTGTGACTCTTAAAACTACGTTAGGTAGTGAAAATGAAGAGTCACTATTTTATACTAAATTAGAAATAAATAGTTCATGAGAGTAAATGAAAAACAAAAAAATAATAGTTGTAATAGATAAAGATTAAAGTATGAAATCGGTCAATTAAAGAAATATATACATGCGATGTGTGTGTGTGTATTTAATCTGTTTATGGATTTTTGATTGTAAAATGCACAATTAATAAACAATCCTTATCATTTTGTAAGGAAATCTAAAAAAAAAATTAAAGCATTTTAATTGTTTATTATTCACAGCCAAAATTTAATTCAAAGTCTGGGTTTGAAATTGGGCTGCAATATATATTTTGTTTCATTATTTAATAGAAAAAGTAAAAAGGGGGAAGATAACTGTTCTGTTATTTACTTTTAATGTGGGTTTCATGGGTGTTATATTACTCAGTCAATTATCAGAGCCTTTAAATGATATAAATTTCACTAAGGAATTTAAGTGTACAATTAACGATGATGGTCTGTTGAATTTAAAATTAATTGGCAATTATATTTGGTGAAGGTACAATTAATTGTTAATCATCTGAGAGAATGCAGAAGTGAATTTGGTATGGTTTTTTCTAAAAGAGCAAAAGGTTAAAAATTAACCAGAGAAAAGGGAACAAGTCAATTAATTAAGAAAAGAGAATGACCAGATGGCATTCTCTATAAAAAATCTCTGTTGCTGAGCAGAGAGGAGCTATTATATTTTGAAATTTTCTGTTTGCAAGTTTTTCTTTCATTGACTTAGAGAGAAACTGTGCTATAAAATTTAAAATCGTTTATTGTTACTTTTTGTCTCTTAAGAATAACTTTGCTAAATTTAACATTGTATTAAGAAAAGACAATGTGAATTGAATAAATTTTAAGCAGGCACACATTTTTAATCTCCAGAAGTTAACCAGTGGTCATGATTGTATCAGCAAATATTAAAATTTAAAACCAAGAAGTTTGATATCGTACATATAAGTCAATTTAAATATAAAACAAATTCAAAGATGGAAAAAGACAATCAGAAATGAACTTATATCTTGAAAAAGTTAAACAAATGCTGTTTAACTGTAATCTGCATAAAATTAAAAAGTTTAACTGTAATCTGCATAAAATTAAAAAGTTTAACTGTAATCTGCATAAAATTAAAAAGTTTAATAGTAATCTGCATAGAATTGAAAATGAGGAATGCAGTTCAGCAAAATTAAAATTGTATGTCTGATGGCAGAGGAATCAAACCCCATCAAAAGAACTTTTTGATACATGGACTCATGTGCTCTTATAAACCGATTAAGGAGGAATGGAAAAAGGAAAAATAGAAATCAGGAACTTGGAGAACACTTGCCAAAAAACTCTATATAAGTATAATCTTTTTTTTGTATTATTCGCTATTTATGTGTGTAGGACATTTACTCTAGAAAAAAAAAATTACTTTCTTTGTAGTGTATCATGTATATCTATTTTAAAATTAATTCATGGTGTAATTATAATAGTGTTATTTTGGGGGTAGGTGATATTGATATTAGATAATTTTGAATATGTTTATTTTAAATGCTTTTGCTATTATTGTCATTTCGGGGGTAGGTGAAATCGATATCATGTCATTCTGATGTGCCTTATTAAAAATGCTTTACAAACAATTTAAAAAAAACCACTTAGAGATATTATTATTAGTATCAGAAGTTATTATCGTATGCTTAGACTTATAAAATTGCTTGACTATTGAGCTAAAACATCATCATTTTCTTATTAAAGTGCATGGAAATAGTTTTAAAATTTTAATACGCATTTCTTATTATTTATTATTATTGTTATCATAGATTTAAGGTCAGAAACAAGCTGATTAATGCTTGGAAAATTTATGGGCTCATATTCCAGTGCACTAATTCACAAGAATATTAAAGATATGAAAGTTTTACTTGTAGAATTAGATGTTTTGACCTGTATGTATGTGGATAGACAAAAGTCTCCACAAAGCCAGTGAAGTCTAGCTCACTAAGATATTTATGCTATATTCATAAAGTATTTGAACCTAGTGAAAGAGTTTTTCCACTTGATTATTCTCTACACCTGTAAGAAGGTTTCTTATTTTGATGGCCAGAGGCAATAGGTATACCTATGTTCTTTTGTATGACTAGCGATAAAAATCCTAGCATATATCAATCTTAGTGAAAGGGTTCTCTCTTATTCAGATCACTTCCTGCCTCATATTAATGTTTGATATTCCTTACAAGTGTATGAAAGATAACCATGATAAGCATTATTTATTAATGTCAGATACAGGGTCACAAACTCAATTTAATGTCAGGATGAATGCAGATAATATGTGTGTGATTGGTGTACTTGAATATTGTTTTGTTGATTTAATTTTATCAATTCAAGCCAAAGGTAATAAAGGTAAAAGTGTGAAATTAAGGGTTAAATAAAACCTACGAATGTAAGTGAATGTAAGCAATGCATATATGAAATTATTTAATAAATGTTTCCACAGCCAGCTGAAAACTTCGCTGGAAAGGTAATATTGTTAAAATATTATTATGTCATAAGAACATGAGTATAGAGTGTGTGTACTATGATGATGATTAATCTTGATGCTGAGTTGTTTGCATTGACTTAGTCTCACTATTCATAAGATATCTCTGTTGTAAAGATTAGGGCAAAAGAAGGTTCGATCAGGATGACAGGATAAGATTAAGAAATTTGCAAAGGAGTATTAATTGTAAAAAAAAAAAAATCGTTAAATAAAATTATTCAATTTAATTAGGGGGGGGGGGATTAGTTCTAAAACAAATCAGTAATAAAAGAGAAAGCATTGAACACAGAAAGAAATTGGTATTCACTGTATCTAAGATAAAATGAAAGTGTAAATATAATGTATATGTTTATGTATGGAATTGTAGTTTGTCAAATAAAATTTGTTATTTGTTTTAAATAAAATTTGCATATGTCTCAATGTTTTGGTGGGTTATTATTATCTAGATATTTCCAATCCAATCATACATCAACATATTATTAATAATATTTGAATTATCATGTACATAAATAATATCCGGTAAAATTATTTAAAATGGTTAATTTCAGATACTTAGAATTACCAAATAATTTAATATAGTTAAAATGTAAACTGTGAATAGAGATAGTTATTAAGTGATAGAGAATGCAGGGGGTGGACATAAAATCCTTTTTCCATCCGTTGTATTCAAATCCCTCTCTAGATGCACTTCTTTACAATTTTGTTATAATTGTGAATAGGTTTATAATGTATTTATAAAAAAATTTAATAAGCTTAAATTATTCCGAGCTTTAATGTAAATAGATATTAAACTGCATTAAAGACAACTGAGATCACCTTGGAGGCGATCAGGAGAGGAGTGTTTATCATCAATAATCTATCACAGCTTATTCGATTTCCACACCTAATTATTCTAGAAACCCTGAGAAGATATTATAAGGGGAAATGAGCTAGCAAAAATGTAAATTTTAATAGTCAAATAAATAATAGTGTAATAGACATATGGATGTGAAGCTGACGGAGTGGTGGATCAGAAATGTGGAGATGGATACAGAACCTTGTAATTAGGATAAAATTTTAATTGTAGCTTTAATGATGGTGAATGGATGGTGTGCTGAGAGAGATATTAATATTATCGATTTTAATGCATTCTCAGTATTCTCTGAATCGATTGATTATTTATTAACCCATTCATTAAATATTACTGAAAATTATTGAAGTGAGATTTAACCTTTATATTTTATTAAAGTTGCAATTTGGCACCCTGGCAATTAAGCTTATAGATGTTCTGTACCATCATCATCATCCCAATAGACTTCAGAAATAGTGTCAGCTGGGAATGATAAAGCATCCATCAATCCATCCTTAAAATGTTATAATTGGCATGCAATTTAGCTGTGCAAGTGTTTAAATGCCATATAGATTTGATATAGTACAATCAATCTATATCATGGATGTGCGACCATTTGAATAAAAAAAATTCTCATTGGTTAGAATAAAGTTATAATTGGCTTAAACTGTCTAATAATATATGTGATATTTGTAAGCTCTCCTAATCATTTTAGTTCTATTTGAAATCCAATGTGGATGACTGATTGAGAGATTGCAAAATGCGTTTTATGTCAATTTGATAAGTTTTTATAAAGTTAACAAAATAAAGAATAACTTTTCATTTGTTCAAATTTATTTTTATTTAGTTACAATTGGCTTGTAACGCGGTTGCACGAAGGAGATTATACATTGTACTAGAGAAATTATTTAATTAATTTATACTTAGAAACTATTTAATTTATACAATGATGATTCCGATAGTTAGAAATCTATTAGTTAGATTTGGCTACAACGTGGATGCTATAAAATAAATTATAGCTGGAACATCAACCTCAATCCCCTATTGAACGAGAAATAAATCCATTTGTTAAAATATATATATGTTGAATTAAATGTTTTCCATGGATTGATATTCTAATAAAAATCAGAAACAAGGTGGATTCATCCATATAAATTGAGATAACCATTGCCTTTGATGTTGTTAGAAACTATCATTTATTACTAATTGACAATCTCCAAGGCTAAATAAGTTTTCTTCATTACCTATAATATATATCATTTAAATTTTATATTGCATAATGTATTTAAATTTATATCAGTTTGCAAATTACCTAGTTTATACAGCTATATCACTAGTATAAAAACTTCAATACAGTTATTTGATATAATATAAATGTTATTTTTATATATGTTATTTAGAATGGTGGGTTTACCATATCTAAATATTTGAAGCCTAGTGATAACTGTATGTATTATTACCATTAACTATCATTCTTAAGTTTACATAATTATCCAAATTCCATAAAAAATATAAAAAAAAGAAAGAATAAAAAATTTTAAATTAGTTTTGCAATTACTATGCAAAGCAATTTGTGAAACAAAAATCACTATTATTTTTAACTATTATTAATTTACTGCAAGATGAAAGTCTCACCAAGTTTGATCTAATATCTCCAATCTATACCTTCTTTTTCCACATCTCTCTAGAAAACTTATTTATTCCATTAATATATTTTATATGTGTTTTTTTTCAAGATGCTTTACAATCTTTTGGAATTCAATAACTATTATAGATTCACTGCAAAATGAAAATTTCATGAAGGTTAATCTAGTTTCCCCAATCCATCACTTCATTTTTCCATTTCCTTCTAGAAAACTCTTATTTCATCCATAAATCTTTTATGTGGTTTTTTCCAATAATCTACAATCTTTTGGAATTCAGTTTAGGAGTTCAAGTGTACATTGTTTATGATCTTTTCTAGAAGCAGATTCAGCTCAGATTTATTTCTGCCTCTCAATTTTTTCATAATTGTTTGCCTGTGATTCATATATTTCATTTTTGATCATCTCAATATACAACTCTTCATATTTTATTAGGTGATCTGAAATTTTTAAATGCCTTTTTGTAAAACATCCATGATGAAGATTCATTTGATGAAATTGGTAAAATAGATCCTTCAAAAATATTTCTTTTCAAAACTCATCGACATATCTCCATCTAATACTAAATTACTATTAAATTATTTCTATTAAAACACTCTATTCAAGTTTAATATTACAACTGATTTAACACATTACATTTTTATTGTATGAATAATCTAACCAAAATATTTGTCTCCTAACTTTTTCTAATTCATTACAATCAAATTTTATTTTAATTTTTTTTGACTAGCAACGTTATTTTTGTCTTTTTAGCACTTGTCTTTAATTGCATTTGTTTTCTTTAATTATGAATCTTTTTTTTAAATAATAATAATAATAACAACAACAATGATGATGATGACGATGACAGCGACAGCAACAGCAGCAGCAACAACAACAATAATGACAATAACAATAACAATACATAATAATAATAATAATAATAATAATAATAATAGTAATAATAATAATAATAATAACAACAACAATAATAATAATAATAATAATAATAATAATAATAATAATAATAATAATAATAATAATAATAATAATAATAATAATAATAATAATAATAATAATAATAATAATAATAATAATAATAATAATAATAATAATAATAATAATAATAATAATAATAATAATAATAATAATAATAATAATAATAATAATAATAATAATAATAATAATAATAATAATAAAGAGCATAAACTTCAAAATAATGTTCTCAGTTTATTCCACAAAATTTTTCATAAAACTGCTTCGAAATGTTTTGAAGATGTAAAAATCATTGTAACATTTATTCTTGTCAATGTTTATCTTCTTAATATCACTATTGTACCAGACAAAAGCTTAGGATTCACATATACTGACCATATGGAAGCCACTAGTCCAAAAATCGGAACTAGACATTTATTTTAAGGGTGGGCAGGATATACGAACGTGAATGTGCCAGATTAAACTCAGGGGAAACAAAAGCTCATGAATGTTGTTCAGACAATTGAGAAAACACAGAGACAAATGTCAGCCAAAATAATTACAAGAACATTTTAAATTTATTAAACATAATAACAAAATAAACATGAAAATGATCTACATTTTCTTAGCAGATCTTAACATTGAGCATTGGTGAGCATTATTAATACATTAAATACCCAGGCAGACAAGTTCATTTCTCATCTATAACCCAATAAGGGCTTATATCTTCCTGCTAGCGGTTCACCCAACCAATTTCCCTATAGAGATTTAGTAAGATGGATGCATGTGGAGAACAATGGGACAGTGCAGATGAGCTTTTCTTAGTCTGGAAAAACCCGTCGAAACCAAGAATGTCCTAATTCTGCAAAATGCTCATGGACAAGTACGTTTAAATGAGCCAAGGTTAGTCTCACACAAGAAAAGTAACATTATGAACTACGTAATCTGAATTGTAGAAAATAAATCTCTACCAAGGAACCAAAATATATTTTCTCTAAACCACCAGCCAAAAGATCAGCGGTCAGCAGAAAATGCAAACCAAGTTTGATTAAGTTTAGCTATAAAGCAAACAAACAAAAAAAAACTACTAAGGCCTGTCTGAGTATTTATCAAAGGGTTAATCATAGAACTGAGAAAATATTAAGCATATAAAATATCACTCACCATACACTCTCAAATAAGTAATATTTTAAGATGGAAAATCTTGCTACTAAGATTCTAATGTAAAAACAAAAAAAAAAACAATACATTAATATTTAAATTGATAGATTACACATCATAAATATAATTTCTTTTAAGATTAAGCTGAGATTTGCTAGAGACTTAGAGATTTAGCCCTGATTTTGATATGGAAAGATAAGTTACCTCGAGGTAATATTAATTTCTGCTGTTCACACAGCGTTCAGTTTACAGTTAAATATAACGGCTGTCATTTACCACAGGTTCAGAAGAATGAAGGCACTATCAGGATCCGTTCTGGACTTGACACTTAGGTCATGATTGAAGTCACAATTTGGAGCTCCAGAGGTTCATCTTTGGAAAGGCTCAGCCCATCATGTTGTGGAGATTATTCGTGGTGTATATTATAGGCATGGCATCTGAATGACTGCTACTATCATGGTAAATCGTAGAATTATTGTCGGTCAATGGAAATTCAACTTTGTGATTCTCATGGAACAAATATCAAATAATAATTTGAATCACTTTAATGATGCAGCAGTTCAATGACAGCTAAAATCTGGATGAATCTTCAATAACAAGAAGCTGAATAAGTTGAGTAATCAGAATAAAATAAAAAAACAACAACTGAATGATGAGAATAGTCTCTCTCAATAAACTGACCACTGAATAATCAAAAATACCCCAAGCTCTTTATGTCCATTGTTATCTCCTGTGCAATCTTTCTTTTTTTGCAACTTTCAACCAAGGTAAATCTCTATCTCCCACTCAATCTCAATTAGAAAACAATATTTTACAGGGCTTTATCTTACAAAATTATTATAACAAAAAAAAAAAACATACCAAACTAAATCTCAGCTTTAAAAATAAATCAACATTAAATTTTTTTAGTTTTTTTTTTAAATAAAATACTTTTATAAGAAGACTCATTAAACTTTGCTTGCTTTTAATTATTTTAAAAGAAAACAAGTGTCATAAAAAATATTTTATACTAAAATCAACTGAGAATTAAAAATATAAGATTCCAATATAAATAGGTATGTGTGTTATTGCACATATAAAACTTGTTTTTTTTTTTTTAAATTTACATGTTATAACCCTTGAATCAGATAAAGTATCCGGTTCAACTGCCCCTTCATGCCAACAAAAAAAAAAAAATAATAAAAGCATTTATTTGCTATTTCTTTTTTTTTACTTTAAACCCCAACATTTAAAACTTTTAAATCCCCTCTCCCTGGCTGAACATTTGCCCTGATATCAATTCCTTAAGTGTACCTTCCTATCTTTTAGGTGGCTGGCCTAAGACTTCATGCATTATAAGATCCATAAACTCCACACTCATCTTCCAATATAAAGACATTCGGACCACTTTTCTTTTGTATAGTGAAGGGTCCCATCATATACTGGGAAAAATTTCTTATATTGATGCTGGGTTGGATTGCTAACATAAGGTTTTCATACAAAAACCAAGTCCCCTACCTCGAATCTACTTGGTCGAGGATTTCCCTGCTTTACGCGTACTTCAGCCATATGTTTCAACTTTACTCGAGCCTTTCTTTTATCCATTTCTTTATCAATTTTGTCCTGATCTACAGGCAAGGGAGCCTTTATCAGCATTGGATAATTCTGTCCAAAATGTAATCTGATGGGGGCAAACCCTGTAGATTCATTCTGTGTCCAATTTATGTATAGTTAGTGATGTTTCCCATCTGATTCACCCATCCACGGTGATTTTTGCTGACATAAAGCCGAAATAAACGGTTTAACTCCCTCATGACTCTCTCACAGGGATTCGATTGAGGATTATGAATAGATGTTAATACATGCTGAATGCCCTGTTGCTGAATCCACTTTTTCCAGTGGTGAGATTTAAAGGGTGTCCCATGATCTGTAAGTATCATCTGGGGCCTACCAATCTTAGGAAACTGATGCTCCTGTAAGATCCGGATAGTACTTTGTGTATCCACCTTTCTTAACGGATATGCAGTTACATACTTAGAAAATATGTCATACATTACGATTAAATATCGGTATCGTTTATAGGCAGGTAACGGCCCATAAAAATCGATGGCCAACAATTCATTAGGGTTGTGTGCTAAAATAGGCTGTAAGATCCCAGTAAATCTCTTATTTACATATTAGTTTGTGAACACACATGACATTTTCCCCAAAACTGATACAACATTTGAATATAAACTTGGCCAGTAAAATACTTCCCTGAGCACATGTTCTACTTTACATGGTCCAAAGTGTCCATAAAGGCAATGTATATACTCTATAAGTTTGTTCCTGAGTCGTTGGGGCATAAGAATTCTCCATGAGTCTTCTTCTGTGGCAACTCTGTATTGCAATACACCATCTTTTATTCTATAGGCTTCATATTTCCCCAATGTTGCTGTGTCACTGGGGTCTGAAGTTCCTATTCCTTTCTTATATGTCATGATTTGTGCATATTCTGGGCTGGTCTTTTGTATTTCAGGTAGCCTTAGTAATTGTTGCTCTATGGACTCATCTATGGTCAATGTGAATGCTGCAATACTCAGATTGTTGGGTTCAAGATGATGTTGGGTCAGATCTATGGGATGGTGACTCAAAATATCTGCCACAATATTTTCCTTTCCTTTACAATATAGAACTTTATACTGGAATTTCTGTAGCATAAGACTCCAATGTATCAATCGATCATTCGATAAGTAACTGCTATTAAGAAATTCCAAGCTCTTATGATCCGTAATTACAACAATCTCTGACCCGAGCAAGAATTGTTTGAATTTACTGAAAGCCCAAACAATGGCCAAAGTTTTCTTTTCTGTCATCATGAAATTATTTTCCACCCCTTTTAGCTTGTGGCTACAAAAATACAACACTCTGTGATGTTGTTGTTTGTCAATTTGAAATAACATGACTCCAAGCCCTTGCCCACTGCTGTCGGTCTGAACATAAAAAGTTTGTGAAAAGTCAGGGTAGGCTAGAACCACCTGTTCCAAGAACTTGTTTTTAATGTGTTGAAATTCCTGCTCCTGTTTGTACTCCCATACCCATTTTTGGTCTTTTGTTAATAACTGAACCAAATTTGCAGCATCTAATGCAAAATTTTCATAGAATTTATGATAAAAATTGCATAATCCCAGAAAAGACCATACCTGACGCCTATTAGTGGGTGTAGGAAAATGTTGTATCACTGTTAGTTTCTCCAGATGAGGTTTAATACCCTCTTTCCCAATTAAAAAGCCTAAAAATGCAACCTCCTCCTGGACCAGGCAACTTTTTTGTAAATTGATGGTAATGTTTTTCTGGTAACACTCCATTAAGAACATTTTCAAGTGTTCCATATGTTCTTCCATATTTTTAGATGCGATGACTATGTTATCCATATACATCACAATCAGTCTCTTGATTTTGTCTGATAACACTTGATCCAAACACTTTAGAAGTCCTGAACCACTATTGATTAATCCAAAAGGCATACGCTTAAATGCAGACATATGCCCTTCATAGTGGAAGGTGGTATATTTGTGGGTCAGATAGATGTAGAGGGAAGGATGTCAAGTCCAATGTAGAGAAAATGGTTTTCCCTTGAAATTTTGAGAGAAGTTCCGTTATTTTAGGTGGAATGTTTCTTTCCGGAATGGTAATGGCATTCAACCACCGGGCATCCAAACATACCCTGACAGATCCATCTTTCTTCTTTACCACTACTAATGGGTTAATATACAGGGATGTGTGCTTTCCAATAACTCCCCATTTAATCATTTGCTGTATTTGAAGATCTACTTCAGCCTTATATTGAAATGGAATGGGATATGAATGACTCTAGAAATGGCTTTCATCCTTAACTTGAATGTGATGCACATACCCCTCAATGATCTTAGGCCTATTCGATAAAACTGAATAAAACTCCCTCAACAGTTCCATTAGGGGGTGTTGTTCTTCCATTTCTTTTAAAATAGATTGCAACACTTTATTTTGCATTTCCACAGTATCCCTCACTTGCTGAACACATTGTACCTGAAGTGGCTCATAACTCTTTAGCCCTTCAAATGGCATCAAAGATTTTTGGCAAAGAAATAAACATTTATCATAATCCAGAACCCATTTATGCCTGTATAAAAATCAGTCCCAATTATAACATCTTGTATGAGACCAGGCATTATCAAAAAGACATGGTCTAACTCTACGTTACCCAGATGCAAATTTAACCATACCTGTTTAGTTTCAATATTTGCCTTCTTGCCATTGGCCAGTATCACCTGCATTCTCTTTATTGGTAGTGTACAAAAACATGGCTGGTCTCTTTTTATTTTCACATAAAACTTACTAGAGAGCAATGACATTTGACTTTCTGAATCAACCAATGCTTCTGTAATAATATCTCCAGTCTTTATACTGACAATTGGGCAAGTCTGCATAGCTCCATTCCATGCTGGTTCTTCTTGATCCACCACCACATTAGCTACAGTCCTACAGCTTTCTTTACTTTTTTTAATTGGAGCTGATAATTGACTCTTTTGACCTTTTTCTATCGAAATTACCTGATCACCCTGCATTGTTCTTTTCTCCACTTCTTTTTGGGCCTGATTATGTTCAATTTCATTTAACAGTTTGATCATTTCTTCTGAGTGAATGTTGCTACTACACAACATGATCTGCTGTATATTCCTTGGCATATTGCCCAATACTATTCAGCATATCAGCCTCTCAGTCAAAGAGAAAGCTATCAATGACTTCAGCCTTGCTGCTTGTTTGCAGAAAAACTGGGTGTAAGTTTCTCCATTACCCCTAATATATCTTTCTTGTGATATATTGATGAAGATATGATACTGCTTTTCTTCACTCCAAAAAGTGTGCAATAATTTGCATCTGTAATCCCAAAAAGTCTGTGGCTTGATCTTTAAGATATGCCACCAATCCTCAGCCATTCCTTGTAAATAGTGGCATGCAATTGCCACTTGTTCAGTCGCCTGCTAATTATGACATCAAAACATCTCTTGCAGGCTCTCCTAATGCTCTGATGGGCTTTCCCAATTATCAGCCATAAAAGATTTTATTTGCCAATCTATTTTGGCCATGATGCTAGCTAGTCTATCTTCAGCCTCTTCTCTAACTTTATTTAAATTTCCAACGAAAGTTGTTTATTTATGAAATTTATTTATTTTTTTAATCTTCAACTGCTTTTTATTTTATATGAATATTTTTAAAGCACAAAAGTTAAACTCTTTACTTTTTTTTTAATGTGAACCTAAACTCTTTGGTTGCTTTTTTTTTTATGAATGTAACAGCTAATTTTTTTATATTTTGTTATTTCTAAAATGCGAACCCAAACTCTTACTTTTATATATATATATTATTTTACAAACGTAGAACTAATAACTTTTTTTTAACAAAGAAACAAAATAAATATATAACTTCTTAATATCTCTTTGTCTGACCTGTCCATTCAGTAATAACTCTAAAGAATGCTGTTTAACTATATATTAATTATTCATATTGAAAAGATGAACCCCTACTCCAAACTGCTTCCTACAATTTAGCACAAACTGATCCCAACCTACTGAATCTTGCCTCCAACACTGAAATATTCCTCAATTGTCTGAACAAAATCTCACATAGGATTTAAAATCGGGCCCCATATTGGGTGCCAAAAATTATTATACCATGTACTGGATGAAAGCTTAGGATTCGCATATACTGACCATGGGGGCACCACTAGTCTGAAAATTGGAACTAGACATTTATTTTAAGGGTGGGCAGAATATACGAACATGAATGTGCCGGACTAAACTCAGGGAGAACAAAAGCTCATGAATGTTGTTCAGACAATTGAGAAAACACTGAGACAAATGTCAGCCAAAATAATTACAAGAACATTTTAAATTTATTAAACATAATAACAAAATAAACATGAAAACGATCTACATTTTCTTAGCAGATCTTAACATTGAGCATATGCGAGCATTACTAATACATTAAATACCCAGGCAGACAAGTTCATTTCTCATCTATAACCCAATAAGAGCTTATTCTTCCTGATAGCGGTTCACCCAACCAATTTCCCTATAGAGATTTAGTAAGATGGATGCATGTGGAGAACAATGGGACAGTGCAGATGAGCTTTTCTTAGTCTGGAAAAAACCGTCGAAACCAAGAATGTCCTAATTCTGCAAAATGCTCATGGACAAGTACGTTTAAATGAGTCAAGGTTAGTCTCACACAAGAAAAGTAACATTATAAACTACGTAATCTGAATTATAGAAAATAAATCTCTACCAAGGAACCAAAATATATTCTCTAAACGACCAGCCAAAAGATCAGCAGTCAGCAGAAAATGCAAACCAAGTTTGATTAAGTTTAGCTATAAAGCAAACAATCAAAAAAAAACTACTAAGGCCTGTCTGAGTATTTATCAAAGGGTTAATCATAGAACTGAGAAAATATTAAGCATATAAAATATCACTCGCCATACACTCTCAAATAAGTAATATTTTAAGATGGAAAATCTTGCTACTAAGATTCTAATATAAAAACAAAAAAAACCAATACATTAATATTTAAATTGATAGATTACACATCATAAATATAATTTCTTTTAAGATTAAGCTGAGATTTGCTAGAGACTTAGAGATTTAGCCCTGATTTTGATATGGAAAGATAAGTTACCTCGAGGTAATATTAATTTCTGCTGTTCACACAACATTCAGTTTACAGTTAAATATAACGGCTGTCATTTACCACAGGTTCAGAAGAATGAAGGCACTATCAGGATTCATTCTGGACTTGACACTTAGGTCATGATTGAAGTCACAATTTGTAGCTCTGGAGGTTCATCTTTAGAAAGGCTCAGCCTATCATGTTGTGGAGATTATTTGTGGCATATATTATAGGCATGGCATCTGAATGACTGCTACTATTACAGTAAATTGTAGAATTAGTGTCGGTCAATGGAAATTCAACTTCGTGATTCTCATGGAACAAATATCAAATAATAATTTGAATCACTTTAAAGATGTGGCAGTTCAATAACAGCTAAAATCTGGATGAATCTTCAATAACAAGAAGCTGAATAAGTTGAGCAATCAGAATAAAATAAAAAAAAACAATTGAATGACGTGAATAGTCTCTCTCAATAAACTGACCACTGAATAATCAAAAATACCCCGAGCTCTTTATGTCCATTGTTATCTCCTGTGCAATCTTTCTTTTTTTGCAACTTTCAACCAAGGTAAATCTCTATCTCCTGCTCAATCTCAATTAGAAAATAATATCTTACAGGGCTTTATCTTACAAAATTATTATTATTATTATTTTATATAACAAAAAAAAAACATACCAAACTAAATCTCAGCTTTAAAAATAAATCAACATTAAATTTTTTTAGTTTTTTTTTTAAATAAAATACTTTTATAAGAAGACTCATTAAACTTTGCTTGCTTTTAATTATTTTAAAAGAAAACAAGTGTCATAAAAAATATTTTATACTAAAATCAACTGAGAATTAAAAATATAAGATTCCAATATAAATAGGTATGTGTGTTATTGCACATATAAAACTTGCTTTTTTTTTTAAATTTACATGATAGAACCCTTGAATCGGATAAAGTATCCAGTTTACTATCTAATTAAAATATTATTGCTCCTTCTTGATAAATATTTTTAAAAATTTGACATTATCGTTAATTTATATCTGATGTTTAAAGCTTTAAGTTAATAACTTGCAAAAAATTCTTATAGAGTTACATTTCTTTTCATAATCTACACAAGGTAAAAACAATTCATATTCATTAATTCTTATATAGCTTCTCTTAATACTTAGTCATCATCCGGTGTGCTAATCACTTTTAAATCTAGTTTGTTTTTCGATTGATTTGGATACAAAGATATCTATAAATGATCTTGTAGAAATCTTATAGAGGATTGATTGATGTCTATATTATTTTATTAAGTACCACCCTCACTACTATTTATTTCCAAATACTTAATACACATTTGTTATTTAGCTATTTGGTAAATAATTTTGCCACTATTTTCTTTATTTTTACATCTGCTTCTTTTAAGATATCATTAATTTTTATAACTTGTTTTTTTTTTTTTAATTTTTGATACCTTATGATGCTGCTATATTTAAATCTCTTTTATATCAAATCTTTCTTTTGAAAATCTTCATTACTTTGCATAATTATTGCTCTTTGTCTTTGATTAATCTTAGTATATCTCTTCCATTAAAACTGTGTTTAAGCAATAGTGCATTTTCTCGCATGCCCAATCCATTGCCTTATAATGATTTATTTAATATAATAAATAAAGAACTGAAGAAGATTAGTATTACTAGTCTTACAATCTTAGCATTGTCATTTTTCCAGAGATTTCCTATTATATCATTATGGAGAACATATTTGGCAGAATAATAGACTTATATACAATTAATCTAAATAAACTAGATCTATCACTGTGATCAATAACAACTATAACTTTTTACTTTAAAAAGTTGTGGAATATTTCCATTGATTCATATTTTCAAGCTGAAAACCCATCTTAATTATAAGTTGCTTGAGATTTTTTTTATTATCATTAAATAAAATCATTGAGTTTTTTGAACACATTTTAGTAAAATCAAAATATTTATAGAATGCATTCAAAACATTAACAATTGTACCACTGGCATAAAACTGAAAAACAAAAATTAGTCTTGCATTGGTGGTTGAGAGGTCAGTGCAACTGCCTTGCACTTGCAGGCAGTTGCCTGGGTTGTGGGTTTGTGTCCCGGCCAATGCTATGACACTTAAAAAATATATATATATATAATTATTATATATTTCTGTTTATTATAAATTTTCATTCCAAATGCATATAATTATATAATATGGACAATTTCCTTATTATGATACAAGCCTTCTTGGTGTATTGATTTAAATAATATGACTAAATCGATAAGAATATCTATAAATTGTATTTTTACATTTTTCTGTCAACTAAAAACCATATCTGCAATGTTTCTTGACTCCATAAGACAACTCATCTCTGACTGGAAACAATCTATTCAACAAATTTATTGAAAGTATTTTAGATGTTGTAGATAACAGTGATATTCCACGATAATAACAATGCTATTTATATTCTCTTTACATTTACATATTGGAACAATAGCAGTATCTTAAGATAAAGTAGATCAAATATTCCTATAACAATACAATAATTTTAAAGATATCCCATAGTTCAAAATATCTTGAAAAAAAATATTTTAAATTTATTAAAATTTGTTTTAATCTAATCAATTTGGATATCTGTTCATTTCTAAATGGATCAATTCAATGTAATGTCTATATAAAATAAGTCCTATGAGTTTTTGTTCCATTATTTAAATGATGCTTATAATATTTCTTTTATTTAAAAACATTTATTTTTCTTCTTATACAGCATGAATAGAGTGGGAAATGGAGTGATGTGGATTTGATAAATTATCATCATCATCCTCATTCATCAATTAAAAAGCAAGTATACAAGAAATGAGCCTGTGATCATCAGCATTGTAATAAAATAAGTTATACTAATAGTAAGTTATAAACTACAAACTATTCAGGATTAGTCAAGAATAATAAAATCAATAATCAACAATGGATCTAAAAGAGGTACATTATAAACAATCTAATTATCTAGCCATTACCAAACTTAGAGCATTATATACAAATAATTATTTGAATACACATACTTAAATACTAATGTATCACTCATAATGAAAAAGAATGCTGGGATACTAATGCATGCTGATCATCATCAATGCACTGCCATATGGTACTATGAATGTATAGGACAAATATAACTATTTCTAATAAAAAACAAAATGCAATCAATAGACTTTAAAAGTGATATCTTTGCATCATCCAGAATTATTGTCTAGATGTCCAAACACAAACATAAACTCTACATCCAAATAAATAATCATTATTGCTCTTTAGAGATAGCTCAAGATCATAAGATACTAGGGACTGTAACTGTGAAGAAGCGAAAGATAAATATCAAAGGTTATTCTTCTTTATTTTATGGAAATCCCTAAAACACATTGCTATTATGAAATAAAGTCTCAAACACTGCCAATTTGATAGAATAGATAGCTGGAGAAATAAAGACATTCACACTATTATTTTTAAAACAATTTTAACTGATTAATAATTAAGAAAATAAAAATGACATAATATAATTTAAACTTAGGTACATTTTTAAAAAAATATAATTTCCTATAGCAAATATGATTAACAAGTTCATTTTTAGTCACTAAATTAAGTAACTTTTACTTTCTTTATTTCATAAAAGTGGAAAGCAACTTTTAATAATAAAAGAAACATTAAGAGATGAAGAAATTTTAAATTATTTAAAACTCCTTTTTATAATTTTGGAAAAAAAATCAAATGAATAAATAAACATGTTTCAGAAGAAAATGTTAAATTAATAAAAATTATTTACTATTACCAGTTATTTCTATAAAAAATGTATCTTTATATGAAGATATAATGTATGCATTAAAATAACTCTACAATGGTTTATTTTAAGTCCTTTTTTGATAGTTACAATTTTCATTTTATTTCCTGTTGGTTTTCATTATTAAGTTTAACAATCTCCTTTTCTTTCTTGAAGTCTTATAGAAATTTTTCATTAACACATATTTCCAGGATAATGCACACAATAATTTTTTTTTGTAATATAACATTTTCCAGCTCTACACAGAATAAATCCATTTTTTAAAAAATCTAATAATTTTTCAGATTAGGCTAATTCACAGAAACAGAGATTCATGCTCTTAGATGGAGATAAGATTGTTGCATATAGGGGTATTCTTCCTTTTTACATTTTCCTAATGAACAGGTTACATGGTTGAGGTTTGATGATGATCAGTTTCTAGTTAAGGCCTATCATATAGTTTTCTTTAATTTCATTTTAAAAATCATTTTTTACAACTAAACTTCTACTTGTCTTCTGCAACAGCTCAAAAAAGCAAGATTTCTGCTACTGACTTCTTCAACAACTTAACTAAGAAAGACTACTGCTATTGTTTTCTTTAACAGTTGAGTAAAAAATAACTTTTATTGTCTTTTTCAACAACTTTATCAATACAACTTCTCCTACTGTCTTCTTCAACAGCTTGATCAAGAATGCCTGTTCTTCACATAATTTTGAGGTCTACTGACTTACCATTCCTTATCTTACTTTTTGGAAGAATCTGTGTCCATTCAATCACAAACTTGTCTCTCACCTGACAAAATATAACTATGACCAATTGGGTTTATTTTTCAAAAGGTTATTTGTCTCCTTCAAAATTAAAACTACAAAACAAGTCAAAGATAAAAAAATTAAATTTTAACCGCAAGGAAAATATCCTCTGTAGTTACTTTTCTCCCAAATCAAAAATAAGATAATCTCTTAAATGCTATTGATTTGGTAAACATTGCCTTTTATCTTGGAGAAAGATGAAGAGAAACAGAAGGGAAAACACTTTAATTAATTAAAATAGCATTCAACAAATATAATTTATTATTTTTTCTCTTTTCTTTTAAAAATTTTGTTAAACATAAATCTTATCTACTTTATCTCTTTCAAAAGTTAAAATTAAAAATTGTTAAATAATTTAAGAGAATTTTTTTTTACTCTTACTACCTTTTCAAAATTAAAATTAAAACTGATAGTTAATTATAACTATTGAAAAGAGAGATAAAGAAATTATTTATTTTTGAGTTTATATTCTTCTTACACTTATACAATACTTAACAAATTATAATAATATTCACATTATTATTTAAAAAACAATGTTTGGAAAATATATAATCATTTAAAAAAATAAAAACTTTTAAATACATTAATGTTTGATATAAAAAACATATGAGAAAAGTAAATATATCCTTTCTCTCTTAATTAGTACATTTTAAATTTTGAAAACTTGTAATATTGGCATGACCAGAGTTAGTAACTGTCTACAATATTATATTATTTTTATAATTAACTTTGAATTTATGTTTTTTTTTAATTTTAACTAATATTATTTAATTATAATTTATGATTTTATTGATATCAATTTTAAATTTTGCTATATTTTTGTAATAATTTTATAATTAACCCTCCTGTTCTCTGACAAATTTCTTTATTATCACTAGATTTAATCTTTCAACTTTCACTTCAATATTAAACTATTATTATTTATCAGATAATAATAAATTTGACCTCATTTGATAGATTTTTTTGTTTAGAAATTAAATAAATTTTAAAAGATAACATTTCATTTCCATAATTATTTTCAAAATTATATTTTAATAAAAACAAATTGCTATCATGTCATCAAATTTCAGATGGAGCCAATTTAATTTGCAAAATGAATGAAATCTTCTTTGTTTTATATTTGGTTTAAAATCTGAACAATTTTTTTAATAACTAGTAAATCTATCAATTTATGCTTAAAGATTAGAATTTTTTGTAATTTTTATATCACTGAATCTTATAACAATCTGGTGAGTGACCTCATTTTTACAAAGCTGTGTTTTACCATGACTTTAATCTCTATCATAACAATATTCAGAAGAAAATCTTCATTTATACTTAAAAATAAATATTTCTGTAAAAAATAAATATGTAATAATATTTATTTTTGATTTTTAATAATTATTACACAATTATGATACAAATATAATCATAAACTCCCCAAAAAATTAAGTATTTCAACCATCGTAATATTTTCTCAATGACCATAATATTTTTGCAAAATTACACTTAGCAAGATTTGTGATCACTGAATAAACAATGTCCCCTTATCAATTTCTTTGGAATACTGATTATTCAATTTTCCCTGCCATCTTTTTATTTTTTATGTAATTAAAATATTAGAAAATAAATATATGTGAATTTTAAAGCTATAAAAAAAAAGTTTCATAAAATTTTCACCAGGGAAAAAACCCCAAAATTAATTGCTAGAAATTTCAAATGAAGCTTGACTGTGTAGATAAAAGATTCAGTTAAAATTGATACTTTTTGTATATTTGTATTCTATATATCTATAACGCATTTATTTAATTTTTAGAGTGGATGGATGAAGGGAGCTTGAAAGTCTGAGTTCAAATCCCCTATATTACATCTAAACTCCAAGTATATAAATTATACTTAAATAAATGCTAATCTTTTTTCTTCTCAAAAAAAACTTTATTTTCATAATTAACAATGAACATATGAAAATAAAAAATTTTTTAAAAGAAGATGATTATGCATTTATTTATATATTTTTGTCTATTATTATAGATTCTTCATAAGTTTTAAAGATAAAGATAAATTATAGGACTATGATGGTATTTTATTGATTTTAATTTCCGATTAACCTGGAACCTGTACCCTATGACTAATTACTAGCAAGATATGAATTTATCATGATTAATGGGATGGTTAGCTAGGTTGGTTATGGATACCTACTTTGGATAAAATAAAAATCTCAAATCTTCTTGTTATCTAAAAGAAGTACCATGATTCATTTGGCCTGGATTTACATCTTAAATCATGTAATTATCTAGTGCCATGAGATATTTCATTTATCAGTTCTGGATGAAGCTTATTTTGTGTCCACATATTTCTGTGTTTTTAAGATTTTCTATTTATTTATTCTCTATTGTTTGTTCTTTTTATAGTTGAATAACATTTAAGATGTAGGAGTAAACTCATTTGGGTATTAAAATACTGTTAAAACAATTCTCAAGCTCGGTTCATGCTAATAAATGATAGCTGATTATTTTTCAAAAAATTTTAAAAAAAATCACATAATGAATTGATAGTTTTGGGAATTAACTTCTACTGTAAGTGGAAGATTGTCAATAGAGCAATTGATTTGATCAGTTATAACGAAAGTTGTGCAGCAGATTATATGTGTTCTAAAGGTCATACGAAGTATTTGTTTTAATTTTGCAGTAAATATATCATAATTATAAAGTATGTTGCATAATGGACATCAAATGATTTTATAATTTATTCATATATTACGACTTGAACTTTGTTGATAGGAGAATTTAATTTTATTAAAAGACTGATATTCCTTGTATTGCAGTAACATTTACTCCCAGCGACATCATTATGTGATTTCTCATAAGAGTGATTAATCTTCATCCTATAATAAGCTTATAAGGACATGTTTTGATTTTATTCTTTTTTACTGTTATACTTCGATTAAGTTTCTTTCAGTAATAATATTTTTAATTTTTCTGGATTTTTTCTTTTACATTTTATCCTCTGAGTTAGCAGCAGGCTACTGAAAGCTAACATTTTATAAAAAGATTAAAAATTAATATTTCTTTGTCAAAGCAATTCCACATACAGACACATTTGTTGACACATGTTTTTTAATTTATTTTTTTATAGATGGATTCGTGTAGTCTTTCATTTAGCTTAGCTTTATATGATCAATTGTTTTAATCATTAATGATAACTATTACTGTTATAGCTTATGTATTCATCCTTTCAATTTAGTTTAGATTGGAGATTAGTCAGTAGGTTGGTGAATAATTAAAATAAAATTGTATTTTGCAAGATTTGAAATATGCTGAGTGATGATTATATTTTTATTTTAAATTTCAAGCTTTGCAAGTTATTAATTGGAGAGTTTTGCTTATAATTGGCATTAGTTTTATTCCAATGACGCTTTAGGATATTATTTAGAAATCAGTTGTGATCAAATTATTTCCTAAAAGCACATTTAACTGCCAAATGCCTATTTTAGAACAGTAGAATAACAGGATTCAATATTTACTTAATTTTCTATTAGTTTAATATTAGAATCACTTTTCATAAGAGATAAGATAAAGAAAATTAGAAGATACTTTTTTTGCATTCTTTATAATTTCAGCTGCCTTGCAATCAAGCAGGTGGTTGCAGACGGTTGTTGCAGGTTCGCCTCCCGGCCGATGCTATGACATATGAAAAAAAAAAGACAGATAGTTTGCATATAAAGCCAATGGTCTGCATGTAACATTAAATTAGTTTTCTTTATAATACCATAAATTATATTCTCCTAAATTGATTTCATTAGTTTTTTTTTATTATTTTTAACTGGATTTTTGTGATTTATTAAAATGAATGATTATCTTTATCACTAGGTTTTTGCTGATGATTGATGTAATAATAATTATTATTTTTTTTTAAAAAAAAGTTTAGTTTTGCAATTTAAGGTAGGTCTTTTACAATTAATTATTCTTTTTATATAGAACATGCTTTTTTTTCCATACCTGCACTTATATATGTAATATATATAGGGGTTTGAACTCAGACTTTCACACGACCCTCAACTATCCGTGATATCTCATACTGTGATACACTTCATCACACACATTTCGAAAAGATAAATAATCACCAATATTCGTATTTCGTTCTAAACCAGCATTTGTCAGTTGGTCCAGATTATTATGATAGCCAATCTTCATACTTTAATGGACAGGCTTCAAACTACTCCATCCCATAACTCTTCCATTCATTTCATTAAAAATCTGATGATGGAATGCTCAAAGCCGACCTTAGTGCCAACCTTCTCATTCTACCCATGTTGACCACAAGTCATTCTGACCCCTCATGTACAAGACATAGTCCATCTACATACATATACGAGGAATGGACAAACCTTAAAGCACTATATTTGAAATATGATTTTTTTCTACAGAACAGGATTTTTTTTTTTCGTACCTGCACTTATATTTGCAATATATTGGGGGATTAGTTGTTATGTCATTTGTTTTGCATTGACACGTTTATGTTTTAATTTCTGGCATTTAGATGAATCTTTTTTATATACATAAATGAAGAAATATGTTAGTGCCTAAGTCAAAGCAAAATAATCATTCTCATTTTATTTATAACAGACTTATCTTCTAATTTTGAAGACTTAGATTTTTATAATTTTGATTTTCTTTTCTTTTTTTTTTTTACGTATTTTTTGCATATTTTTCTTAATATTTTCAAAAAACAAAAATTAAAAAATGGAATTGCTGAACTCTTGTGTTCTTTTAGAAATTTTTTTTAACATTTAATTGAATCGATAAAGTTTTTATTTTATTATTTAAACAAAAGCTTTATTTAAATAATATTGTGTATATATATTATTAATATTTTATATTTACATCCTGTATTAAATAACGTAAATGAGGTAACGATATATATATTATCAAATACGGTTTTCTTATTTGTTTTATATCTTTTTTTCCTATCCATGATAATTGAGGAGGACGAATCTTCATTTGTATTTATTATATTTCTAAGCGTTTTAATTATTTTTAATATATTATCGTTACTTATTTTGTTACTAATCGTATTTATTTTTGCTCTTCTTTTATTATCCATAATTTATTATTTAACAATTGAGCTCCCGTTTTTAAGATTGCACAATTAGGTCGCAATGCACTTTGGGAATATGCATATAATTTTTAAAACCTTAATATTTTGCGTCAGCTTATTACCGGTTTTTTATTTAAATGAAGAATTAAAAAGAAAAAAAATCTAGTTTTGTATATTAAAACAAACAATAATTATGTTATTTCATATCATTAAAGACAATATAAATAATCATCATTTAGTTCATAAATAAGTTTGAACATTAGTTTTTATTGCTTTCAACGTTCTAATTTGGATATAATTATAAAAAGCAATAAAAACTGTTGAATGCTAGTAATTAAATAATAATATACAATTTTATGTTTTTAACAATTTGATTTATTTTCACCAGTATAAAAACAATACACGCGTGTATATGTAGTATCCTGCGGTGATCTTTTTATCAGGCTCGAAGAAAATACAAAAATGTTTGTCTCTTTTGTTTATTTCGGGGTTAAATATTACGCTATGGAATATTACTACCAAATGATAACGTTGACCATCATTAATTATAGTTTTGCAATTTCCTATTAAATCAATAGCGAAAAGACAATTTTTCTCCTCAAAAATACAAACTTATTTCCAGAATAAATATTCCGGCACCAATAAAAACATTTTAATTTAACAAACTACAAAATTATTTTTTATTATATACGTAATTAATGATTCGTTTGGAACCTCAGTTTGCTAGCTCCAAAGAGTTTTTTGACTACGAATTCCCATTAAATAATATTATCATCCTAATTTTCCAATACTTCCATTTAATAAGCGTATGTGATGTGATGTGATGTATTTGGTTTCTCCTTAAACGAAGTCAAGAATATCTCAGCAACTATGCCCAGATAAACCTGTTAGCCAATTTATTTTCCATTCCCCACTCTAAGTCTTCCCATATTCTGCCCCATCTCATTTCCACAACATAATCTTTGTCAACTCTATGGCCTTTATATCTAACCCCCCCCCCCATCTTTTCGCAAACCCAGCATAAAAACTAATAACTCACTTTCTGTATAGTCACTTTGTTCATACCTATTCTCCCATAACTTCATTATCTGTACCCTTTCTGCTTTCAAGCATTTACATCCAATCAACAGATGCCTAATATTTTCTATACCTTCCTTACACAATTTGCACACTAAATCATCCATCATTATTACCAATTCTCCATGTAGTAGTGCCACCAAGTGCAGATTTGCATAATCAATGGATGCAGGAACTCAATCGATGGATGATATTATTATTAACAGCATGTGTACGCATACGAAATGGTGATCATGTGATGTTTCGATGGTTTTATTTCCCTTTAACTTTTAACAAAATGATTACAATGACTCTATTTGTATACATGCTTATATATATTCATTATCAATTTCAATTAAAAATTCTCTTCTAATTAATTCGGTTTTTTTCAATCCACAACTCATCCATTTACTTCAAATGCAGTCTCATAATCTCTTATGATCGAGATTTCATTTGTCTATTAATTATCATTTATTCTAGTAATATGTCTAGTGCTGTTAGGCATGTATGCTGAGTTTTTTTTATATTCAATTCCTTCTTGATAATTACAGCATATATATTTTCACTTTGCTGTTTGCAATTTCTGTATTATTCTTCTAAGATGCTCAAATGCATTGAACTATATATGCATTAGAAGAACATGTTTTTTTAAAGCCTTTCTTTTCCAGTTCGTAGAAGTAAATCATGACGTTGTGTTGTATTTTTCTTTTTGAAAAAAAAATCATTTAAAAATCTTATTAAAAAGTAGTTAGATAAGTTGTTTTTTATGTGTCAAATGCGTTGACCAGGAAGCGAACCCGGGCAAGCAGCTTGGAAGGCAACTATGCTAACCACTAGGCCTCCAACGTTTGGCTTACAAAGAATATTGCTTATAAAATAAATGCTGATAGTAAAAACAGTGATGACATCATGAAATGATTACATAGAATTTTAGAATAATAAAAAACAAAAAAGTAAAGATCTATATAATAACAATAGTCTATTAATAATTTTTGTCATTCATTAGAAAAGAGATTATCCATTTAATGAATAATATTTCTGTGTTGTAATTTTCACTGCATCACTCTCATGCAAGATAGGGACTGGTTTCTATATACTTTTAACAGTTTGTGGTGGCATGCAATTATGATGAAAGACATGTGGAAAAGATGTATGCTCCACAAGATGAACATTTTGTGCTTATTTAGAACTCATCAGTTGAGACAGATTATATTTTCTTACATATATCTTTATCATTGGGTATGAGAATGGTGTAGAAAAATTCAGAAATATTATTCAGTAAATGGATAAACTCTAATGAATGACTATTAACAAATATTAATATAATTCTAACAAGGCAAAACTCTCTCCATACAGTAGTGCCACCCTGTGCCACACAGAGTAATCAATGAATGTCATATGGCTTGTGCATAAAATCCCTATCTAGTGCCTACTCATCCAATATCCCCAGACTAGTTTCTGGCTTGTGTTCGTCAGTGAGGAGCCTTGGATCTGAGAGCACTGCACCTAGATCTTAGGATCTCTAATAATTCTAACAAGTGGTTTATGCCAAAGTTGTGAGAGCAGAAAGTTTGACACTTATCAGTTAAACTGTAGTAATTCCCTAGTTATATATATTGAACAATGATAAAGATATGTGTAAGAGAATGTGATCTGGTCCAACTGATGAGTACTGTATGCATCTTGGTGATCATACATATTTTTGACATATCTTTTATCATAATTACACCCCTCTCCAAAGTGTTAAAAGCTTCTAGAAACCAGACCCTACCTTGCATGAGAGTGATGTAGTAAAATTGCACTACAGAATAACAATAGCCTTATTTGAATTGCTGATCATTATAAAAATAGAAGTAAGAAATGCAGTTAACTTTAGGAGGAATAAAAAATTTCATGCACTGGTGAAATTATTAGGAATTTGATGCCTTAGAGAAATTATTGATTTAAATATAGGTACTCTAAAAATGTAAATGCTAATAATGAGTATGGAAGAATAGCAAAAAAGCATCAACATTTAAGAAATTTCAATGAAAAAGATTACAGACAGATCAGTCCTCCTTTAGTTATATATGGAATGTTTATTATAGTATTACAAAATGCTCACACTGGAAAAAAGATCAAACTGGATTTAAAAAGAATTATAATACAATAGACAATGTAATTAATTCATAAAAACTCATAAAAATGAGTATAAGTTATCACTTTACACTGGATTTGTAAATTATAAAAAGGATTTAGTTTTGCAAACATTACTTTTATGAGTAGCTTTAAAAAGATCATAACAGAAATTCAGAATATTGTTAAATTTGAAATGTATATCAAAATTCAACTGAAGTTATTAATGTTATATATCCGTATTTATGTATCTATCTATATTGGCAAGTTTAGGTGGTTACTGGTTTCTATTGGTTACATATTATCCCATTTAGCTTAAATAATACATGAGCAATTTACAAGTATTGCAGTTTGTAATGTTATGATTGACTATTTATTAGTCTTCATTACATGGACTTTTTTATTTAATGCTTAAAGAGATTTATTTAAACTTCATTGTATCAATATTTCAATCTCTGTGGTCTAAGTTGCAATCTTTAAGTGTTCATATATATTTATTGGACCATAAGTAAGAGTGGATTTCCACTTTTATTATTAAAAGGAGAGAGGTTGCCTTGGCAACAGTGAGAAATATTGATTACTATCTATATTGGCATGTTTAGGTGGTTACTGGTTTCTATTGATTAAGTATATATGTATGCATAAAAAGATTTGCGGCTTATAATTAACATCTATCTACCATATCCACACAACATAGGATTTAAATATGAATAAATATTTGAAAATTGTTTTCAGAGATTCCAATTAAGCTTAAAATTTTTTAAGAAAGCCAGCTTATAATTAATTCAGTTAACTATAAATGTATTACTTGGCTAATGAATATCTAATTATTTTTATGTAAAACAAATAAAGAAAATTATAAATTCTTATCATCCAGTAGTTCTCTGAGAAAATTAAATTTTTTTTGACATTATGTAATGGCTATTTTTTTTTTTTAATTATTAAGTCTTTTGGAATAAGCTAATATTTTGACAGTTTTCTTTGTTTTCATTTGCTTTAAGCTTTCAACTTTAATTTTAATATTGAACTGTTATTATATATCAGAATGTGATAAATTTGACTTCATTTGATAGATATTTAGAAATTAATTAAATTCTAAAAAATTACACTTGAATTTTGCAATTATTTTAAAAATTAGATTTATTTCTTTTTAAAAAAGCACCACTTCATCATTTAGCTGTCAAGAGCGGAAGATTGATTTCAGAAAATGAATATCTTTTTTGTTTGACATTTGTAGTTAAAATGTGAATGAATAAGTATCAATTTAAAGGTTTAAATTTTTTAAATAATTTTTACAATATTGCTGTATTTTCTAACAAACTGTATGTGATAATATGTTACTAAATAGCTCGTAATTGAAACTCCTGTAATTTCCATGGTAATGGTTCATAGATAAATATAACCTTTTATATTTAAAAATAAATCACTTATGTAAAAAATAAATATGTAATAATATAAATTCTTGATTTATAATAATTATTATACAGTTAAGGTGCAAAAATAATTATAAAATTTCCACAAAAAAAAAATCCAAGTTTTTATTCATTCAAAATATCTTCTCAAAGTAATATTGAGTTTGAGATTTCTAAGAAAACAATAGAAACCCATCAATGTGGAGTTTAACCAGCTTTGAATTTCCTGCACTTTCAAATATGTTGGAAATCTTTAGAATTTTTTTAAATTAAAATGTTATAATAAAGTATATGTGAATTTTACCAGTCAAAAAAAGTTTATGAAACATCTCAATAGATGGCAGGTTATGCAAATTGTATTTTTTGATTTCTCATATTAGATACCTCCTTGGTCTAAAGTGAATATTTAAACTTTTATTCTGGAATATATTTTTACAATTTTTAATTTCTTTCTTAAAAATATAAGTTTACATATAAAAAAAAAATTCTTAAAAATAATATTTCATCTTTGCAAATATAGAAAAATGTCATAAATTGAAATATATAATCATAACAATAGATTTTGTTCTCTAGCATATCTCAATAGAAATATTTAACAAATGAAAGAAAATTTGTTTCAATTTTGTTTTTAAAACCTGAACAAATTTTTTAAGATATCATAAAACAAATAACCTTTTAAACAACTTCTTCCATTCAATCTTCTCCCCTAGTGGTGGTTTTGTTAAACTTTGAGTTTTTATTTATTAAATTTACATTTATTTTTTATTATAACTTCAGAAATTTCACATTATTTGGGTTGGAAAATGAAATTTATTTATTTTTAATTTTTTTAGTTCTGCAAATTTAGAAAAAATAATAAACTGAATATGAATCAGATTGCTAAGAAGTGGCTTTATTGGTCATCCACCCAGAATGCTGATAATTATTTGAAATTTTAAAAAAAAATAGATTTATTCTAAATCACTTTCTAAATCGTAATAAATTTTTATTCAGATTACTCAAAACTAATAAAATTCTATTTAAAATGTAAAATATTATTTATAGTTTGTATAAAATGACAAAAATAACTCTGTAGGAGGTTTTACAAATCATTTTTCTTCATCCAATCACAAATTATGACTGTAACTTGATTTGTTTTCAAATATCTTCTAAAAGTAAAACAAACCTGATCCCAATTACATTTTTCTTTTAAAATAACAATATTCTGTGTAACAAATCAATACAAAGTAAAAAAAAATTACAGTAAATATATGTTTTTTTTTATTATTAAAATTGAACAAGATACTTATGTAGTTGTTTACATGTACATTTTTCTTTGGCCAATTACAAATTACATTAACGTGATTCTTTTATCTAGAAGAGGTTTTTTCTAAACATGATTAAAACCTAAATCTAATTACATTAATCTTTTAAAATAATAAATATTATAAAAATATTTTGTACAATAAATCAATAATAAATTAAAAAAATACAGAAAATTTATATTTTTATTATTGAAATCAAAACAATAAAAGAAACTAACCAAAAGCACCCTCATGTGGAAAAATGAAAAACTATCCGCGTTTGACAAGCAGGGGATTTTAGCTTGATTGAGATTACTAAAATTGTAATTCCTGTATTTCTGAACTATTTTTACAATTAAATTATTAATATTAAGTTAATTGTTAGTTTTTCCATTACATGAGTCCAACATAAATGTTATAATATTGAGATAGCTTCAGGAGTACCATTTAAAGCCTCCTCCAAATAATGGCAGTGAAGTGTGATGAAATTATAATGTTAACATCATTTAAAAGGTTATTTTCTGATCTCATATTTAAAATTCTATTTATGATTATTAAAAAATGACTGCTATATTATTAATGAAGGCATCCTTTTTTCAGCTAATCATAACTTCTACTTGGAATTACATTTATCTTGAATTGTCTTTTTAAAAACATACATTTTTGAATAAAATTTGACTGCAATTACAGATATTTTTGTCTTAAAATAAATACTTTATAAATATTTTGCAAAAACAATCATAAATACATAAATAAAATACAGAAATTATACAATTTATTTTCATAATAAAACAAAAGAACAAAGCTTGCATAAATCTTTGCAAGCATTCTCAGGGACTGAGAAAAAAATATTTACCAAACAGTGGCATAGCTTGTTTACATTAGATTCTCTAGGTCATATTTGCAGCTTCAGATTTTTTTAAATTAATAAATCAATATATATATATATATAATTTCCAATTTTTACACAGTGGCAAAACTTTCCATACAGAAGTGCTATTCAGTGCAAGCCAGATTAATCAATGGATGCAAAAAGCTTTGTGCAAAAAATCCCTATCCAGTGTCTACTTATCCAATATTCCTAGATTAGTTTTTATCTTGTAGCTTTTATCAGTGAGGAGCCTGGTTCTGAGAGCAATGCACCTAGATCTTAAAATCCAATGCAACCTTACAGCAGCCACCTTTTACCTTATTATCTAATTGATGAAAGCCATGATCTAGAAACTAATCTGGGATATTGGATGAGTATGCACTATTATGCACAAACCTTTCTGCATCAACTAATTACTCTGGTTTGCATTGAGTGGTGCTACTGTATGGAGAATTTTGACTTTGTGCAAAGAGCTTATGTAATTATAAAGAATGGTGATCATGTGATGTTTAGTGGTTTAATTTCCCATTTTTGCTAGGAGATGAATGCAAAACCATCAAATGGTCATGATAGATAACTACAAAAGAGGTAAATTTAAGCCAAACAATTAGTTTAAAAAAGAGAAATAGTTTTACGATCAAATTTTATTTGAAAATGTTTGTTTTTAAGAAAGAAGATCAGGATAGTCATTAATGATGATAAAGCAGAGTTATGATTTGCCAAAGGAATATCTTCCAAAATGATATAAGAGTTACTTTTGTCATTTTTTTAATAACAGTTAAGTAGAATTTTAAATATTAAAACATAATTTAATTGTTTACAACATCTTAATAAAAATTTATTCAGGTTTTAAAAATAAAGTCACAACAAATTTTCTTTCTTGAATATTTTTATTGACAAAAGCAAGAGAACAAAACCTATTGTTATAATTATGTATTTCAATTTATTACTTTTTTTTTATATTTGCAAAAGTTGAAATATTATTTTTAAGAATATTTTTCATTTATAAACTTATATTTCTAAGAATTGATTTAAAAATTGTAAAATTATATTCCAGGAATAAAAGTTTAATCATAAAAATAAAATAAAATAAATTTAACGCAAATGATTATTTTTTAAAACAGCTTTTTAATAATCTAATCCAGGGCAAAGATGTTTTTAATAAATAACTTAAGAGAGAAAAGTGTAAGAGAAATCAATAGTCCACCAAGCTTGCCAATTTTGGGGTGACGATGAATTGACTTTCCATTTTGTTTTACCATTTAGATAAGATTACAAAATACCCATTTACTGACTAATATTTGACTGTTAGTTGAATTAATTGTGATGTGATTGTGTAAAAAAAATATATTAAACTTTTTGGGGAAAAAATCTAAATTCAAATCCAAATCATCTTCACAGAAGACAAATAATTTACCATTGTTCCACGAGATATAGAAAATAATTATTATATTCTCAGCAATATCATATCGGTGAAAACTATCAATATTGTAAATCTTTAGAATGTCTTAAGGATAATTTTTATAATATAAAAAATATGCCTGTCTTTTTAAATTCACGTGCATATTCACTATGAAATATTGTTTTATATAAAATAGGTTTACTCTCACACACAGTAAACTGAAAATACGTCCCACGATCTTATTATCATCACACTTAGAATATTATGAAATATCATTAAAAGATAGTTTTTTTTAGTGATATTATTTAAACTGATGGATAAAACCATCTATATTTAATTCCCATAAATTTAATAGAAATATAATTCTATATAAGTACAACTAATATAGTTGCAATAATTATATAACTATACCAAAATATCATATAACTATTCTGAAGTACCTATCTTTCAATTTGTTAATTCAGCAACAAACATTGGGTGATGTGTATAGTACTTCAACATCTTTGGGTGATGTATACAGTCCATCAACATCTATGGCATTCTTTCTATCAAAATATTTCAAGTGATCCATGTTTTCAGGTTGATAACTACCCAAGTGAAATGTTGTGAAGATTATTTTTTCATCACTGATGGTTAATGTTCCTGCATTAGCTAAATATCAGTTACTACTTATATATATATATTAACAGAGACAGATACATATTCTTAATAATGGTTTAATATTCTCCCCCCCCCTCTCAAAATTGTGTAAAAAATCATTCTCTTTTTTTTTATTTTTGTTTTTAAAATTGTATTGATTCTAAAATAATAATGATTAAACATGCAGATTTGTCTATTATATTAGAAAAAATATGTACATTTAATTTTTTTCAAATTCAGTAATAATTAGCCTTCTAATTTGAATAAAAAGTAATGTTTTCGTAAATAGTTTATTTAACAATACATTTTTTTATTTTTTCATTTACTTTTTCCTAAAATTATTTCTGAAATTTATTTTTTATATATTTGGATGAATAAATAAGTAAATAAATAGACATGGACGCAAATAGGTTTTTTCAGTGTTTAAATCCAGCGCAATTAGAAGAGATTTTACTGTTAATTATATTATAGTAGTCAAACGTTGGTGGTCGAATGGTTAGCACAGTTGCCTTACAAGCAATTGTCCCGGGTCGCGGGTTTGCTTCCCGGCCGATGCTTTGACACATGAAAAATATATATAAATTATAGTATTCATTAAACTGCATGCACAGGCGCACACAACTACGCCTATGTTTTATATAATTCACATAAATACATTATTTGATTCCTTACTATAAAAATGTTTGAAGAAAAAAATAAGTACTAATAAAAGATATAGAATCATATATATCATCATCATCAATCATTATCAATCGACTGCAGAATGAAGGTCTCTCCAAGTTCAATCCATTTGCTCCGATCTTTAACTTCTTCACATCACCCCTGCACACTTTCTTATTCCATCCATCCATCCTACATGTGGTCTCTTTCTGAGTCTTTTACAATCTCTTGGAATCCAGTTTAAGAGTTCAATTATCCATCTATTATCATCTCTTCTAGCAATATGTCCATCCCAACTCCAGTTTTTTTAATTTTCTCAATGAGGTTTTACCCATATACTGCGTTTTCGATCTTTTCTTATTACTCCCAACATGCATCTTTCCATACTTCTTGGAGTGATCTGAAGTCTCTGTATTGCTCTTCTATTAAGTGTATTTTACATTGAAGCATCAAAAAAAAAAAAAAAAAATAGTTTTAAAAAGGAGCCTAATGAGGACTTCTTAGTAAACAATATGTTGCAATAATTAAAAGCAATAAAATAAAATGCAAAAAACCAATTGATTTTTTTTTTTTTTTTTTTGCCGTTTCGAAAGATTAGTCCTGGAAAATTTTGTCATTTTTTCCTAATCACAAATAGGATTAGAGGTTTTTTTTTCTTTTTTAATTAGTCTTTTAAAAAAAAAAAGTCTAAATATTTTATTAAAATGAAAGAATTATTTGCATTTTTCAACAATAGAATTAAATTACCCTAAGCAGTTTGGTTCTGTGGGTAGAGCATCTGTCTTAAGATCGGAAGTCCAGGATCGAATCTGGGCCTCACAGTTCTGGCACTTGAACCGACCCTCCCGAGCAATAAAGCCATATGTGTTCTTTTTTTATCAATCAATAAACGGAATGGAGTAACTAAACTCTCCACTATATTCCAGTATGCAGACAAACAAAAAACAAAGAACAGCACAACATATGCAAATTTAGCTATGAATTTCAAATTTATATTCTGATTTTTTTGCTTGGTTGAAGAAGTCTGATAAATGAAAAAACTTTTTCAATGGGTATTTTTAATTAACAAGAATATAAAATAAGTTTTAAATAGTTAACATGATGATATTGATTAAAAAAAAAAAAATGCAATTAACGTAATTCGATTAATGTCTTAACCATTTTCAACTGAAATGGTTTTCAGTTATAGAAGAGTAAGAAATTAGCTGAAAGTACTTCTGAGATTTACAATACCTATTTAAGTTTATTTAGCGCACATTGAAAGTAAAAGACCTGTAGAGGTCCCTACCTTCGCATTTTCAACCGCACATGCTTTAGGTTTATTGCCTTAGTAAATAATACCTATTTAAAAAATATATTATCCCTATTATACGTCATTGTTTTTACTTTAATTTTATTGAAATAAGCAAACAGTTTACACTTTGTGGCTAATTGTTCTAAATCAAAATATATAAAATGCACTAACACGCACAAGCACACAAAGCTAAAAACAAATAAAGAAAAGTATATATATTTAATCAAATGGCTAAGCGCGTTCAAGGATCAAAGCCCTCATATTCATAGCCACTTTGTAAAAATATAAGAAATTGATTAGGAGCGATGTAAATTTATGCAAATGAAATGATTATGCATTCCATTTCTTGGATATTTTGTAGCAAGAGTCTTTTCTATTTATGCCGTCGCCATCTCTAGAGATAAAGTAAGCCTCTTTCATCTTCCTTTTAAGATCGTGTCGCTCTCTGCAAACCACTATTGGATTTCCAGACTGGCAATCGTGACCAGCTGAAGCAGTGTCCATCAGTGCTTTATTGTAAGAGTAAGTGTGTTGGGATAGCCTAGTGGACAGAGAGGCCCTGGTCTCACCAAAATATGATGATTTACAATATTTTTATTACAATAATTATTTAGTAATGAACATTCTATTTTATTTACGCATATATATTAAACTGAGGCTTAATTAACATATATGAATAGAAAATTTTGAGTATTGTTTCCATATTATATTTAGATATTTCAAATCTCCAGTTTATATCTTAGCAATAGATTTTATATATGATATTTAATAAAATAAATTCTACAAGAGTATGTAGATAATTATCAACTTTTATGCTAATAAATTTTGATATAAAACAATACTTATTACTTTGCTAAGCCAGGCTCTCGATACGGTAATCTTTATCAAAAGTACAATTAAAATGAATATTAGCAAATACATCAGCATAATACATGTGTTTGAACGTACATCAAACTAGTCACTGATTATAATAGATTTGCATATTTGCATGTGTAAATTGACCTAGCAGTCGGCTATGTCATTGGATTAAATGACCAGTATTTGATAAGAGGAATGCTATTGGCTCTTATATTTCTGGAGTTTTAAGAGTTATTGTATTTATCTGAAATGGATGGCGTCAAAGTTGTATGAGTAGAGGGAGTTTGACAATGGTAAATGAAAATGTAACAATTTACTTTAGATAAATACTCTTACATATATAGAGATATATATGAGAGATAGTGACCTGGGCTAACAGATGAGATGAGTGCTGGCTCAGCACGAAATGCTTCTTGGGGGTCATTTGTCTTTTTTATTGTATCTTTATTTATATGAATTTAAAAATAATGGGGAGGTATGGGGGTGTTTATTATATCCACAATTATGTGCCATGCTACATTTAGCATCAGCTGAGCTGTAAGTGCTGTTGCATTTAGCCCTATTATATAAATAAACGTGCTGCGTCATTTTCACCTTTCAATTTGCAGGTGTCTATCTATAGTTCTGATATTGCTGAACTGACAATCCAGGGCATATACCAATTGAGCTTTATCATCATCACTAATTTTATCCTTTGGAATTATTATGTAATGATAAATAATATTTTAATATTGAATAAATATAATGTCATATGAAATTTACCAAGTCTATTTTTAAATAATAATTGAACTGATCTCTAGGTACCATGTTCGATAAGTTTTTATGGTAAGAAAATGATCTACTTCGTACTGTATTTTAGATCTTTTTATCTAGATTCATTAAGAACAATAGATAGATAGATAGATAGATAGATAGATAGATAGATAGATAGATAGATAGATAGATAGATAGATAGATAGATAGATAGATAGATAGATAGATAGATAGATAGATAGATAGATAGATAGATAGATAGATAGATAGATAGATAGATAGATAGATAGATAGATAGATAGATAGATAGATAGATAGATAGATAGATAGATAGATAGATAGATAGATAGATAGATAGATAGATAGATAGATAGATAGATAGATAGATAGATAGATAGATAGATAGATAGATAGATAGATAGATAGATAGATAGATAGATAGATAGATAGATAGATAGATAGATAGATAGATAGATAGATAGATAGATAGATAGATAGATAGATAGATAGATAGATAGATAGATAGATAGATAGATAGATAGATAGATAGATAGACAGACAGACAGACAGACAGACAGACAGACAGACAGACAGACAGATAGACAGATAGACAGATAGATAGATAGATAGATAGATAGATAGATCGATCTAACATTTTGTTATAGTGTGTCACAATGGAACTTTGTGTTAATCTTTCAAGATTCTTATTTCATAATAGCTTAAAATTATATTAATTAATTAATTGCTTAGTGCAATTTACATGTTTTCACATAATACTCATGGCAGTAATTAATGTTAAATTTTATGTTATGTCTTTAATTACTATTAATATTTCAAATTTTATTGTTTTTAATACTGTTATATCACTAATTAACTTTTCTCTTTATGTAATTTTTCTCTTTTTATAAATTATCTTATTCCCCCTCCCCCCATCTAAATGCACATCTCTTGAAATATACTAGAAATATGAAGGTGAAGCTTGTTTTAATTGTATTATATAAATATATATGCTGAGTGAGTCTATGTTCTAAATTTGATCTGGTCTCCCTGATATTTCAAAACGATAATTTCTTTGAAAGCATTTAATAGAGGAGATGAGATTTAAATGGTCAAGTATTGGTATGCTGTTCTAAGAGTATAGGTTTATGGTTAATAAGGTTTTGTTTTTGATTTAATATCATTTAAACATATTTTTGGCCAATTTATTTATATAAGGTATACAATACAATAATGGCCTGTGGGCATTGTCTAGAAAATTGCCTATAAAATTTTTCACTATACATCAAAATTTATTCTACCTAAATTTATAAATCTTAGTCCTATAAATAATTATTCAGGAAGAATTTCCATATAAAGAAAGTTAAAAAGACTAGCATAATATATATTCAATTATTACAATAAACTAGCACTCTAATAGTATTAAAATTAATAAAAACTGGAACCCTAATTATATATGTAATTTATTTATGCATTTTTATATTACACATGTACACATGGCCTATACAATTGCATTTAGGTACAAAGATAAGTCTGCTGTTCTTATCCTTTAAAAGTCTCTATCTTGGGGGGGTTTGAGAGTATACTGCAAACTCACTATAACATTGGTGAGTTAAGATTATTAAACAGGGACTGTTAAAGGCTGATTATCTTCTGATTAAGAATTACTAGCAAAAACTGTTCTTGTAAAATATATTGTTGTTAATTAATGTCATATAAAAACATCAAAATTGCATTGGATAAGCAACTAATTAATAGAAATTTTAATTTATTATGAATTAATAATTTTTAAAGATTAATAGCAATGAATCTTGCAATAAAATATTCTGTATTCACACCCATACAGCTAAAGAGGTAACAAAATATTTTTTATATAGAGGAATATATAAAACCATCAAATTTATTCTTATATCTTCTCTTTAATGTGACTATCTACAGAAATGCCTTTAGAAATTTTTATTAATTTGCTTAATGTCTTTTTTTTTATTATAAAGAACATGAAATCTGGAAATAGAAACTTTGATTTTAAACAGCTCTATTTATATAATGAGTTAAACTTTTGGATAAGAAAAAAGCCCTTATAAATCAAAAAATACAACTTTGTTTTTTAAATTTTAACAAGTTTAATTTTTATTATACATGTGTGTGCATGAACTCAAGTCTCTTTTTGCATAATGTGAATTATAAATTAGTAGAAAATAATAGCCAAACATTTTTTGAGAAATACTGAGAATGACAACTTCTTATTTCTTAGTGTTTGGTTTGCAGTTAATTTATATACCTAAAGTATTCTGGTTGAAGGCTGGTTGATTATTATTGGCTGTGTTTTATCATAGTTCAAGATTATTTAGCACAAGTTATTTTAATATATCACTACTAAAAAAAGTAAAGATTAATATTATATATAGAAAGCAAAGATGATTATATAATAATCAGAAAATATACACAACTCCATGGAATGAAACAAATATCGCTAGCATTTTTCAAAAAACAGGAGAGTTAAAGTAGAACAGAGATAAATATATTGATAAAAGGCATAACAATAAATATGTACTAGAAGATATAAACTGAATCCCAAAATAATATAAAAGAGACTGCATATAAGTTAGATAAGATAAAGAAGCTTACTGAAAGAAAAAGACACCAGTAGTTAAAAAAAACTAGATTAAATATGGACAGGCCATTATTCTGTAGGATTAATAAAGGTTTAAAATGATGCTGACAATGAAAATAATACAGATATGTTAGATCTAATAGTGAAAAGTAATCACTATCTACTGAACTTAGAAAAATTTTTGCTCAAAATTATAAATTTTATTTCAGCTGCTTTATATGTGACAGAAAAAAGCAATTAGCTTTAAAAAATATTAAAATCAAAAATACTTTCATTAAACGACTATAACATCACTTGATCGTCATTTCTTATGCTTACCCAAGCTGTTAAAATAGTAGCAACTTTCTCACTACAGTAGTGCCACCCAGTGCAAGAAGTAATAATCATTGGTTGCCAGAAGTTTTTTTTGTATTAGAACTAAAAATCTAGATGTAGTGTTCTCAGATACTGATGAAGGACACAAGTTAGAAACTCGTCTGAGATATTGGATGAGTAATTACTAGGCTTGCACTAGGTGGCACCACTGCATGGAGAGAGTTGCTATTGTTTTAACTTCATTTACATTTTTAAAAAAAGTAAAAAATAGATAAATAAAAACAATAGGCATATAATTTATATATATATTATTGTGAAATTTTTACCTTCAGTGGTTTTATAATGATAGTTTTCTACTTAGAAAATCGGGCAAGTCAGTTATTATTTCCTTATCTATTTTTAAAGAAAAACCTTATTGATGAAAATCATTTTAAAATGTTTGATTTTTTAATTCCTGTTTACAATTTTGAGGTAGTACAAGAACCATGATAATCATTATAAAGATGTAATCAATCTATTTCAAAACTGAATGTTAAATCTTACATTAATACTTTGTATTAACACCATTCAATTTGCTTTCAAATATTAACTTTTATATAAAATTATATTGTTTGAGAAAAAAAATTGTTAAACACTTTTGCAATTCTTCTTAAGAAAAATAAACTGTTTTGCAAGTTATTTTTTCTTGAAATAATTTATTTATACTTAAAAATCCTCGTTTTTGTCAAGCATTGGTGGTTGAGTGGTCAGCACAGTTGCCTTATAAGCAGTTGTCCCGGGATTGCGGGTTCGCTTCCTGGCCCATGCGTTGACACATGAAAGAGAAAAATCCCTCGTTTTGTTTAACTGTCAGGTATGCTCAGATATACTTACATACAAATGTTACTAAAAGTTATTTCTATTGAAGCTTTCTTACACTATTAAAAAGGTTTTTAATTTTATAATTAATTAATTGAATGATTTATTGCTGGAAGTTTATAAAAAGTTCGAGCACCGGAGGTTGACAAATTAACGACCCCTAAACCTGAATCTTCCGAGTTTCCCATTTTGCCAATGCACTAAAACAAACAGGACTTTTAGATAATCATTTTCAGTCTACAAAGTTATATACTGAAGTATATCCATCATTAAATGAATTATTAAATGTTTTTAGAAAAAAATTGAATTAAATAAGATTTGAATTTTTAAAAAAATATTAATAATTCAACTAGATCCAAGAAACAGTCTGCTTATAACCTAATATAATACCACCATTATAATAAAACTTTAGATAAACATTTTTCATCTACACATGTTACAAACTTTTTCGTATTATATATGTGTAATATGCATAAATAAATATTTTTTAATATGCAATGCACTTAATTTGCATGAGGTAAATAATACTAATTTGTACTTATATATATTAATGCAGGCAAAACTCTCCATACAGTAGTGCCACTCAGTGCCAACCAGAGCTACTGTATGGAGAGTTTTGCCTGTTTTAGTAACAGTATTGTGCTAGCATAAGAAATAGTGATCATGTGATGTTTAGTGATATATTAATGCAAAGATAACATAAGGTTTCTGAACGAAGCCCAATTGTCACTTTGATTTTTATTTACACTTATTTGGATATCCATACGTAAATATTATTTATGTTTATAAAACTAAAAACATTTGCAATAGTATAAAAAACTATATGCACTATTTAAATGTTTTTTAGCTGTTTTGTTATAATCCTTAATATTTAATTCACTTATAAATAGAAGAGATTGTACATAAGCCCTGTTAAAGCATAGCAACACTAACTTTTACACCTAAATTAGAATCTGTAGAATTTTATTGAATAACAATATAATGTAATTATTTTTACTAATAGATAAATTATTTTAAATTTTGGAGTTTAGCCATTGGTTGAACTATATTCTATATAGTTCAACATTTTGTTTCACAGCGGTTGACCATACCAGGTTAATAGATTTTTAATAATATAATTCGAGAGAATAATTTTTTATTAAATTATAAGATTTTTATATGCAGAAACGTATTTATATTCCCAATGACATTTTTATTTTTAAAAAAATAAAAGCTGATTTTATAAACTTATTAAACTTATTTGCTTTTAAATTATTCAAAACGGATATATATTTTCTTTATTATTCTGTTTAAGGTTGAATAAAAAATCAAACAAATATATATAAAAAAAGAGAGAATATATATATATATATTAATATCTAATTAAACTTTAAAATTATAAAACTGAAGTATATTAAGTTCTTTTAATACAAATATATTTCAAAAATATATGCACTTCATAAAAAATATTTGGAAAATATGGTACCAGTCAACAAATTACTCTAAGTCTTTCTGAATGAATGCATTAATAATATGAATTGAGATTCGCTTGAAACAGAATCTCCAATGCTGAGACGCATTCAAAGATTTATAAGATAGAAACAATACTTTTTTTTAATGAACACAAATTAAAGTTTAAAATAGTAATTATTATGATTAATTATCTACTTATTGTAAATGTAAGAACTCTAGTTTAACATACATTACTCTTTAATTACAATCGATTATAAAGCAAAATATGAAATTTGTATAAAATGAAAGTGCATAACATATATAAATATTTACTATATACTATAGTTTACAACAATATATATATATATATATTTGCAAATAAAGTATAGATCAATATTTTCTTATAGTAACTGTAAATTTTATAGATATGTCCTCTTTTTGAGTATAAAATGTTTATGAAGACAGATTTTTTGAAAAAATATAAAAAGCTATATTTTTAGCTTTCACTCTTTATGCTATTGAGCTATTAATTTGACCATGAGAATTTTACTTTAACTGAAAGTGTTATTAATTCTAGTATGCATAATGAGTGGAAATAACCTATAAAAAGAATATGGTTATTTTATGCTTTTATAAATGTAAATTTGATTCACTTAAAGTTTATACATATTGATTGCAAAACCTATAAACAAAATATTGAAATACATGCACTTGAGTGTGTGCGTGTATATATCTTGTAATGAGTACTTATTATAAAGTAAAAATTATATACTTAATGCTAGCAGTAGTCGAGTATTCTTTTGCTGAATTAACTCAAGCAGTTTTGAGATGAAACCATAACATACCTACAATATAAGTAACATATAAAATCCAGTCAAAACATTGTGTGTGATTCTTTATTATTTGCAGTGTCAAACATTTTAATTGATATTAACTGAAATACAGATTTATTATATACCTGTATCAATATATGTAATATATAGGGTATATGAGCACAGTCTTTCACACGACCCACTGCTCACCACTCTATCTCATATCAGTGAGACATTTGAACACATATATGTGTCGAAAAGATAAATAATCACCAATAGACGGATTTCATGCCAAACCAGCAATCATCAGTTGGTCCAGATTATCATCTCCACACATATATGCAACAAGTTCCCAGATATACATTAAGATAACCGATCTTCATAGTTTAGTGGATAGTCTTCAATCCACTCTATACTCCAATTCTTCAACCATCCATCCAATTGAAAATCTGATGATGGAACTCTCAAAGGCCACCCTGAAGCCAAAATTCTTGTCACACCCATGTTGACCTAAAGTCAATATTATATTTTTAAAATGCTAGATAAGAATTACATCCTGGTCAGATATATTCCAGATCTATGCACACATTTATATATAAATAAAAAATCTACAAATAATAAAATATCAATTGAATGCAGAGCCAGTCATACATGAGATAAAGAAATATCTACCTTGTGCTGAAATTTGGAAAAACATAAAATAGGAGTCATAATTTGTTTAAAAATAAAATGCCAAAATAAAATACAAATGAAAGAAATGTTCCCCTTTTTATTCACTCTTAAATTTTTCTAATTATTACTTTAACAAACATGTTTACATCAACATAAATGTAAATAAAATAGATAGAAAAAATCATCTGAGACTGAAAGCAATGCATCAGTTAAAATAATACTAACTGTTGATCTATTTTGGTTTTTCTAAAGAAGAGAAAAATAACAACAGAGTAACATCCCAACAACTTTTATTTCTCTGTTGCAGACTGTTTTGTATTTGAAAATCTGCTAATATGCATCTTAATGCAAATCATCTAGTAATTTTTACTAGCACAGTGGCAAACTGTATTTGTGATATGAAGTTAATAATTATTCACACAAGCTTCATACTTTTAATATTCAATTAGCAATATTAACTACTAGTAAACTCCCAATCTAAGTCATAAAATAAAGATAAGACAGCCATTCTTATCTTTTCCAATGTCTTTATCTTGTGACATGGATTGAGAGTTTACTAGTATTTAACATTGGTAATTAAATATTAAAAGTTCAGCAATTGTGTGAAGGGTAATTAACTTCATATCAAAATTACAGTTTGACACTGCATTACTAAAAAAATTCTAGATTATTTACATTAAAACATATGTAAATGAGATATTTATTTTATATAGTGCTATGTTTTTTATAAACTGTAATATTAATAATCAGCCATTAAGCTAATGCACATGTGCTTTGTGGATGTTCAACTATAAATAAATACTCTCACTTCCAAACACAAGATTAAGTCTTTTAACACATAGTAAATTTCAAGATTTTGCAAGTGTTATTATGTAACAAAATAGAAATGTAAGTAAAATTAATAATGTAATATATTCACATTCTCAGTCCAAGATGCTTAAGATTGGCCTATATGATTATATGTAGGTATAAAAAATAAGAATCCCATTCTTATCTTTTTATAGTTTTTATCTTTTGATTTGGATTGAGTTTACTAGTATTTAATATCTCTAATTGAATATTAAAACTATGGTGTCTGTGTGAAAGAAGATTACTTTCATATCCAGAATTAAGTATGCATCTTCTAAAATCTGTAATCTTAACAATTTTTGCCTTTTTTAAAAAAAAAAAAAATATATTGTTATATATTTCTGAAATTTTTTATTGATAAGTATGTAGAAGTATACAGATAAAATAAAATTTAAAGGAAAACCTTTTTTTTTTTCATATTTAAATGTTTAAAATTAAACTTATATTTTTTTATGTTTTCATTTAAGTAAGTAATTATTTACATTTCATCTACAAATAGATTTATGAAGTAAATTGATTTTTTAATTTATTTAATGATTTAAAAATTAAATTCAATAGTTAAAAAATTATAAGTATAAAATTGATATTAATAATTATCATTTTCAGTCATTATTCATCCATTATAGGTTAAATATCCATCCAAGTTTAATACAGTTTTTATAATTCACAGTTTCTCTGCTCTCCAGCACACCATCAAAGCTTTTTATTTTATCTATCCACTTACTTACTGTTTTTTGTTAGGTTTTTTATAATACCTTGGAATCCAACTTAAGACTTCAACTACCCATTTATATTCATCTTTTTTAGCCATTTATCCAATTCAGTTCTGTTTCATTCTCTCAAATTACTTTATGATGTTAATTATACCTGTTTTCTCATCTACATATTTCACATTTCTTGTTAATCTCAAGCATATATCTTTCCATATTTTGTTGAGTGATCTGAAGTCTCTGATTGCTCTTCTGTTATGTGTTGAAATATCATATCCATATATAAAAATTATTATGAGAAAGGAGAAGCAAACTGTGGAAATAGATCAAGCCAGTACAAATGATCCAATCAGAGATCAAACTATTGAACCAGTAGAAGATTATGGTACTTTAAGTGTGCTCTAACAAGAAGTTATAACTTTAAAAGAAGAGGAAGAGAGACTTTTCCCCAGAAGAGCATTTGTACACTGAAAACCTGGAAAATTTGACAATTATATATGTAAATAAGAGCATTAATTGTTGTTTAGGAGGAGGATTTGACCGTCTGTGGCTGTATAGTACATAAATGTAAATAAAGTTATTTATTTAATCATATAAGTGCAGTCAGATAGTATATGAATAAATTATACTACTATAGAAAATCTACATATGCCAATTATATCTTCATTAACAATCAATATGCTAATTTAAAATTATGTAAAAATGAACTCTCATAAAAAAAATAAACCTGGTTAAGACTTATTTGTATGCAATGAAGCATATTTTAATTGTGTGTGTGTTTCATATATTACATTAGCAAATGGAGAGTCTGCATACTGTTTATATGATAGTTGTCACAGTTTAGGTTCATTAATCATAACTCATATGTATATATTGCAGTAATGCCAGAATTAGTGCATAAAGAATTTTTTTTCATTTAAGACGTAAGGCTAATGGATTGTAATTATCTGCTGAGCATATGTAGAAATATATATCATACAATACTAAATCATCCATGCACTTTACTATTGTTACACAATGCTTTATTTACCACCCTCTTTTATAGTTTACAGTTTCGGTTGTCCCAGCAATCTTCTTCAGAACTTTTCTAACTTCAACTGTTAAATCTAAATATGTAAAAACCAATACACATATGCAGAAAACTTATTTATAGACTCCAAATATTTCTAATGAAACTTCTAATTATTTTCTACTTCAAAAATATTATCAAATTTACCACTAACTTATGACTTCTTTTAATTCATGATTATCAATTTTTAATTTCTTCTTCTAAGAAATTATATCGAAACATTATTTTAGTCTTTTTAGTGCTTATCTTAGTCCTACTTTTTTATTTTTACCTGACAAATCTTGAACATGAATCTTTGTAGCATTATTTGAAAAAACAACCACATTTTCTGTAAAATTTAGATAATTTAAATAATATCCATGTACTTTTATTCCATAGTTTCTATTTTAAGCCACAAATACTTATTTAAATACAAGTATATTGTCAAAACTGAGCTTAATGTAATTAGAAGGGTTTGTCTGAGTTAAAATTCCTTCTAAATACTTTTTATAAAATCACTATAAAAAATTTTGAAGGTAGGAAGCCATACAAATCCTTATCCATGTCAATAATAGTGTCACCTTATAATCTAATTACTGGATTGCATTTTGATATATATTCTTCAGAATATGATATTCTTGGTCTATATCTTGATGGTTCAAAACTTCATCCACTGTAGAAATGCTTTTTATAATCTACAAATTCAAAGCATAATAGCAATATGTACACATTGGTTCTAAACACAATATTTGGATATGATTTGTTAGGATAAAATCACTTTTAAATCATGCTTGCCCCTTTGGTTGATCTGAGTTTAGCATTTACTGTTGATATTATGCATTAATTTCTTCAGTAGAACACTTTAAATAATTAGAAAGACACTTTTGGATAAAAGCCTCTCAACAGGCTCCCATTTAAAAACAATAAAGAAGAAGCCATTATTTTCCAAACTGGACAATTGTAGCATGGTGAGAGATTGAATAGGTTTCCATTCCTGATTTTCCTTCTAATTAAGGCTAACTATAATATCCATTTATCAACCAATATTGGATGGTTATCTGAGTTGGCTATGGTTCAGCTACCTGAGAGAAAATTCCTAAATCTTTTTTAAAAAAATAATTTAACCTGGATTTGAACCTTTGGTCATAGACTTGTAGACAGATTGCTATATCTTAGCCATAAAATTTTTCTAAATAGTTGTGAAAAATTAGGATTCAAAACTGGAACAAGTACATTTATGGAAAAGTCATAAACCAATCTGAATATGTGAATATTAGATTACTATATTATCTGATATCCACTGATCACTCAAGCTTCCAGAAAATGCTTCTACAATGTGTGAAAAAACCTGCTCTTGGAAGCAGATGACTTTGAGAAAGTCAAATGATGTTGCTGTTGGTATTAATCTTTCTATATTTTAATAAGCCTAAGTTGGCATAAACTGAAATCATTATATAAGTTGGATAGATGTCAGACCTATATCGCTCTATAAGTAACATGATGTGGATTCATTTTCAGACTATTAATTTAAATAATATAAAGGAGTAACAGATGCATCCAGGTGCATAAGTGTAGCAATTTCAACTTTAAATCTTCAATTTTCATCGATAAAGTCAAAAGCCAGAAACTGATTTGAGAATTTAGATAGTATAACTCAATGCCATTTAGTGCTTACTGATTATTCACATTTACCAATAAATGAATTTAAAGTAGGTGAAAAGAACTGTTCTTGGAAACATATGAATAAATTGAGAACATCATATGGTGGTGTTGCCTGTTTTGATATTACAGTTACTTAGTCCTTTTAGCACTTAATTTTAGTTCTATTTCTTTTGCTCTCACTTGATAACTATTTAACATCTCTTGGTGTTTTGAAGCATTATTTGAAAAAATAACTACTTTATATGCAAAAATCTATATGACTTAATAATCTGCATTTTTTTTTCCCTTTAGTTTTTATTATAATCATGAAAAAGTTCCTATAAAATCACTGTAAAATATTTTAAAATCGTTTAATTCCCTATTATATACTCTAAACAATGTTTATCTTTATAGTGTTACCATATAATCTAATCATTATTGTTGTATTTTGATAAATATTCTTGATGATGTCCTGGGTCTATATCTTGAATTGACAAGATTTTAATCACTATGAAAATATAGGCTTATAGAATCAAGTACATTTTCGTAATCTAAAAATCAAAGTATATTGACTAATAATACTAGATAATCCTTCATGCATAATTTGCTTGTGGTTTATTATATTAAAATTATATTCAAATTCAGTTCGTTGTGGTTATTTTGTTTTGTTATTTGATTAATATGATTTCAAAATTTTCTATAGAGGTTTAATTTCTTTTGAATTATTTTTAAATATCTACACTGCATTGTCAAATCATGTGATACATTTTTATCATATAAATATTTGATAAATAATTTTGCCAACAATTTTGCAATTTTTTCATTTTTTTCATTTGTTATCAATAATAATTTCATCATTTTCAAAAGCTTTTCCATTTTTCATAGATTTTTCAGTCATGTAATTTAAAAGACATGTCACTTTAGATAATATTATAATTGTAGAAACTGCTTTATTTATTTTTTTATAACTATATAATTTTTTAATTTATATGAAAGTTACTGGAAACTCTTAGTGAGCTATATGTGATGTGACGTACTGTAGCTTCTCCTTAAATGGAGTAAAGAATCTCTCAACAATTATGCCGAGAGAAACCTGTTAGCCACTTTATTTTCCATTCCCCAGTCTAAGTTTTCCCATATTCTGCTCCATCCCATTTCCACAACATAATATTTGTCAACTCTATAGCCTTTATATCTAAAAACCCCTTATCTTTTCCCAAATCCAGCATAAAAACCAATAATCCACTTTCTGTACAATCACTTTTTTCATATTATTCTTCCATAACTTCATTATATGTGTCCTTTCTGTTTTCAAGCATTTACATCCAATTAACAAATGCCTAATATTTTCTATTTCTTCCTTATATATATATATATATGAATATATATATATATATATATATATGAATGAACTATGACAATGCCATCTATACAGAATGAGTTCATAATTCACTGAACGTTTCTAGCAATTTCCATTTGAGTTATCACCATTAATATTTATAGTTTTTTTGTAAAGTTATTCTCCACATAACATGATGTTTGCCCTTTTATTTTTAGTAGTAATAATACCATTTTCCCCTTATTGTTGGAACTTACTTTTTTCATCATGAAGATGATGGGTTTTACTTTTGTTGCTTTTATTCTCCTCTTTAGTTTTCTTTACTTATCTCTTTATAATACCATCATCATTTTTTTCATATCATTTTACAAAATCACAGATTTTCAATTCTTCTAAATATATTTTTAAACATTTTCCGATTTCTTTTTGCTTCATATATTATCTTGTCTCAGTTGAAAATTTATTATTATTGTTATTTCTTTTTTGCACTATTTATCTATGTTGTTGATCTGAATAGAGTATCAGTTAGCTGTTTATTAATGTGATCATTTATCAAAGTCTGATATTTTAAAATATTTCAAAACAATTTGACAGTTTTAATTTAAATTCATTGAAATATTCTAAAGTGTAGAAATTCATTGAGATATTTCTAAAGGTTAGAAACAACAACTGTCTTTCTTAGTAGCTTTTGTCTAAGTTTGAAATATTTATATTTTAACATTCTTTAATGGATAATCAAACACACAACCCTTATTTATTGCTAATTTGTCATGATTTGTCAAAAAAGCAAGCACAAGGCATTGTGGATTCTTAGGTGTCCACCATTTCTAATCCAGACTATCAGCAACTGATAACCTTTATCCACCCTTGTCCATTTTGCTATTGTACTGCTGTTTAAAATGTCTGATTGTAGGACATCTATATAGTTAATTTCTATCTCATTATGCTGTCTGGATTTCTAGACAAAGTATGGCATGTGCAATCTATTTCTCTTTCTTATATGACAGCCGGTAATCATATGATGCCAATATATTTCTCTACATACGTTATTATAATAAAACATTACAGTCTTCAAATACACATATTCTGTCAGTCAAAATATAACCTAACTCTTCTATACCTTCATTTGGATGCATCAATGTTTATTTCCATTTAGGATTTTTCTAAAAAAAAAAAAATCATAATTACAGATGTTCTTTTTTAGTAAATTTTTAAAATTTATTTCTGCTCATACTTTTATCTCCACATTCAATTTATCATGCCATATTACATCTTTCATTTATTTTTCAATTCTAAATTAAAATCTCCCATGATAATTTTAAAATGTTGTTTAATCTTATCGAAATGATTCTATGTGGTTCTAAATAAGAAGCAAGTTTATTAAAAAAAAAAAAATTTGAGGAGCATAAACATGGATTATCTTTATTTGGTATTTTCCATTAAATAGAATAACTCATTTCATTACTCTTATTTATAATCAATCCACCCAATTTGTGCTTCCAATATTTATGATTTGTTCACTTTTTAAATAGTCTCTTCATTTTTTTTTTCTAATTTTTCAAAGTCTCACAAGTCCCAGTTAATTCTTCATATTCATGCAATCATCTTTCATTTCAAAGTAATCTATAACTATAGGTACCTAAATCAAAAGTGATTACTTTATTGCAACCTAGATTCGTTTACTGACTTATAATAATATCGAATAGCCAAGTTTACTATAATACTTCTATTTTTTTTAAAAAAATCCTCTTCAGTTTGGTTAAGAAATTCCTATCAGCATAAATAGTAATAGTTAAACAGCATTAAACTGTGCACGTGCGCGTTGCAGATTTTAATTATAAATGACATACAAAAGCGTTTGGGTTCGAAAAGATGGATGGCCATTCTATCTTTTCCCAAAGACTTTATCATGTGTTTGAAGTGTTTGTATTCAGTCATTTATAGTTAAAATCTGCAAAGCGCATGTGCACAGCTTAATGCTGTTTAACTATTACAGTTTATAAAACATCGCGCTATAAAAATAATTGATTTATCAGCATAAATATTGAAAAATGTATTACTTTTACACAAATTTAAATCTATGTTATGAACTTAGGTAAATATACCGACTATTTCTACCGTGGATTTATTTCAGTATATAGTACTTGTAAAAATTAATTTTTTATTGTCGGTGTTTTCATTTATCGCTTTGTTTTGTTTTTTCTCCGCAATTTTAACAATTCAATTATTATTGGCTCGATTTTAATTAAATAATAAAAGAATAAACGAATTCCTTAATTGTGTTTGTTTTGTTTACACTGTATATAATATGATGATTTCCATATCACAAAAAAAAACAAAAATAAATAAAGGTAAAAAAAAGCAAAAAATACTGTTTAATATTTTCACTAGAGGTCAGCTCAAAAGCTGGCATTCCAATCGCTAAACTTTTTCCTCTCCGCCAATTGAATTTTGAAAAGAAATATGTTAGCGGGAGAAAAAGAATATTGCTTAAAAAAGAAATAGATAAATGACAACAACACCTGGAATCGTTATCATTTAATGTATTGCTAAACTAAAGCTTATACTTGTAATTCCTGACATTAATGTTAAATAACATTTGAATATCCTTATAAACTTTGACTACTTTTAAATTTTTAACGTAAAAAATTATAGAAAATATTAGCGACAAAACTTACAAAAAAAAAAAAAAGGTTTAGCTTTAAACTGTGTAATATTAAATTCTTATTTATGAAACATTATATCCAAAGATTTTACAACTTTCACATATAAATTGTCTTTATTATTTTCTTTTGCAAACAACGAATCTTTGCCTACCGCTAAATAAACAAACAAAAAACAATTGTCGAAAAAAAGTCGAAGGTTGCATAAAAGTGCCTTTGAGAAATATAAACGGTAGTTTCAAAACAAACAAAAAAAAAATGACTAATAGACGCAAAGAATTTAGTTTTAGAAAATTAGAAAAATAAAAATTTGAAAATAACAACAACATTAAATGTGAAATTTTTTTATTACGAATGTGAATAAATAAATTGCTATGCATATGTGAAAGTTCATAATAAAAGCAATATTAAAAACATTGCTAAGTAAATTATTCTGCAAGACAAGACTTTTTTTATTAGCTCTCATAAAAAAATCATGAAGGAGAAATCATTATTCACAGTTTTGCCAGTTGCTGGAAATGGTTTCCTATCTTTGTTTTTCTTTCTAGCTATAAAAGAAAAAAATGTCAGATTTCCATTTACTGACCAATCCGAATCAGTTAGTTAACTATCTGAAGAAAAACTAACAATTTTGAAAAAAAAAAATTTACTGTCTGAATTCATATTCAGAATATAGGCATGTCAGTAGATCATTATCTCACATCATATGTAAAGATTTCAACCAATTACTATGATTGAAGCTGAATACAGTACTCACTCCATATTTGCAACATTTGATTCCAAACCATATAGTTCAGGATGAAGATCTCTGCCAATTGAGTCTAATTTCTTCTACCTCTGGTCTCTCTTCTTCATAACACACCAACAAACTTCTTTATTTCATCCACTCATTTCACATTTGGTCTCTTTCTAGATTTTTTAAAATATCTTGGAATCCTGTTTAAGGTTTCAAGAGTCCTTTGATTATTCTTGCAATATGTCCAGTTTAGTTTCACTTCAATCTCTTAAATCTTTCAATGATGTCAGTAAATACCTGTTTCCTTTTTATAATTTCTAACATACATCTCTCCATAATTTGTTAATAATGTGATATTGTGCATTGCAATTCTAGTAATCCATAATTAATAACTGGTAAAATATATTTATTTAAAACTTTTCTTTTCAAATACATAGGCATATTTCCTTTTAATATTGAGTTATTCCATTAAAAGCGCTCCATTCAAGTTTATTCTATGATTAATTTCATCCAGTATGCTTTTATCTGTATTAATAATCTGTTATTAAAATGGGAAAAACTCCTATACATATTGCCACTCACTGCAAGCTAGAGTAATCAATGGATGCCAGAAGGCTTGTACATAAAATCTCAATCTAGTGCTTACTCATCCCATTTCCCCAGGCTAGTTTCTGGCTCATGGCCTTGAGGAGCCTTGGATCTGAGAACACTGCACCTAGATCTTAGGATCTAATGCAACCCTCCAGCAGCCACTTTTTATCTCTACTTAATTACAAAACTATGAGTCTTAAATTGAAAACACCTTAATATTTTCAATCCATTGATTACTCTAGCTTGCAGTGTGTGGCAATACATATAGTGAATTTTGCCTGTTTTAATAACAGTTATAAACAAGAATAAGAAATGGTGATTATGTAATATGACAATATCTTGGGTTCATATCTTGATAATCCAATGATTAATTACAATAGGAATGCTTATAGAATCAAACACCTTTTCATAACCTAGAATGCAAACATAATGCTAATTCATAAAAATTAGTTCATTCTGTAACTTTTCTCAATTCTTCAGTTTGCTCTTTTGTTTGGTTAAAATCCAAAGTTTGCTGTAAATGCATTGTAATTATCTTGATAAAAGTTTTGTATAAATCTGATAAAAGATTGTTGTGGCTATAATGTCTAATATCATCTTTACCATATTTTTTAAATACTCATATTAATATTGCATTTTTCTGTCATCTGATACATATTTATCATTTAAATATTTTGTACATAACTTTGTCAACAATTTTTCTATTTTTTCACTTATTATTTTTAAGACATCAATTATAATTTCATCACCACCTGGAATTTTTCTCTTCTTCATAAATGTAACTGCATATCTCACTTCATTTAAAACTATGGACAATTGAAAAAAAAGTAGTAATTGATGGAATATATTTTTTTTTGTTTTTTTTTTATTTCTATAACTCTTCCATACATTTCAAGATCCTATCTCTCTTTTCAGCATTAGTTTCATTCTTTTTTTTCTTATTGCTAAAATAAGTTTCCAACTAATATCAAAATGGTGTTTTACATTTTTGAGATGTTTACTTTCTTCTATAGCTTTTTTTGTTTGCTGATTCACATTTATATTTTCTTATGTCTTTGGTTTTAACACATATTTTATTGCAAAATAAAGATTAAATTATATTACATAATACATTTTACATAAATTAATATACAATATATCGATAATAATTTAAGGTCTAACAATTACAGTGTATTGGTAGCTTGACTAAACTTTATTTAGCTGAAAAGATGTCAGTCAGAGTGAATGTTTGTTCTCTATTCTTTATTTTAGACAGTTTGTTATAAAAAAGTGACTGAAACTTCTGAGATGTGAGTAAAACAAAAATGACACTTCAGAAACCATAGTGTAAAAAGGATGAGGGCAGTTATAATATTAATCTGTTGGGGAAACATCCTCTATTTATACTACTTACTAAATAAGTGAGAGAAAGGATATGAGATCTAGTGATTGAAATTACTGTTTCAGTATGTTTGTAATGCTGGACAATTATTAAAAAAGTGCTCTATTGTTTCTTATTCCTTGTGACAAGGGAACATATTAAGTCTATTTGCAAAAAAACTTTTTTTGAGCAAGAAAGATAGTGATAGAAAGAATCTCAAGATGATTTTAGTTAAAAAATCTGAATATTTTCACTCCAAATATCAAAATTTTAATCTTTTAATTATCTGTTTATTATTAAATTTAAGTATAGATTGTGGTCAGTTAATTAGCTTTTCTTTCTGTACTATATGTAACCCAGCAATTAATTTTTGTAGCAAATAATTTTTGATCTGGTGCTGTATATTTAGATATAGATGGGATTGATCCTTCAATGAAAGGATTTTTGATTGGTGGTGGAGTATCTTATAGAGTAATCAATATGAATCTTGGCATCTAAGCATACAAATTAATAAATCTAGTGATCCCATTTATTGCTTTCTGAAGATATGCTGAGATGCAGTGTAATGAGATTGCATTGCATTTGGCATGCTTTTGCATTGATTTGGTGCTAATTGATACCATTTTTTTTGTTTCAGATCAATTCATTGCATAAAAAATTTATTTTGTTCATAATTGATGAAGTTTTATTTGATGGTAAGCATATAACATGAGGTTTTTGAGAAGATCAAAATATTAATGAGAGATAATTTTTCATGTACAACAAATATGCTTTACATAATGAATTAATTGTATTTTCTGTAGAGATAACTCCTTTTTGAATCATTTTACAAAACTCTAGTTATTCAGTGCTTCTTATTGGATCTTTTTTATATTTTTTCATAAGCCTTCTATTTATACATTGTCTTACTTCAGTATAAAATTTATTGGTAAATAAGTTTTATGACAATTCTATATATTATATATATTTCTGCTATTTATCCACACTCACACACATATATATATATATACAAATGGAAAATTAATAATAGTTAAATTATCTATTATCTTTCGCAATTATGATTACACATTGGTATGCCATTTTATGTAGTAGCAAGTCTTTCATACTACAGCAATAGCTTATATTCACTTTAGTAGAGCACATAATATAAATAAATTTATTTTTATAAAAAGTATATTTATCGTGTATGAAAAACCCATATATTGAGAAACATTTTTATGTAACAAAGATTTTTTATCAATTGTATATATGAAGAAATAATGATTAGCTGATATCTAAGTGTGGATTGCCAATTATATTTATCAGCAAAATAATTTAAAATTAAAATTTTATAAATTAAAAACTAAAAATTGTAAAAAAAAAAAAACATGTTTCCGTAGTTGTTATTTAATAAATCTAAATAAAAAAAAATTAAAGTTTACTTACCTTTGTAATATTGCTGTTGTTTTTTTTTTTTTTGTTTGTTTGTTTGTTTTGTTTTTGCAGTAATTATATTTAATTACAGTTCTTAATAGGATATCAGTTATTTTCCTATTGATTTTATTCATATTTGAACTATCTCCAGCATTTATTGATATTTTAAAATTATTTACAAGTTTTAATTTAATTTCACTGTAATGTTTCTGAACGGTAGAATTATCAACTGTGAATACTGGTTCTGGCAGTAATTTCTGATTATCAATTTTGTTTTAACACTTATATTTATTTAATCAAAATCACTTCCTGTGGTGTATTTGTTAACAACATTACAATCTTAAAAGTCATTTTTTATTAATCAAAATATAATCCTATTCTGCTGTACTTTCATCTAGATGCATTCATGTCCAATACTTAACATTTTTCTTAAAGTATTCATAAGGCACTATACTGGGTTTTTCTTTTTCTGAAAACTTCATAAGACTATGTCCTTTCTCATTTCTCACATCATAATTAAAAGTACTTGCAACACTTTTATTTTTAAATCCTTTATCAATTATAGGATTAAAGTCTATCATAACAATTTTAAAATATTGATTGGGATAATCAAAAGTCTTTTGTGCATCTATATAAAAATTTTCTACTTCAGTTACAATGAGAATTTTTGGGTTCATGAACCTGAATTCTTTGCATTTGGTATTTTCCATTAAGTTGAATAACTAATCTTGCCACTCTATCTGACATATCATTAATCTCCACAATGCTATTCTTCCACTTTTTGTTTACAATAAATCCCATTCCATTGTGTTTCAATGTTTTTGATTTTGTAGTAAAATATATATCCACTTTTTAAGTCAATTGCCATTTTTATTTTCTTATAACTTCACAAGTCCATCAATGTACCATTTGATAATAGACAATACTTCTCCCAATTCATGCAATTTATTTTATTGAAAAGTAATTTGCAATTGTAGGTACCTAAATAAAAACTCATCACCAATAGCAACCTGGGTCTGCAATTAGGGAATTCTTAATAACCTTTGACTTGGCCATTAATTGCTGCCTTGATTGGTGACTTTACAACCTCCTTGGAATAAAGGTCATAATTTAGTTTTATCTTCAAGAAAACTTAAGTGATATTTCAGTTAAGAATTATCAGACAAATGAGTACAACAACCATATCATTTTCTGATTTAAGCTCAGAGGTAAAAATCCAATAAACTCACCATGCTGGATGATGCAAATTTAGTAATAACAGTTGCAACTACAAGGATGTATGAAGTTGACATTAGAAATTTGCCCTGATCAGTTTCTTTATGGTGTCAAAATGGAATCAAGACATCTCCTTTCAGTTAACAGCAAACTGCTTTCTGCAGCCATGAATATATATAATTTTAATGTGTGTACACAATTTGATAATGTAATTTGATTTTAAAATTATATATTCATGAAAACATCAACAAAACACCAATAATGCAGTTATAATAATTGAGAGAGAGAGATAAATCACATTTACATATTTATACATTAGCATGCATATATTAAACCCTTCCATATTGTAATGAGTCCATTGTTTTCTCTATTGTCACTTTTTTGTAATTTTTCAAGCATTAGTCTGTATAAGAATTCAATAAATTGGGCTTCATTTGGTAGAAATTTGTTACAAACAAAAAACATTCTAAAGAATCATATTAGAACTTTTCAAATATTAAAAAGGTAATAATAAATGGAGAACAAAGAATGTAAAACATCATTCAATGATCTATAGAAAAACACTTCAGAAAATGAATAAAACCTTTTTTATTGCCAAATTTATTTTTAAAATGTGAATAAATAAATGTTAACCTTTAATAAGTCTATCAAATTCTGCCTTAAAATATTAAAATTCCTTTATAATTTTTAGATATCTTGAAAAGTTCTAAAACAATGCTAGTAATGACATATTGACAACCAGTTTCTTGTTAATATTATGTTAGAAGTTATTACTTTCTACTTTTAAAATAAAACATATATGTATAAAGTAAAAATGTAATAATGTTTTCTTTTAATTTTTAATAATTATTACATAATTATTGTATAAAAATAATCATGAATCTTTAATTAATTACACAAAACAACTATCTTTTTTCTGTTACAAAAATCTTCTTGATGCAATTTCACAAATGCTTTTGAGATTGAAGAACAAAAAATGGAAGCCATAAAGCATGTGGAGCAGGTCTAAACTACTTTGATCTTACCACTTTTTGTTTATACTGGTCCTTTTAGATTTTTTTAAATTAAATAAACAATATTCAAAAATATATAATTTTGCTTTTTAAAAAAAATAAAATAGGAAATATCCCAATAGATAGCTGTACAAGCATAATTTAAAGTTACGTGACAACAATGAGTTTTACCTAAAAAACATTTGTGTCAAAATGAGGAAAGTTAGAATATTCATTTGAATATCTTCAAAATAAATATATAAACTTAATATCCTTTTCTTACGTTATGTAATAAAAATTGATCATTATGATGAAGAAGAAGAAATGCAAACAATACAATATCTAAATGATGCTATATTTCTAAATTTAACATTATTAGATTAAACATTACTGCATTTGTTTTTGTAGCAGCAACCATTTTCTTATAATTATTGTGAATGTATCTATATCTTTTGCAACATGAATTAGAAAATTAAAATTTTATGAAAGCAGCAATTCTGCTGAGATTTTGAAAAAAACAGTTTTTCCATTTTGTACTAGTCCAATAATGCATGGGATAAGTTAAAAACAATTGTGGAATGCCCATATTAGTAAATAATAAAATTTATGTGTGTAGATATCTGCACACACATCTAAAATACCAAAAAGTAAAAAGTATTCAAGTAACATATATAGTAACATATAAAAGTGTTGTAATTAACATAGGTAGGAATGAAAGGAATGGTTGGTTATTTAAATGGAAGATATGTGTAATTAGAATAAAAACCAGTTGTTGAAATTAGTGGTAGTAGTCAGTTATGCATACTGTGGCCACTAGGTGATGCTGCAGTATCATTGAAAAACACCAAGAAGCCTGGAAGTATGGGGAACCTGGTACCATCAATCTGTCACATGACTCAAGTTCTGCAAAATTATTTACAGTAGCTTGTTCAATGCAAATACAAAAATGAAACATTTACGCAACTATTTATCACTTTCTAAATGTTAAAATTGTGCATAGGTTAAATGTTAATTTTTAATTTTAAAAATAACAAACTTTAAGTGAAAGAAAATGCAATTAATAGAAAGCTAATAATGGATTTTTATGTTGTAAACTTTGCTTGTAAGCAAATGCAATAGAGAGGTAAAATTTAATATATAAACCTCATATTTCATCAGTAATAGAGAGATATAGGAATACTCAAATTTGATTTTGCAGGATGGAAAAATTCAATGACCACCTGCACCAAGGACATCACAGACAATCAACCAATCCAATGCCTAACAACTCAGACTGAAAGAAAATTGGTAATATTTTTTGGTACAAATCTATTTTAAAAACTTATAATATTTAAATGAAGCTAGCTATAATGAATGTTTGTTAAATTGTAAATTCTCAATTACTTAAAATTCTATTTTCTATTCTAATTATTTTATTTTATTTCTAAATTCATATGTTATGATATGCCATAATTTCAAAGCAGAGAATAATTAATTTAGTATTATAGTGTTCCCACCATCTGCCATTTTTCATTTTAATTCTTTGTGCTGTTAGTTAGACACCAATTTCTGTTTTTATATTTTATAGCTACTTTTAATTTTTAAATAGTATATTTTTGAAAGTACTCAGAGGAATTTTTTTTAAAGGTTTATGGATTATTATATCTGTTAGTTAGATAACATCCAGGAATGATTGGGAGGGTATATGTGTTTGTTAGACACCAATTTCTGTTTTTGTATTTTATAGCTACTTTTGTTTTTTAAATAGCTAGGGTTCGGGCCCCACATTGGGCACCAGTTGTAACGATCCGGAGAAGGAGACTTCACGTAAACTGCACTACAGGGCGCTATCTAGGCATTTGAACCTAGAAAAATTTATAAAGTAGGCAGATACGTAAGTCAAAAAAAAAATTTTTTTTTTCCTATTTTGATTCCGGTCGTTAGCCCATGTCACTAGCTCAGTGGAATAGCAGAGATTAAATAATATAATATCTTATCTAATTATATTTCAATATTAAAAAAATAAATAAAATAAGCCACTGCCAGTAATTAACATACAAACATTTATTTATGCACATATATATAAGATTTAAAATTATTTTAGTATTAGTTTTACATTTTAACATTTAACATTATTTTTAACTTTACCTTAGATTTTAATTTACATTTTTAATTTCTATTATATTATCAGTTTACATTTTAATTAAGTTCACACAGATAAATTTATGAAAGCTTGTTTATAATGTTGAATATAGATCGGTTACATAGATTTCACGGTCAAAAACATTTCAAAGTAAACATAAACAATCAAAATACAAAATTATTGATTACTGACAATTGCGGAGGGAAATTTATATGTAACCCAATAGTATTCACCATAAGATACTTGCATTGTCACCAATAACTTAAAAGACATCCGAATAAATACATTTTAGATACTCACCGTAAGGTATCATTATTTATCAAATGTCTATATATTTTGATCAAATATGAAAACCCAAAACATACTTAACCGATAACCAATCCATGCAAGCGTCTATAAACAACTTAAATTTAATGCATTTTTATTTAGGGTCAAGTATGAATAGACCACATAGATTTGCATTTGAAAATAAAATATTCTGTCCCTATTTAACCTTAGGCTAAAATTCGCAGTCAAACTGGCATCAATCCATCTGATACATCGATGTATTCAATGTAGTACGGAATACGGCAGCACCAAAAAGGTTAAGAGAAGATATTGACTCTCATTAGACAGGAATATTACTTCTATCTAACGAGAAGAACAATAAAAAAAAAACTCCATAGAAAGGAACTGCGCTCTGCGTCTTATAATTCCTTCCATAGGCAAAACGGGAGAGTGCGGCGTATGAAGCGATTCTGCCAGTAGCGAATCTCCGACTACATCTACTAACTACATCAATATATCCAATCCATTGACCCAATCGAACAATGACACGAATAACCTAAGATTACCCTCCCCTAATATAACTTTACAAATCTATACAGCCATTCACGCCCGACTTAAGTTTAACATTTATATAATTTACCTTAACGGAAAACAGAAATCATAATAAAACTTAAAGAACAAAAAAGTAAATAAATAAATGGAAATGATTTTAAATATATATAAAAAAAGAAATACATCAAATAACATTATTAATAAATTAAGTTGGTCAGATAAGATAATATTGCAATCATTTAACTCTGGAAAGTTTAATTTAATGTTCATTATTTATAAAGTTCTTACGGTTTAAAACAGTTCCTCTTTATCCGTTGCTTGCCATGAACGTGAATTCCCACGCCGTCCTAAGATTGATATTCTGTTGGCTGATTTATTTATCCATCCGGAGGTTTTTGTTTTAACTGGTCCTCAATGTAGAAAAACGATAGTTCATTTCTCTTTCTTTCCTAGCAAAACTGAAGGGATTGAATCGTGCATCTGTTTCAATCCCTTCTTCACTTCCGCACTACCACATATCTCTCACATCGTAATTAATCATTCACTAACTCACTGATTAATAATTTCCAAATTTTCCTTTTATACGTATTCGAAGGATTGACTTGGGATTATGTCATCGATGTGATGATCCTTTTCGTTGAGGTCCGATTTCCCAATGGATTTATTTCATTTGCTAAAAGTTTCTATTGTTTTCCTATCTGACCGATGTTTTTACATTTAAATGCCCAAGGCTGGTTTACATTTGACTAATTAAATTTATCATTTCCATTTCTGATTAATTAACCTGTTTTCCAAATCAAAGATATATTTAAAGATAAATTTAAAGATATAATTTTATTTCCAAATCTTTTTAAAATTTAGTTTTAAAATACTTTTTCTTTAATAAAGTTTTATTTTAATAATTTTTCATTATCTGTGCGATTTAATATATAAGAGTTTAAGATGATATTTAATTTCAATTTTTAATTCTTAAAGAAAATTTTTAAATGCGAACTTTTTAATTTACTTTCATGTTTAATAAATAAAAAAAAACAATGTAATGAACATCTGTGCTCGTTACACTATATTTAATTACTTAATAAGTTGCAATTATAAATTTATTTAAACGCACATTGATTATGTAAGTAATATTTACTAAGGCTATAAACCTCAAGAATATGTGCATTCATAGGCTTTTATTATAGTTTTTTTTCTTTTATTTCATAGGCTTATTTGCATTTTACTCATTCTTTATCAAATTCTTCATGCAGGAGGGAGTGCTTTATATATTAGACCATTTTCTGTTTTTGTAATTTAAATTTTATAGCATTTTGATTTCTTTTTGATTTGTATTTTAGAAGGATTTATTTGATTTATAATATTTTGATTTATTTGCCTTAGGCATTTTAATTTTATATCGATTTCAAAGATTTTTGGATAAAAATTTGTGCAAGCAGAAGCGATGGTTGAGAATTTGTTCTATTTGTTTGCCTTAGACATTTTAATTTTCCCATTTCTTGCCTCGGCATTTAATTTTACATCAATTTCAGTGATTTTTGCATTTTAATTGTCCATTGATTTCAGCAATTTTTGTATTTTAATTTTCTGTCAATTTCAGTAATTTTTGGATAGAAATTCACCACTTGCAGGCTTCTTGGTGATGTGTTGTGGTAGTTCTTGGTGGTACTGCAGTATCACCTAGTGGCCTCAGTTCACATAACTGATAACTACCAAATTAGTTATTCATTTTTAAGACAGAAATCTTAAAACAGAATTTAAAGATAGTCAGGGAAACTTTTAGATAACTTCAGAGAAAAATAAAAGGATTAAGCCACAAGGGGAGATGGACAAGCTTTCATATCCAATGACCTCCCAACTGAAGGTTGCTAATGGAATCAGGTGATATTTAAAGGCCACTTCAGTCTTGATTATAATTTTAATAAACTTTTGACAAAACTATAGTTCTATAAATAATTGTATTACTATTGTATAAGTTAAATTTGGTATTATATATGTATTATTATTGAATAGTCAACTGAAGTGACAATTATTATTTGTTAAAAGGGCCAGACCTAGAAAGTTTTAAATTAATACTAATACAACAATCCCTCAATATTTCTGAAGTATATTTCTGTTTATCAGAATATTCTTTTTGCTCATATTCCCTATCTTCAATATTAATATTTTTTCAATCTTCATTACGCCCTTATCAAATCTTATGTGTATAACGTCTACAGCAGTTTCAAAAGCACAAATAACAAATGACTGATTTTTTATTTATTTTACTATTTTGTGAAATGATAATTTGCTCTTTGGCCAGTTTCAGAATATGTAATATTTAAAAACTAAATCAAATATTTTTATTTAATGACATAAACAAAGTGCTTTATGTCTTCTTTTAAGTATGGAAGAATTGCTATCATTATTAGCTTTATGTTTTGAAGCCAAATTTTTAAAAACTAACATAGAAATTTAATATAACACATTCTGCTCTCTGAAACACTGAAAAATTACAACTAAAAATTTGTGTGTAACTAAATCCAAAACAAAGAGAGTGTTGCAAGACAAAAAAAAAGTAATGCTTTTATGCAATCAAATAATGTATATATGCATGACTTTTATACATTTTAAATTAATTTATGTATAGTTAAGTTTTTAATTACTTTTTTTTCCAAAACAAAATTTATTGTTCAAGGCTTTGAAGAAAAATAGTTAGTCTGTTAAACTACCAAGTCTATTATTTGAAGTTGCAGGCAAGTGAGTATTTTCCATGTAACTATATATTTTATGTATTTGTAATAACAATAATAAAGAAACTTATATATATATATATAATAGTTTATTGTAATAAACTTATATATATATATATAATAGTTTATTGTGCTATAAAAATACATGTAAATCAATCAGACTTCAGATATTTCAACATATTTCTTACCATTTGTGACATCAAGATTTTAAGCCTCATTTGATAATAATAGATTCTTTAAATACATGTATAGTAAGAGAGGATGATGTGAAAGTTTTTAAATGAGTGTTTATATTATAAATTTTAAAAATAAAGACGGCATTGGAAATTCTGAAATGTAATTGGTTGTATACATTTCTCCAATGCAATAGTCAATTATTACATACATTTCTTACAATATGAGATTTATTGATGCATTGATTGTTTTGTGGATAAAATTATTCACATTCTGGGAATAATTTGTGTGATATCCCATTAAATATAAATATATTTGAATGCAAATTACTCAACCTTTAAGATAAAACAAATCATAATTAGATAGATATAAAGATAGATGGGCAGATAGGTAAATATGTAGGTAGGTAAGTAGATAGATAGATAGATAGATAGATAGATAGATAGATAGATAGATAGATAGATAGATAGATAGATAGATAGATAGATAGATAGATAGATAGATAGATAGATAGATAGATAGATAGATAGATAGATAGATAGATAGATAGATAGATAGATAGATAGATAGATAGATAGATAGATAGATAGATAGATAGATAGATAGATAGATAGATAGATAGATAGATAGATAGATAGATAGATAGATAGATAGATAGATAGATAGATAGATAGATAGATAGATAGACTGAAAGCGAGACAAATAGATAGATTTAAATTTTTGGGGGTTGGGGATACGTATATTTCAAGAATGTTTTATTTGAAGTACATAGACAAAAAAGATAAAAGTTTTCAAACCAGGAGATAGTTTTCTTCTCTTTGAGTATCAATGAGTGCTTTGCTATCCTTATAACAATATGAAAGTTAGATAATAAAAATAAAAAAACGTTTTCTGTCTGGATGAATTAGTGTTAATACTAGATAGAGAATTATTTGCAAATTTTAATCTATGTGATTGATTTAATATTCATTCTTTCTAGACTAAGTGTTTTCGACAACTAACTCTTTATTTATGAAAATGAGGTAATGAAAGAAGTTTGGCGAATCTTGTAAAAATTATATTTTACTAATTGCATGAGTCTTCAAAACTTTTAAATTTAACCAACTCCTAAAATCATATGAATAAAGATATATGTAAAAAGCAAATGATCTTTAATATGCATTTATGCCAGAATTTGGTTCAAAAGTTGGCTCATATCCTGGCCCACATATGTTTCATAATCATATAGCAAAGTATGTTTAATGTTTTACATCTTGACAGAAAACTAAATAATAATAATTCATAATCTAATAAAAAAAAATGATTAGTAAATATCTTTCGTATTTATCCTAGATGATGTCATTTAAATAAATGCACTCATGTAATGCTATTCTTGTAAAATGAATTGTAGTAATCTGGTATAAATAAATACTCGTCACATGATCACCACTTTTTATGCTTGTGTATTACTGTTGTTAAAACAACAATACGTATAGTGAGTTTTGCCTGTTTTTTAATAAATAAATACTAACATATATTGATCAAAACGTGTGGGGAGAATGATGTAGGCCAACTAATGAAGAAAGTTTCTGCCAAAAATGCTTTTTGGGACCTGCTTGTTTTTTACATATATATGTGTGTGTTTGTATAGTTTTATTGTATACTGAAAAAAATCATGCGTGATCAAGAAAATGCAAGGAGTGTTAAATGAAGAATATTCATTGCTGGGAGGTAATTAGGGATAGATTAATCTTTAACTGGGTTTAAGGTTTAATTATATCTGGACAGCAAATTAAATAATAACTTATAGCCTAATAAAATTGATTTATAAATAATCTTTAATATTTATCCTTGACTATAGCAACAAATTGAGTGCATCCATGTAACACTATACTTGTAAATTAAATTTATATATATAAGTACGAGAGCGTGTGTGCCATTGAGTTTGAATATATTTGAACATTAATGTTATAATATATATCTCAGACTATCATTTCTGGAATGGAGAGCCAGATGTCTCAAACCTCTAAATTGTATTCTAATGTAAATTCTTGAGGATCATTAACAGTGAGATAGGATCGTCTGAATGTTTTAGGAAGATAATTTACAATATCATAGATTTCAAAAATGGAAAAGTTCACTGAAAAATCTAAAATCTGATGGGTTGCTTGCCCCAATGAATATTAATCCCTTTTTTTTCTTAATTGTAAGAAAGTGCTGAAAAATATTTAGGCTAAAGAAGATGGTTGAAATCTTTATTTTCAATTTCATCAGTCATTAAAATACTGAACTAAGTTTTATCATTCAAGAGGATTATATTTTTGTTGATATTACCAATAATCTATGTTCTGCAATATCATGGTCTTAAAAAATGTCAAACATGCCCTGTGATGTTTCATTTAACACCATCATTATCACTTTCAGTCAATTATTGATCCACTATAGGATGAATGTCAATCCACTTTGTTCAATCTCTAGCTTTTTTTTCACAACATACTATCAAACGTTTTATTTCATTCATCTAAATAACATTTGGTCTTTTTCTACTTTTTAAAAAACTATTGGGTCTCAGTTTAAGACTTCAACTATTCATTTCTTATTATCTCTTCTAGTAATATATCCATTTCAGCCATTCTTTCAAGGATGTCAGTAATAACTGTTTGTTCTCTTACTTGTGTATTTTAATTCTGATTCTTTCTTTTTTCTCCTGGCATACATCTCTCCATACTTCCTTGAATGTACTAGTCTCTATGGTGCTTTTTTTATTACATGCTGAAATCTCAGAGCCAAAATGAGAACTGGTAAAATATATTTTATTAAAACTCTAGGAATGTTTACTTTTAATATCAAAACAGGCAAAACTCACTATACATATTGACCCACACAGCAAGCTATAGTAATCAATGGATGCTAGAAGGCTTGTGCATAAAATTCCCATCTAATGCCTACTCATCCAATATCCCCAGACTAGTTTCTGGCTTGTGGCCTTCATCAATGAGGAACCTGGGATCTGAGAGCACTGCATCTAGATCTGCGCCTCACTGATGAATGCCATAAGCCAGAAACTAGTCTAGGGATATTGGATGAGTAGGCACTAGATGGGGATTTTATGCACAAGCCTTCTGGCATCCATTGATTACTCTAGCTTGCTGTGTGTGCCAGTACGTATAGTGAGCTTTGCCTGTTTTAAACAACAGTTATATACAAGCATAAGAAGTGGTGGTCATGTGATGTTTATTTACTTTTAATATTAACTTTTTTCTATCAAATACATTTCATCCAAGTTTAATTCTATGAATAATTTCATCCATTATGATTTAATCAGCACTAATAATCTCACCAAATTATTTGTAATTGTTATCACCTTCTTATTATCAATCTTTATTTTCTTCTTTTGAGAAAATCCAATGAACATTACTTTAGTCTTTTTAACATTTGCTTTTAGTTCTACTTTCTTACTTCCTTAAGCTTTGAAGTATTATTTGCAAAAGCAAGCATATCAGCTACAAAATTCATATGACTTAAATAATTATCTCCATATACTTTTTTCTCATTTAATCCACAAAAAAACTTATTGTAAAAGTGTTGACAAGGTTTTGGAGTTATGGGATCTCCCTGCCATACACCCTTATCAATGGTATTTTATTGTCACCATGTAATTTAATCACTACTTTTGCATTTTGACAAATATTCTTTAGAATATAAAAAATTCTGGGTCTATATATTTATGGTCCAAAGTTTTAATCACTATGAAAATGTTTATAGAATCAAATGACTTCATAATCTATAAATATAAATAAAGAGAGATATATTTAGCCTTAGTGTTTCTAGGAAACCATTAATTATTATTGACAACCCTAAAGTCAAATTGCTTTTTTTTAATCTAGTACCCAATAATAGCATTTTTATTTTGAGTTTAATTAGAAATAAAAGACTTATAAATATTAAAAATATTTATATCTCAAAGAAAAGAACTTTATTGATGACCATAGGGTTACATTTGCAATAAGACACTTCATATACATATAGTTACATTGCTAGTGAGTAAACCAAGTTTAAGTTTGCATCTGTGATGAACAAAAAAAAATTAAATTAGAAGGGGAAAATATTTGAACATATGTATACGTTAAATTTGTGAGCACTGCTTGCTGTAATCAGTGTTCTCAAAAGTCTTGGGTTATCATTGTTCAATTTGCAAACCTGAATTTGTATGTATATTGCAGTGCTGGGTTTAGTTTGCTTTCAAGTGTTTGATTTCTGATTTTGTTGTTACTGTCCTCTATATTAATAGTATGCAATCAAAGACAACATTCTCTGTTTTTTTTATTTGTAGATACTTGCCACATCTTTTTTTTTTAAATATTGGTTGATGGCATAAATTGTTGGTTGTTGGGAGCCATCTTAGAGGTTTGATTGTTGTGTTATCAGTGACCAGGTTGCTGCATAGATGTCTGGATGTGCAATTTTATTGTCTCTGGCTCGTAGTTTTGCCAGTTTGATATTGAAAGTTGATGGATGTCACCTTGTGTTGTTACCTTAAGTGAATATGCATCTAGTAACCAGTATGCATAAAGCACAAAAGTGGCTGCACAGACTGATGGAATAGAGCCTTTGCAATATGAATTAAAGATTGTTTGAAGGGTTGTGTTAGATTGTCTATATACTCCTATCATAATAAAGCGAATTCTGTCTAGTGCCAGACAAAGATAGAATAGATGTTCCTGTGTTTCTTCAGCCCTGTGACACAGGGTACAAAAAGGATCAATGTTAGTGTATAGTCTCTGATATCTCAGAAAATATGTCATGGGCAGTACATGTAGATTTAGTCTCAGCAAAAAAATCAAAATACTTTGGCTCCAGGGACATTTTTTAAACTTATGGAGTAATTGTATATTGTTGATTTTCAGCATTGTCAGATTGGTGTCATGGCTTGGATTTGGATGGATTAATGAATAAATTTGCCAGTATGAATGCTTGTATATTGTCTGAAGAGATATCTGTGGAGATGTGGTTTTTATATAATTGATCATTGATGATAGTTGGTCATAGGCAGGGGGTGATCTATCTGTTAATGTTATTTGAAGTAGGCATTCAAGCATTGGAAAGTGTTTGACTGTGGATGCTATTAAGTTTGTGGCCTTCTGTAGATGGAAAATATAAATACTATGAAGTCCTAGTCCATTGTGAATAGGTGGTCTGGTAAGTTGTTTTTCAGATATTGACACAGTCTTCCTCTGCCACAAGAGCTTATTACATAGAGAAGAGATTTTTGTTTATAAAACCTTTAGAAAAAGTGATAATGGGTGAGTAATAGGTGATTTTTGTTATGGCTAGCTAGTTAAATAGCTGGATCTTGGAGTATATTGAAAGATATGCCTTTGAGGTGAAGTAGTCATTCGCTCTGTTTCTTTTTTGAGTTTGGGTATATTTTTATTAGGAGTTTAATTATAGTATATTAAGGACATTATCAATTAAAAAACTAAAGCGGCGAACTATACACCAAAGGTGGGTCTCATTTTAGATTGTTTCCTAGTTTTTAAATAAAGAAGGGAGAACAAACACCAATAGTATATTCATGAAAAAAATCCAAATAACACATGTTGCAAAACATTTTCACCGGTAAACAAACTCTCTAATAAAGGATATATAAAATGGTTAGAAGATTTTTACTGACTTATAGCTGTAAACAATAAAAAATATTTAATGGAGATATTTTAAATATTTTTTTACTTAGTCCGCTATCATATAATTAAACCCAGAATCAATTAAAAACTAGAGTAATTTGAACGTATGTCGATCCAGAAATTATATTTTATTTCTTTAATCCCCCTATAATTTAAAAATGAACTCCATATCAGTTTATTTCCAAGTTTTTAATTAAAGTGATATCAGACATCAGTACTATATAAGTATGCTTAATTACATCATATCTGAACTCAAAATAAAAAAATGGGGGAATATCTATTTAAGTATTTTTAATGTTTACATCTGCTAGATCAGGGGTGGCCAACTTTTGTGTTCATAAGATCTACTTTTTATTTTTAAAATGTGTTGCGATCGACTTGTTATTATAGACGGTCGACTTGTTGTCATAGGCATAGTCTAAGTGGATGGAGGTGTGAAATATATACTATTTTTATATATTTTCCTAGTAAAAAATAATTATTTAACGGGCCAAAAAACTCATGTCCGGGAGAATTAAAGCAACCTGAATAATTATTAACAATATTTATTAATTCATATTAGCTACATTAAGTCAAGATTAAAAATATTATTTTTAATAATGATACGACTTAATGGACTTCGCGTATCTAGAATTGAAAAAAAATTTAAAACAAAAACAAAAATAACAAAAAACCTTGAAAATCTTGACTTAATTTGTTTCACTCGTTATCTGACAGCTCTTGCTAGATTGGCTTCGCGATCGACCAAAATTGGCGTTGCAATCGACCGGTGGACACGATCGACTTGTTGGCCACCCCTGTGCTAGACTATAGAAATCTTTTAATTATTATATAAATGAGAGAGTTTGTTTACTGGTAAAAAAGATTTGAAGGTTTGTGACACTGATTATTTACACATCTATAGTTTTAACATCCAATCTACTTCCTTTATTCAAAATCTAGAAAATAAATTAAGTGTAATCTACTTTTAGTTTATAGAGATCAGACAAATAAACTACTGTTGGTGGACGGCATGTGTTCAAGTTGTTCCAGATTTTAATTGTGCTTAATTATATCTGAATTCATAGTAAAAATTCTTGCAATATCTTACTAAATATTTGGAATATCTTATTAAATACAATATTTATATCCCTAAGCCTATGAAAAATTATATATATATTCTAGGAGAGATTTTGTTTACAGGTTAAAAAGATTTGAAAAGTTATTAAACTTTTTGTGGCATTTTAATTTTTTTTATATAACAATAAGTGGATTGCTTTTCTTTTAATTTATAAAGGATCGGATAAATAAAATATGATAATTGGATACGTTTTCATGTTGTTTCAGTTTGTAATCAGTTGTGTGCATAATTACATTAAGGCTGAACTCAAAATATCACACAGAATATCTCATAACATATTTTCACTGGTTTATCTCTTATGTATAATCCCTATTTTGCCTGTGTCTGAATGAATTATTTTCAATGCTGTTTAATTAGTTGTTTTAATGTACTTTATTAAAATTGCTTGCTTTAACAAATTACAAAACTTAATAAGTAACTATACCTAAAGCACTCTTAAACCTGGAGCCTAATTGTAAATATAGGGGATTTTAACTCAGAGTTTCAAGCCCCTTCACTGTCCACACTATCTTATACTACTGATACACACGATCACACACATACAGAAAAGATACACAATCACCAGTATAAGTATTTCATGCTAAACTAGCACTCATCAGTTTAGCATGAAATATATATATATTGGTGATTATTTATCTTTTCTGCATGTGTGTGGTCGTGTGTATCAGTAGTATGAGATAGTGTGAATAGTGAAGGGACTTGAAAGTCTGAGTTCAAATCCTCTATATTTATAAGTAACTATACCTAACTAAACCATAATTTATATTACGAACATATTTTGTAAAAGAAATAATTCCACATTTTATATTTAATAATCTGTCATTTTTATTACAAAGTATATTTTCTGTGAAGGAAAGAATTCTGCCATTAATAAAAAAATGCTTGAAAAAAATCAGTACATGTGCTTTTAACTATAGAGGTATAGGATTTACATCATGAAGAAAATGTGATTACAGTATATAAATTCATGTTTGAAATATGATATTTAGTGAGATAAAAAATAGATGTTGTAGTACTGTATTTACATTTAGTTTTGGTTAGCCTATAATTGAAGACGTGTAGTTTGATATTGTGTAGTTCATGCTAATTTCACCATTAATAACTGTCCATAGTACTTTCAAATTTATATATCAAACAGGTATATTTAAAATTTTTAATTTTAATTTAGAACCTTAATTTGATTATGAGCATTTTATTCAGAGCAAGTAATTCTGCAAAGCAAAAAAAAAAAAATTAATTCTATAATATTAAAATCTTTTCTTTAATTTATATTAAATCTTTAAAAAAATTGTTAAAGCAATTAATTTAAAAAAAACTGCCTTTATTCTCACATTTATTTCTATAATATTGAAATGTTTAGTTTACATTAAATTTTAAAAAGAATAGTTAAAGCAACCAATTAAAAAAAAGGCCGCCTTTACATAGGCCAGATACACCTTGCATATATATAAATGAAACTTTATCCAAGTACATCCATATATAATTATAGTAATATATATACCAATATTTCATTTACATCTATAATCCGCGAAAATCTTCATTTTAATATACATATCAAAATACAATTAGCATTGACCAAGTTGTATTTTTCTACTATCTGGAGATACATGCCTTTATTATAGGGTTCAATTTTTAAAAGAATTTTTTGGACACTTTATTTACTTATAAATTATATATGCTTAAGATCACCTTAAAAGCTGTTTTATTTTTATTTTATTCATAAAGTAATTAACTGTAATAATTGGAGTGACCTGCTTGCATACTTACATTTTTTTAATTTTTAAAGTAAACTTTATATTATATTAATTCTGGCCAAATTGTTCAAGTTGTCTTAATCACATCTGTAATCTATTGAAAGCAATGTGCTTTCACTGTAATTAATGTAACTTTTTCTTCCATGTGTCAAAGCATTGGCCAGGAAGCGAACCTGGGACAACTGCTTGTAAGGCAGCTGTGCTAACCACTCGGCCATCAATGCAAATGTAACTTTTTGTATTAATTTTTTTTGAAAATTATTAATCATGTAATTGTAATGAATTATCACGATAATAGAAAAAAAAAACAAGTTTTTATTTTATATATAAAAAAAAAAACATTTTGTCCACTCGGAAACAAAATATTATTTGTATTGAATTTTTTTTTTTACTTTTAACATGATACAAGCACTTTTATAATTTTTTTAAAAGTACGACTATTAATATTTATTCATATTATTTACATACTCATTATTACTTTTAATATATAAAGTCTTGCAATAAGGCTTTATTTGTTGCAATTATTCAAATCTTTATGACATTCTTGATACTTAATTTCTTTCCCATAGTCAATTTTCACTTTGGATCATTTTAGCTCCCATTGTTATTTCCTTATTGTAATCCATTCTTAAGCATAACCCTCTTCATTTTCTTGACAGAAGTAAATGTGGATCTTCTGCTCATGAGTTGTGTATATGCACCACTAGGCCAGAAATCCAGAGGTGCACGTTTTTAATTTGATAGAAGTAATAAAATATAAATATGATATTATAAATATATTTAGTTATAGTAATGTAACTCTTTTTAGATTGGTATTTATTAACCTATCATATTGTTATATGTTTTAATATGTCTGTTATCTGTTTTAATTATTAAATGAGTTTAGAATAAGCTTTATTTAAACTTTTCACATACATTCATCTGCTAGAAATAACACACAAGTTAGTATAAAATACTATGTTTTATTTGGTATTATTCTCTTTCTTCTTCAGGTATTACTAGCTTAAACAATGGCAGTATTAGTATAAGAATCCTAACTGGTACCTTTAGATCATAAATACTGAATTTAAAATCATACTTTAATCAATGACACTATTCTGTCAAAGGCAATTGCTTATAAAAAAATTTATATATTTATCTTTGAAAGACATCTGATTTTTCCAGTTCTTATTTTTTATCAGCAAGTTATTGATTTTCAAATATTATGGATTATTACTCTAGATTGATTTATGACATTATTTCCACTGGAAGCAGCTTTTTTAATTTTTTATGGGTCTTTTCCCCTCTGCCCAATATTTTTGTGTTATACATACGCATATTTATTTTTTCATTTCTAATGAATACTTTATGTTCTTTTAATTGTTTTTTTTCAATGGAACAGCTAGTTTCATTAATATATGTCTTCCCCAATTATGTGAGATTCCACACATGCAATTCTTGGATTTTTTTCCCCAGTATTTTAAATTTAATTTTTGTGGACATTGAGGCTCCTAATAGTGTGTTTATGGCTTTGGAAAGCTGTTCTGATAATATATTGACTGCAGATTTTCTTATCATATTTAATTATTGTTGCATACAATATTATATCCGTAAATTTTATGTTTAGTGATTCATAAAATGCAGAGTGATGTATGGTGTATAATGCACCACTCTTAAGCACAAATTGAGGTATTGAATCCATATTAGGGACATTTAATTTTTTTTTCAGATCCAAGTAGGTAGTGTTCAAAATCGATCAGTAAGTGGATATGTAACTAATTTTAACTAGAAGGTAAAATAAAGATGAAAATAAATGTTAAATATTTTATCATATAAAATTACTAAGCCTAGTAAGTAATCTGCCTTATCCTTTATTCCTTTTTGAAAATCTATTGGAAAGTCTCTTTTTCTAGTGGCCACTTAAAGACTGTTTTATCTTTTCCCTATGTAATAAAAAACACCTTTAAAATTCCAAGTATATGCCACAATAACTCATTTTCTTAGTTAAACTTTTATCCAACATTAAGAGACTAGAGAAAATTTAATAACAGTAATAAGTTTTCGTTATTTTTCTGTTTTTAGATGATAAATTATCTATGCTAAAAAACAGTACATCCAAAAATGATAGATAGACACATCACTGTGTTTCATTTTAGAAATTTTTGATACGTATTTTGAACACAACTTTATTTTTATCATGTTAACATATTATATATATAATTTTAATTATGAAACATTTCCTGGAATATAATTAAATAATATTGTTTTACATACAACTATATATTCGAATATCAGCCTTTCAAGCTAATTGTGCAAACGCTTTGCGAGTGTTTGCACAATTAGCTTGAAAGGCAAATATTCGAATGTAATTACAATTGTATACAGACGCTATAAAAATAAATGCTTATTTATATATACAACTATATAATAAATTGAAGTATATAATTTATAGTTTATTCACTGATATTGAAGACAATATTGAATCAATCTCTGCTGTATAAGTTTCAAATTCAGTCATTCTTATTCGACTATTACATAAAAGACCAATCCCACCTCAAATATAGAAATTTCATTTCCATTTAGATATCGCTAATATGATTCATTCAGTGTTAACATTTGAATCTTTAATTTAACATTAATCTCAAAAGAATTTTATTTATGAAAAATAATGTGTTTACATACTTTTAACAGACAGAAAATATTATGTTTTGCATATTTCAAACAGTCTGGAACTATGTCCATATTGATTATCTTCTGATTAATAATAACGTACTGATGTAGCTTTTTTAGTCACTTAATAGGATTGATGCATAATGTATCTATTAATCATCTTTTGCTTAGTCAAATCTACTAATGATTTGGTGGATGTGGTATATTAAGTAAATTCCACATTTCATTGTACATGAGTTTTGATGCCATGATGAAGTCTCTGTTTTTTACTTTTTCCTTATAATATTCATGAATAGACTTACTGGTTCAGGGACAGGCACTGGGTATAAGTAAAAACTTGTAAATATATATAAAGAATGGTAATTTTAAATTTTCAAATAGAATTATAAGTTAAGGAAATTGATAATAGAGTGAGTTGTATTAAAGGAGTCTAAATAAAAAGAAGATAAGAAATTTGGAAAAAAAGTCAGTTATTTTAAAAGATAGAAGAAATTAAGAATGGTAAGTTAAAATGAATAAGGGAATTATTAAAGAGAATAAAATAAAAATTATTAATAAAGAATAAGATTACAAATAATAAAAAGATTAAAGTTAAATTTATAAGTATTAAAATAAAAAAATAAAAGATAGTAAAATATATTAGATAATAATGTAAAATAATAGATACAAAGAAAAGATAAAAAGTAGAAATAAAGTAAAATTGATAAAGAAGTAATAAAGGTTAGTTTTAAAAAAAAATAAAAATAAAATAGGTTTTTAAAAATTAATAATATAAAAATTGTGTATTTGATATGTCTTTTTTGTATATATGTATTTTTATATGTAGGTTATATATGTGTGTGTGTATGGATGTATATATGTATATGGATTTTGTATATGTGTATGTCTTGAAGATATGTATGTAAATTTTTTTCATATACGCCTGGGTCTCGTTTTACACGATAGATAAGTTCCTCAGAAAACACGTGCAAATGAAATCGTGCAAAAATAGATGTAACTTACATTGAAAAAGGAGGGATGCGGTCTGTGATTTTTCAAAATTCGCATAAAAGCAAAGCACCAATGTAAAATTACTTTAAAATTCGCACAAAAAAAAAATAAGGAAATAAAATATGACTAATAAAAAATTTCAAATTTGAAAAAAATTGATACAAGACAAACTTTTTTTAGCTATAATATTTAATTTTATTCAAAACAATATATTTTTATGCATAATTTACAGTAATTTACATTTTTTTATACACATTTTAATTATTATTGCTATTTGCCATTAAACAGGTTCGTTTGAAAACTGGTAAAAAAACAGATTCTTCACAAGAGAAAATACAACTAGCGCCAACTCCACTCTCATGTTTGTTAATGGTTTTCTGGTGACAACGTAATTAGTAATTAATCTAACAACTAAAAATTAAATTCTTATTTTTGTCTTTAATTTTCAATTTTAATTGTGCCCACTGCTATTACTCACCTTTTAAAAATAAACTTACAGACACTAAATGATTAATAATTGATTACATTCTTTTTTAAAAAGCAAAAACAGAATGTGATTTAAAATGCAAAATTAACAAGCACAATGTTTGAACAAATTTACATTATAATCTTGTAAAATTTAATGTGTGTATACATACAATGTGGAAATCATGATTTTAATTTCATTATTGCATAAAATCTTACTATTATAAAGCACTGAAAATATTGAAATTACTAAGATGAAAGTCAAATTCCAATAATGTGCTATTACTTTCAATATAACATAAGTGCTCAAAATTTATTATTTAAAGTAATAGCACATTATCGGAGTTCGACTTCCGGTGAAACACGAATCACGTAACTTCAAAATCGTGTTAAATAAGTCAGCGTAAAAAGAGACCCAGGTGTACATATGTATGTTTATTTTTATATGTATATGAAATAATGGTTATATGTTTATATCATTCAATAGTGTAGCTCTGATGAAGATTGCAGGACAGTTGAAACTGTCAGGAAAATAAAGGAATTATATTTTTTTTTAAAAATTGTTTTGCATGAAAGTGTATATGAGAGGAATTATTGTAAGCAATATATATGAATATATGAAGAAATGCAAAGAAAGTAAAGGAGAAGAATAAGAAAAATTGATGTTTTAAGTGATAAATCAAAAATATACAATAGAACTAGAGTCAACAGTTCAGTGCTATGATGACAGACTGTTCTGTAAAGAATTGTTTAAACGAAGTGAATAGACCTTTTGGCACAGTTTCATTGAATTTCTCCGAGATGTTCTGCAGTTGATCTTCAGTTCAGATAATTGGAGAGCTTACTTGGTTTTCTTCATTTGAGGTGGCATTTCAATCTAGTTCTGCTATATCCGCTATTGTTGTTTTCCTAAATCTTGAATATGAATCCAAGTTCTTATTAATATAGAAGGTGCTTTTATTTGTAGCTTTATCTTCAGCTAGCAATTTAGTAAGGTCAGCATACGTGTGGAAATTTCTCCACATGGTTTTGCTTGCTGTCAACAGCAAAGGTGAATTAATTACAGATGTTTAAACAATACAATACCCACAATATATATAAGTACTTGTCTTTGTCTTAATCAGAAGTAAGTCACAATTTTGAGGGTTTAACTCCAGTAAGAATATGAATAACGAATGATAGAAATTAAACCTTTATTCACGATGGTCAGGGCATACTCACGCAAATTCACTATTTTAATATTTACATCATAGATATATCTTTTTTTTAATTGTCATCCACTTTTTTCTTTTATTGTTTCTTGACTTTTATATATTCTTTTTCTGGGCAATTTCCATTCTTTTCTTTTTTTTTCTGCTTTTTATTTTATTTATTTTTTTTGTCTCTTTTTATTTCTCTTTTTTACTCTTTTCTTTATCTTTCATTTTTGTTTTTTTTCTTCCCTGTTTTTTTTATTCTGGATATTTCTATTATTAGGCTTTATGTTTTTAATCTACTACTTTTTTATTTAGAATTATTTGTTTTTCTTACTTTTATCTTTCCTCCTTTCTTTTAATCTACACTTTTCATTCTCGTTCTATTTTTTTTTTTGTTTTCTAATTTTTTTTATATCACTTTTTTTATGAGTCATGTTTTATTTTTATTTTTTTGTTGTTTAAAAATTCGTCTTCTTTTTTTTTCTTGTAACTAAATGATTTCTGTGCGTGTGTGTGTCTTTTTTATCAGTTTTTTTTTTTCTCTTCTATTTCTTTTTTTTTTTTTTTTACTGTATATGAGGTAAATAATAAACTAGGTTTTATTTTATTTTTGTTAAAATGTGATTTAAGCTAAAATGAATTTTGTTTATAAAAAATTATGAAAGCGTGATTGTCCTTAGGATGAACTAGTTAACTATTTTTTTTTACAAAACTTTTACGATTTCAGTTAAGTCATTATTTGCTCTGCTGTTGCGGTTTTTGAAAGTTTTACATTCTGCTAGCACCGTATTTTCAAAATAAAAAAAACCGAAATAAATGTGTGGTGATTACAGATTTCAATTTATTAATTGAATAACGAAATAGTAAAAGAAATATGTATGTTTACATGTATTTTACATATATTGATTTACATGCCTAGCATGGATTATATCAAAAAAATTGATGTAATTATCATTAATTATTAGATTGCGGAAAACTATATAAATGGTTTTATAATTATATATATGAATAGATGATTTATATCTCATTTAGTAATCATTTAAAAAGTACATCTATAAAAGATTGAGGTCAATAAATGTAAAACGCGGAATATACAAAAATATTTATTTGATGGCTTAAAAATAAATATGCGTGTATAGAAAACGTATTGTTTAATAAGTACACATACACTGAATATTACTAATGTCAAAAAAAATGCAAGCAATAATACAACTAATAATCAAGGATTATTCCTTAGTAGTAGTATCACCTTGCTCAGATATTGTCTGATTTCAAGCAGAAATTTAGCATACATATGTAAAGTAATAGGTGAGGAATTCCTTTTAAATTCTTGCTTTACAAAAATTAAATAAAAACTCAGACTTTCACATGCTCCTCAATTCTCCATGCCATCTCATATTGCTGACCCACCTGATCACACACATGTTGAAAAAAATAATCATAAATATACATATTTCATGCTAAACCAGCAATCATCAGTTGGTCCAGATTACTATCTCCACACACATATATAATCAGTGTTCAGCTTTATATTAAGATAGCCCATCTTCTTATTTTAATTAACAGGTTTCAAACTACTCCAACCCACAAATCTTCAACCATCCATTTTATTAAAAATCTGATCATGGAACATTCAAAGCCCATGTTAATGCCAAGGTTGTCATCCTACTCATGTTGACGGTAGTCATTATGACCCCTCATGTAGCAGAGAATAATCCATTTACATACATATGCGAGGGATGGGCAGACCTTTAACGCACTATGTTTCAATATGCAATTTAATACCCTATACAGGCTTACACACACCTGCACATATAATGTAATATATCAGGGATTCGAACTCAGATTTTCATGTGACCCTCAACTCTCCATGCTATCTTATATTGCTGACCCACCTAATCACACACGTGATGAAAAGATAAATAATCACCAACATATGTATTTCATGCTAAAACAGCAATCATCAGTCAGTCCAGATTACTCGGTGCTCATATTTATAGTAAGATAGCCCATCTTTATACTTAAAAGAACAGACTTCAAACTACTACCAACTACAACTCTTCAGCCAACCATTTCATTGAAAATCTGATAATGGAACATTCAAAGCCCATGTTCATGTGTGAGATCAGATGGGTCAGCAATATGAGATGGCATGGAGAGTTGAGGGTCATGTGAAAGTCTGAGTTCAAATCCCTGATACATTACATTATATGTGCAGGTGTGTGTAAGCCTGTACATTGTATTAAATTACATATTGAAACATAGTGTGTTAAAAGTCTGCTCATCCCTCACATATGTATGTAAATGGATTATTCTCTGTTACATGAGAGGTCAGAATGGCTAACAGTGACATGAGTAAGATGACAACCTTGACACTAACATGGGATTTGAACAGTCTATCATCAGAATTCCAATGAAATGAATGGCTGAAGAGTTGCAAGTTGGAGTAGTTTGAACCCTGTTCATTAAAGTATGAAGATTGGCTATATTAATATAAAGCTGAGCACTGTTATATATGTGGGTGGAGATAGTAATCTGGACCAACTGATGATTGCTGGTTTAGCATTAAATATGTTGATGATTATTTATCTTTTCAACATGTGAGTGATCAGTTGGGTCAGCAATATGAGAAGGCATGGAGAGTTGAGGGCTGTGTGAAAGTCTGAGTTTGAATCCCTGATACATTACATTATATGTGCAGGTGTTTGTATGCCTGTACAGTGTATTAAATTATATATTGAAACATAGTGTGTTAAAGATCTGCTCTACCCTCACATATGTATGTAAATAGATTATTCTCTGGTATATGAAGGGTCAGAATAACTAACTTTAACATGGGTCGGATGACAACCTTAAGACTAACATGGGCTTTGAATGTTCCATCATCAGATTTTCAATGAAATGGATGGATGGCATCAGATTTTTAATAAAATGGATGACTAAAGAGTTGTGGGTTGGAGTAGTTTGAATCCTGTCCATTTAGCCTGTACAGTGTATTAAATTACAGATTGAAACATTGTGCATTAAAGTTTTGCCCATCCCTCACATATGTATGTAAATGGATTATTCTCTGGTACATTAGGGATAATAATGACTAACAGCAACATGGGTAAGATGACAAGTTGGCACTAACATGGGATTTGAACATTCCACTATCAGATTTTAATGAAATGGATAGCTGAATAATTGTGGTATGGAGTAGTTTGAAGCCTGTCCATTAAACTATGAAGATTGGTTATCTTAATATAAAGTTGAACACTAATTATACATATGTGTGTGGAGATAGTAATCTAAACCAACTGATGATTTCTGTTTTTGCATGAAATATGTTTATTGGTGATTATTTATCTTTTCAATATGTGTGATCAGGTGGGCCAGCAATATGAGATGGCATGAAGAGTTTAGGGTCGTGCGAGCCAGGAATATGAGATGACATGGTGAGTTGAGGATTGTGTGAAAGTGTGAGCATGAATTCCTGATTCATTACATTATATGTGCAAGTGTGTGCAAGCCTATACAGTGTATCAAATTAAAAAATTTAATTAATCTAAATTTTAAAAAACAAAGCATTTTTTTTTTAAAAAAAAAAGGGGGGGGGTGGAATCTTACAAGTTGATAAAACGTGTATAATGTGATTAAAAAAGATTGAACTCAGATTTTTAAATTTCCTACAGTTATCCAACTTTATCCAATATAACTGATACGCATGACCAAATACATGTGAAAAAGATAAATGGCTTCCAATATATGTATTTCAATCTGAACCAGCACTCATCAGTTAGTCAGGTCATCTCCCCCACACACACATATATAATCAATGCTTGGTTCATATTAAGATTGCAAATCTATATACTTTAATGGACAAGCTTTAATCCTCTCCACTCTCCAACTCTTCAGCCATCCATTTCACTGAAATCTGATGATGTAATGCTCAAGGTCCTTAATGATGCCAATATTATAGTCATATCCATGTTGACTTTAAAGTATGTAGATTTGCTATCTTAAAATAAACTGAGCACTGGTTATTGAAATATGTGGGAGATGATGATCCAGACCAACAGATGAGTGCTGTTTCAGCATAAAATATGTATTTTGAAGTCCATTTATTTTTCCCCATATATGTGAACATATGTATCACTTATAATGAATAGAAAATATGACTGTATGGAGCTTGAAAGTTTGGATTCAAATCCCCCTTTAATTAGATTTAGGTTACATATTTACATTATACTTGTATTTTATAATACATAGCCTGCATTCTACCCATCCATCTTCTGTGAATTTAAATGGACATAATAAGGTTCTACATATGAGGGATCAGATTGGGTTAAGGTAAACATCAGCATGACTATAATATTGCCATCATATTACATCATTAGAGTTTCAGTGGTATGAATGGCTGACGAGTTGGAGACTGAAGATTATTGAAGCCTATCCATTAAAGTGTATAGATTTGCTATCTTAATATAAACTGAGCACTGATTATGTGTATTTGTTGAAGATGATGATCTGGACCAGCTGATGGGTGCTGGTTCAGCATTAAATACATATATTGGAGATCATTTAGCTTTTTCACATGTAACATTAAAAATCTAGTACTGTCAAGTGCTGTCATCCAAGAGTAGGTGTGTTACAATTTCCTACCAGTATCAGCAGCTTGTTAACCACTATTCAGTACAAGAATCAGCTGCCAAATAATTATTTTTAAGAGCCAATCGTTGGGATTGGTTTTCATTTCTTGTGCCAAAAAAATCTTTGAAATGTTCTTACTGGTTAGCTAATTCTTGGCTCTGTAAAGAATTATTTCTATTTTTTACCCTCTTGACTGTTTTAATCATTGCAAGACTCATATCTCTTTTATTGCATACAACTAAAAGATAACTATGGCTTTGAAACATTGAATAAAAACTATCCAACTTCAATAATTGGACAAAATGTCCATAACTATCATCCAATGCATTTCCATTTGCATTAATAATCTAACCAATCACTATTTTTTTCTAATTCCTGATCATCAATCTTAATTTTCTTGTTCTGTGAAAATTCATCAAAAATCATGTTAGTCTTTGCATTTATCTTTAGTTATACTTTTTTTTTACTTTTGTATGATAATTATCACAAAATTTCCTTAAGTTCTAAAGAATTATTTGCAAATGCAATCGCATCATTAGAAAAATCTAGATGATTACACTAAATCCATGTATTTTTCTTCTCTTAGCTTTCCATTTTACATTAAAAAGTTATGAAAATACAGAATCCCATTTCCTCCATTCTTATCTATGTTAATCTTCTTAACATCACCATATAATCTTATCATGGCTGCTGCATTTTGATGAATATTCTTTAGAATATGATACAATATCCTGTTTTATAGTTTGATAATCCAAATCTTTATTAATCTGATAATACTTGTAGAGTCAAATTTCTTTTCATAATCTTCAAATCTAAAGCATAAGGGCAATTTATATTCATTAGTTTTTGTCATATAATTCAATAAGAACTTTCTGTATACAGTAGTGACACCCAGTGCAAGCTATAGTAATCAATGAATGCTAAAAGGTTTGTGTATCAAAATCCCTACTTAGTACCTATTCATCTAATATTCCCAGACTAATATCTTGTTTGTGGCCTTTATCAGTAGGACCCTTGAATCTGAGAGCACTACACAAGATTATGAGAGATTTTAATGGTAATATAATTCAGGTAAGAGCTCAGTATTTGAATTGAGACACTGTTTTAATATCCTTTTAAAGCCATCTTGTTGGTGATCACTTAAACAAATTATATTATTTTAGTTCAACTTTCCAGTGCTTGGATGCTGTGTTAAAAAAGATTTATAATAAATTCATTTTGAATCAAGTTTAGTGCTTTCTTTCGAGGCTTCCTTATAGCCTCATACTCATCGTATTGAGAATTAAATGGAAGAGTGCATGTATATATAAGCAATAGGTTTATTCAAATGTATTAAATTATAGGGCCCATTATTTCAATGGGTTATCAGGCTTCCTTCTTATTTATGGAGTTGGGATTCTTGGCTATATGACATGCTTCTTGATCTTATATGTAACATTTCACTCAATACACGCAAAAACGCTATTTTAGTAAAGATTTTATATAAAAGTAATAGAAGGCTGATGGATACATACTATCAAATATTTTCTTTATTACCTTCCATAAAGATCAATAACACTCCTGCATTCTTCCAAATAACTGGTACATTTTAATCATTTAATTATTCAGTAGACAGTTTTGTCAATAGTTTTTCTATTTCTTTGCCTGCCTCTTAAAAGATATAAATAGTAATTCTATCATTTGCTAGTGCTTTTCCTTTCTTTATTGATGTGGGTGTATGTCTCATTTTTTCATTTAAAATGTTTGGTAGTTGAGAAAATGTTTTATTGTTCTTTTATTATTATGTAATTCTTTATAGAACTCTACACAAAATTCATAATGTTGTACCTCCTTTAGTTATGGTTCCATAATTTTTAATTGTTGAAACATTTTCTTACTAACACCAAGATGCTGTCATATACGTTTTTTTTAAATTCGTTTCTTTAAATTTTCTAGGTAATATACACTATATTTCCTTATATATCATTGTCAACTCTTTCAATTTACAAAGTTCCAGATATTCAATTCTTCTTAATGGATTTTTCAGTATTTTCATATTCCTTTTTTTTACTGGTAAAATGCTGTTTTTTTTTGTACCAGCTCTCTTTTTTCAGTTTTATGAAAGAGTAATAGTTATCTTCAAAATCTGTTAATAATTTAAAGTTTTCAAGTGCTGATTTTAATTCGCTGTAGTGTTTCTGAGAGTGCGAAATATTAGCTGTTAATAGTGCCTTTCTTGGTAGTTTCATAATTATCAACTATTAAGGTAATACATTTTGGTAAATATTACTTTGCTAAGTCAGGCTTTCATAGTGACATATCTTTGTCAAAGGATGAATAAAGTGAATATTAGCAAATACATTAGCATATTTATATGTATAAAAACATATGTTAAACTAGTCACTGATTATTATAGATTTGCATACCTAAATTGACCTAACAATTGGCTATATCATTAGATTAAATGACCAGTGTTAAGAGGAATGCTATTGACTCTTATATGTATGGAGTTTTTAGAGTTAATTATGTATCATGTTATTTACCTTAGTCATGCTTTGATAAAAATAGTCCATATCAAAAACCTGGCTTAGCAAAGTAATAAATATTGTTTTACACCAAAAATTATTATCATAATAGTTGATAACATAATTTATTCTTATATATATCATATATTAACTAAAGATCACTTCTGGTGTTGAACTTAATATGAAAATAATAATCTTGAAGTATATGTTTTCAATTAAAATATAATTCAGTTCTGCTACAAGTTTAATTGGATACTTCCATATCTTTTGCCATATTCCTAATGTAAAGTTATCTTTTTCTGAAAATTTCCCAATATTGCATTTTTTCCTCATTTCTGACACCATAATCAAATTCATCATAACAATTACTTTCTAAGTCTCCATTTCTGACACCATAATCAAATTCATCATAACAATTACTTTCTAAGTCTCCCATTAAAGTGTACCATGACTATTTGAAAATGTTGTTTTGTATGATCAAAGCATTTTTGTAAATGTCTGTTAAATCCTTTAATTCTTCATCACAATGAGAATTTGTTAAGATGTAAAACTGAATTATCTGCATGTGGGATTTTTCACTAATTTAAAAAAAAAACATCTCTCTAATATACCATCAATTTTCAAAACGTTCATCCATTTTTTTATTTATAATGAATCTCTCTTCACTTTTGTTAAAGCATGCATTCAGTTTTTAATTCATTGGTTCTTCACTTTTTCTTCCAGCATTTAAATGAATTTTCTGTTAAAGAATGCTCTCTTTTTATGTTCTTATCATTGCAGTTTTTAATATTATATATATATAATTAGATGGGATTTGAGCTCAGACTAATTATATATATATATATATATATATATATATATATATATATATATATAATTAGATGGGATTTGAGTTCAGACTTTCAAGCTCCTTACATCTATACACTTATACAATTGATACATGCCCACATACATGTGAAAAAGATAAATAGTCTCCAATATATACTTCATGCTGAACCAGCAATCATCAGTTGGTCCAGATCATCATCTCCTACACATGTATATAATCAGGGCTCAGTTTATATTAAGATAGCAAATTTTCAAACTTAAATGGATATATGTGTGGGAGATGATGATCTGGACCACACCATATGTGCTGGTTTGGCATGAAATATTATATTCGAGATCATTCATCTTTTTCACATGTATGTGGTCATGCATATTGGTTGTATAAGATGGAGTGGATAGATGTAGAGAGCTTAAAATTCTGACTTCAAATTCTTTCTAATTACATTAAGTTCTGTAAAGACAATATACTTGAATTTAAACATTATTTCTATGGTAAACATATACAGATGGGATGTTTTCAATATACTTTCAATTTCATTGTCAGTTTACCAACTTTATCTTGGAATGCAAGAGATACCGTGGTCTTTCTCTTTTTTTTTACTTGATAGTCCTTAAAAAAATATATCAGTTGAGTTTGCTTGAAGGAAGCATAGATTTGTATTCACAATCATGACAAATAAAACTAAATTATGGCTCACAGCCCTCAGTCTAAGGAAGCTGCAAAATTGTCAGTGGAAATCAAAGACTGAATCTACTCTGAATTAAATGATTTCAGAATCAGGATGCCATGAAAAGTGTTCCCAAGTAGTAATGCCCCATGTTTAAACTAAATAATAGTAAATCCTACTACTATTTCAGTTTGCCATCTAGATCCTAGATAATATAGCATTTAAAATCTTTGTTCAATACTGCCCTAATTATATTCCCATTCAAATTTTTGTTTTATGACCTTCATCAGTTAAGAGGTTTGATCTGGATTTAATGCTCCTGGATTTTTATGCAGCCATCATTTACACCCTTTTTTACTATCAAACCGCTGAACTGAAATTCAAAAACATTTTAATGCTTTAAATCTAAGTCAACTTGCTTGTATAGTTATATAAAATGAATACAAGTTCAGTATCTATATATTTTGGTGTATTTCGTTTTTAATAACTGTATGCATCTCAATCTTGTATCCAGAATTAGTATAAAATGAAGAAATTGACATTTACTTCTGCTGAAGGAAAGATATTTAGATGCAAAGAATCTAGTTGATGAGTTTGATCCAGATCTAAAACTCTTCACGGACAATGGCCAAAAACTAATCTGAAGATTTACTTAAACAATACTGGATAGAAATTCAATGTGCTACTATTTAGAGTCTATTGTTTGCTCAAGCTTACAACAGGGGGGAAAACTTTAATAAGAGGATTTGATCTTGAAACGCATTGTGTAAGTTGAATTGTGATATTTTATTGATTTTATTCTATTAATTATATTTATAATCAATTTCAACCCATACTTTCAGAAATATGTTTCAAGAATGTTTCTATAATATCTTATCCTGTGTATTCCTTTGCTGGTGTTCACAATTCATAAAGTTATACTTATAAGGAAAAAAATTCATAGTCAAAAAAAGAAGAGAGAGAGAAGAAAACAATAGTAATAGCACTAGTAGTAATGTTATATTAAGACACAAGATACTATTTTTTACGTGGCTGATTTTATTATGGATTTACTACTATTTATTAATTTTCTCAATGGTAGATTGGGGTGCTCGAAAGCCAGTGGTACAGTGCAAGAAAGAACTTAACAATTCTGGGTCAGTGAAAAAATGCCCGTTTTGTTAATTAAATATAATTGATACGTTCAATCACTAACTATGAGATTATTTACTTTACGAACTAATTTTCTCGTTATATTACGCGTGTAATTGCTAAAAAAATTTTCCCCAAATCTCCCAGGCACTTTAAATTTTAAAAAAATAATCAGTGAATGTAAAATTGATATCCTGCTGAATTATGATTTTAAAGCGTAAATAATAAAATTTTCTAAAGAAAAGAATCATATTTACGCTACTTCGATAATTTAATAAAGAAAATATGTTTACTTTAAAAAATCTGATGCCCCGTTTGGTTTTACTACAGTTGTGAAAAACAATATCAGACACAAATACTCTTTTTTCGGCTTCGTTTTTTTTTTTTTTAGGGAAATATTGTATTATTCAATAAGTATGAGAAATCAAATGTAAGTTCAAAGGTTAATCTAAAAATGAAATACGACTCATTATCTACTTTGAATATTAAATTTAAAAAAATCTCGCTTTGTTTTCTTTTATGACTATTTTGCGTTTCGTATTTCATTAGTCCGTTCTCATGATTGCCTTGTGAATCGTTAGTCACCCTACTGAAAATAAAAACAAAAGATAAAGTTAAATCATTTTATTTAAGTAAAGAAAAGGATATAAGTATATTATTTCAAAAATAATACTGATTTAAATACGTGTTTTTTCTTATTAATGTAGTATAAAATGTTAATAACTAAGAAAATAGCAACTCTCTCCACACAATAGCGTTACCTAATGCAAGCCATAGTAATTGATGAATGCTAGAAGGTTTGTGCATCAAAATCCCTATCTAGTGCCTATTCAACCAATATTTCCAAACTGCGACCTTTATCAGTGAGAACCCTTGCATCTGAGAGTACTGCATCTAATGCACCCCCCTCTCTCTCCCTCTCTCATAGCCGCTTTTTATCTTTTTGGTTAACTATAAATCTATGAGTCCAAAATGTAAACACAATAATGTTTTCAATCTAATCTCATTCATTTATATAGTCATACAGATCTGAATCCAGTTCAATAGCTATACATTCGATGTCTAGTCTTTTAATGACCATAGTCATCATCACTCTTTGGACAGGATTGATGTTAAACTACTAAAACGTAACATGGACTTCGTTTTTTTATTTACCCAAACTGTTAAATAAATAACTCTCCCCTTAGAGTAGTTGTTATCCCATGACCAAAAGATTATGGTAACTATAGTTATTAAAAAAACAAAAGATACCAAAATGTATAAATACTGAACTGCAATCCACATCTGTATGACTATACAAGTAAATGAGGTTGCATTGAAAACATTATTGTTTTCATTTTGTACTCACAGCTTTATAGTTGGGGGGTTTGCATTTGGATCCAAAGATTAGGTACAATGCTCTCAAATTCAAAGTCCTCACTGTTGAAGGCCACAAGCTAGAGACTAATCTGGGTTATTAGATGAATAGGATTAGAGATTTTGATGCACAAATCTTCTAGAATCCATTGATTGATATGGGTTGCACTGAATGGCACTATCGTATAGAGAGAGTTACTACTGTTTTAACATTTGTATAAGCAAGAGAAATGGTTATCATGTGTTTTTTGGTTTTTATAAGATTAGTTGACGTTCATTTATGAATCAATAACCCAATGTCCACCTTGCCTATTTATACACCATCAACCTAAAAAAAAGTATCCTAAAATTTTAATTTATTTTAAAAATTATCAAACTTCTACGTAGATTCAAATCAAAGGGTATAAGTATGGTAGTTGAATATACTAATCATTTCACTTCTAATTTTAAAAAGAGTACATTTATAAAAATAAAAATAAAAAAACAATTGAAAAAAATAACAGAAACACCTGCAAAAACACTATCAATATGATGTAATATTATTAATAGCATGAACAGCATAATTCTACCCATCTGGAAGAATATTTAAGTTATTCCTTATGGTCATAAACTCCAAGATTATAGAAAAATGTTAATTGGGGAATGTTGATTTTTTGTTTGATGTTTATGAATTGTTTACAGATGATGCCTACATTAAGTGAATAAGTTCATGGATTATGTATAACACCATCTATCAATTGAACATATGACTGTAGTATATATGCAATTTGAACAAGCGTACTGAAATTAAAATTTTAGCATGCATGCTTGAGGCAAAAAGGAGAAAAGTCATAAAATGATCATGATCTTTAAATTATTCAAATAGTCTGCTATGTAATGAGATGATTTGAATGTGCCATGAGTTTCACCACTATGTTTTATGATTGAAAGAAGTAAGCCTAGTTGATCACCAAAAACAAACTCAATTAGGATTTGGTAAAAATCTGTTAGATCATATTAATTCTTTCAAATATTTACTGACTGGTTCTTTTTATACTAGTGTGATACCATCATTTCCAGGTCATAGCATTCACTTCTTAAACTTTTTTCTTGATTTTTGTAGTAATGAGAATATTATTACAGATACTTTAATCTAACTTATTCCTTAGTCTTAAAAATATCATTCAGTGGCAGCGTCTCAATGGTATTTATCAGTGTTTTTGTTTTTAATGGAAAGAAGATGAATTCTTATGATTTTATACATCTTGGAAAATCCTGACACAATTGGTGGACATAATTTTTATAAATATTCTATTGACAGTTTCATTACCATATGCAATGGGCTTGTAAAAAGCATAGTGATGTCTATTTTTATGTTTAAGCTGCCTGTAGTGCCCTCTTTGAATCAACACATGCTACATAGAAGCATAGTTTAGTTATTTACCACAAAAAGTTTAAGGCATTACCATTCCAATCATGAATTAAGACATGAAATGTTATAGCTTTAATCCACAATGGAACAACAAGCTAACATTAAATATTTTAAATTGGGCAAAATTGCTAATGAAACATTTGAAGTAATTCAAACTAGGTATAACAGTGAAACCATAAGTTGAAAGAAAGGTTTCAACTGTTATACAAAATTTTATGATAACAGAAAGAAGATTGATGACAATCGACTCAACACAGATACACATGCACATGAGCAATAACCAAAAAAGAAGGCAGTTACATGTTTGCTGACCATCAGCAAGAGCTTAACCATAGATTTGAGCCCTCCAAAGCTGATATAGTACAGAGAGGAATGACATCAAGAGAAGATCAACAAAGTTTGCTTTATTACCAGTGACACACTCTATAAATAGAAAAGACACTTGCTTTGCCATTTCCAGAAAATGGATAATATAAAATCATTTCTACATATATTTGCTATAATTATGTTGACAATCTAAAAGACTATGATTATGGAGTAACACAATTCTGAAAGTTCTCAGTCTAAATAAATTGTTATGTAGAATAGTTTTACCCTCAATGCATTAGTGTATTATTAAATATATGTTAACACCTTAAATTTTTATTGAATAATAACTAAATCATCTTTCTATCTAAAACATGCATTGATTTAGGAATGACACTGCAGGTAACTTGGAATGAGAGAATCAGACATCTTTCTATTGGGATACACTGTGCATAATCCATGAAATCTGTTATATCTAGTTTTCATACCTATTCTATCTCAATTTACTAATCATATGAACTATGAGATTTTTTTATATCTCTTGAAAAAATTAAGCAAAACTTTTTACTCATCATATCAAATTAATATAAAATATTAACTAATTGTAAATAATTGAATCAACTTTAAAACAATAGAGAGTAACTTGTGTGTTTTAATGTGTTGATGAAATGATAGATTAGAGAACTAAAGGCCATGGAATGTAACATAACTCTATTAATCACTTCTGGTATTAAACATCTTATGTCTTACCAAATGACAAACAACTTGATAGCTTTTTTATAATTATTTTGTAAAATATAATTTGTAAAACTAAATAATATTTACTGAGGCCATAACCTTGAGAATATGCATGTAAAATGTGATAGTAGGAACCTCTACAGGTGTTTAACCACAAGCTTACGTTATGGAAGAAAGAAGTCCCTACTATCGCATTTTACACGCATATTCTCGAGGTTATAGCCTCAGTAAATATTACTTACGTAATCAATGTGCGTTTAATAAAAATAAATAGTATATTTTATAAATACTAAAAACAAATGTTATATATAGAGCTCACAAAATAAGCTCTTAACAAGCTTTGAGAATATCCCCAACCCCATACCAGTTTTTGCCACTGGTGTTATCAGTGAAGTGCTATGATATTCAAGCATTAGATTAAAAATATCAGGACAAACCCATCTGAAATTTTCAGACATCCATATGTCTTTCAATCCAGCTATCTAATTTAAATAGCCATATGGGACTGAACTAAGTTCAAATACGCCATGTGACATCTGACTTGATTTTTTTTGTCATAGTAAAAACAAATATTAATAAAAGATAATACATAATTTTATGTGGCTATACATTGTCAGTTTTAAATATTGAAGATATCTATGGTTAATTTTTTTAATTGCCAAAACTTTAACCAAATTCCCAAATATGTATGTTCCTAAATTACAGTTGCAATTTTTATTTAACTTATTACTTGGTACAATTCCTATAAAAACATTGCTCATTAACCATTTGAAATTAAATCTGAATTCCACATATCTTGTGTAATAATCTTCCAGAAGACATGATATGCATTTTTAAAGCTGTCCATACTTTTCATCCTTATACCATCAGCAAAGGATTAATCTTAAACAATTTCTCAAGAAAAACATTAAGGTATTTTTTTCCTTATAATGCCATAGTAATTATTCACAATCGTAGAATCATGTGACTTGCTTGTTGCTCTGCAATTTTTACAATAAAAAATACAATGTTCTTTAAAAAATAATAAAGGGTGGTACAATACATATTTATATGCTTTAAAATATTTACCTAGAAGTTCTATGATCAAAATTTGGCAGAACACTCTTTTTTTAAGTTGTGCACTGAAGTAAAATAAAGCATGTAAATTATATATTCATCTGCATAAAACTGACTCAATCTTATCTGTCTTCAAAAATTAGTTACAATGGTTATATTTTTATAAGTTTACGATCACGTGTCATATAAATCCTCCCCCCTCGTGTATATATTAATACATACATACATATAATTTGTTATAATTAACGTTTATTTTGCAAAAAATAAAAAACAGCAATAAACTTATATTTCAACTTTCCTAAACTTAAATTATATCTCAAATCAAAAAAATATGTAATTAATTTTTAATCTAATAAAAAATTATTAATGATCATATATACGAATTTATTGAAATAGAATTGTTAACCAATGGTAAAAAATTCATACCCATGAAGTGAATATGAGATCTAGAAAATAATGTTTTCTCTTAAAAAGTATATTTGCTATGAATATAATATTATTATAATGCCACATTTCTTTAAATTTTATAAATATTTTACCCTTTTGTAATCAATATATACCATCAAATTGATAATTACCCCTCTTTCTCGAATATGGTGCATGTATCTGTCCCGAAAAAACAGCTACTATCTTTTAATAATGATTTTCGTATAATTTAATTACATTTATACTTTAAATATAATATGTGAAACATTTTTAATGCTGTGTGATTAATTAATTAAAGTCACGTGCTTCGTAATTGTTGGCTAATGTGTCAAAATGTTTTGTCACAAAACAGTAATTATCAAAATGAATCTTAAAAGGTATATAAACATATTTTTATTATATATATAAATTATGCAAATAAAAAATCCCTATATTCATATTGTATTATGTCAGGAATTTCATAAAAGATCCACAAACAAAAAGAAAACAGATGCAAAAGGATCTAAAACAAAACATAATAGTCTTTATTCTATTGATAGCTATATTATAATTGATAGAAGAGAGCATGATGAATTATTAAAGTTTCTATTCAAGATAACTGGCACATAGCAACCTAAAAGCAATCTATTAGGAGATTGGTAAATGGATATATATGTATCTTAGAGGGTGATTGCTTTTAAGCCAATAAACATCACATAACCATCTCCTCTTACGCTTGTGTATAACTGTTGTTAAAACAGGCAAAACTCACAATGGCATCCATTGATTATTCTAGCTTGCTGTGTGTGGCAAATATATATAGTGAGTTTTGCCTGTTTTATCTTAGAGGGTGATGATCATAGGTTAATCTGATAAATTACTGATATATCAGTCAAAGTGAATTACCTCATATATTTAAAACGTATTATATTTTATATAAATAATATTATTTGTTTGTTTTTTAAACCAAAATTTTAGAAAAAATACATAAGTTATCTTTCAAAATAAATACATACAATATATATATACGGAAAAGCTTAGTTTAATACTTTAACAGCATTTTTCCGAAAAAAGTTTTTAAAACACGGAAGTTATCTTTATATAATTTTGAGAATTAATTAAAGTGATTTTTAGAAGAGTGTGATGAAGAAATTTCTTTTTTTTTTTTTTTACACAGATAGCATATTGGCAGCCATTTGACCATCCAAGGTTAATCTGAAATGTTTATTCTCTAACTAATAACATATCTATTCACCAAACACTATTGGATGGCTAAGGAGAACGGTTACATACCAGCTACTAGAGAAAGGTCTTAAGAGTGTTTGTGTAGTAATCATTTGTTAAACTAATAAATAAGCTCCAATAAAAATAACTAAATTATGGATATTATTCAATACAAAACGTACTTTGCTACAAAGGAAAAATTAACAATATTACAAATTAACTACAGTTTGACACTGCTTTCAATCGGGCAGATCATATTCATAGCACTAGATAAAGTCAGAATGAAATAGCTAAATTATGAATATTATTCAATACCAAGCATAGTTCACTGCAAAGGAAAGATTAACAATATTACAGATTAACTACAGCTTAGCACTGTTTTCAACCAGGCAGATCATATTCACAACTCTAAATAAAGTTAGATTTATCTTTATCTAGTACTATGAATATGACCTGCCTGGTTGAAAGCAGTGCTAAGCTGTCATTAATCTATAATATTGTTAATCTTTTCTTTGCAGCTAACTGTGCTCTGTATCCATAATTTAGCTATTTTAATCTGACTTTATCTAGTGCTATGAATATGACCTGCACAATTGAAAGCAGTGCTAAGCTGTAGTTGATTTGTAATATTGTTAATTTCCTTTGTAGTAAACTATGTGCTGTTTTGGAATTACAAAATACTAAGAAAAGAGTAAAGTTTATAGAGTTATGGATAGTATCATTTATCAAAAGCAAGTTAAGATTATTATAACGACTATCTGCCAGAAATTAATATAATTATTCTAAGTCAGTAGAAAAACATTTTACATGAACATGCAGAACAGTAAAAAATAAATAAATATTAAAACTAAATGCTGCATCTTATATAAATGCATATGTCTAAGCACATAATAATATTTTCTTTTAAAGACACTTCTATAATGAAGATGACATTGAAAATGAACTTTTTATTTGACATAAAAAATAATGTCAAAAAAAAATATTATAATAGATTATTAGACATAAACTGGGGTATTATCTAACAGTACTTAAAGGACTGTAATTTGATTTTCCTGGGAATGTTAGATTATTTTATAAGCATTAATGCTTTTATATAAGAAACCTATTAACCTCTTGATTTGAGTTTGTGAAATACATTTGTTGGTATTGCAGTCTGGTAAGAATCTATTTTGAACTTTAATGGAATAAATTTTTAATTAAAAAAAGCTTTGCATGGTTTATTCTAATTAAAATACATAGATATGAGAAGGTATTGGAGATTAGAAAAATAATAATAGGGTTTGAAGCCAAGTAGAAATAATAAAAAACAGTCTACTCCTATTGGCCACAGATAAAAATACACAACTGTATTTACATAGCATTTATTTTTGTGCACATCATGAAAACAAAATACATTTATATATAATCAATTTGTCTTTTTATTATTTATTTTTGTAAAATTATTAAATATTTGTTAATAAATAGATTGTGACACTTCTACTTAGAATTTTATTTGGAAAAGTAGCTTTTTAACAGAAAATTAATCAATTGAAAATTTAATGATGTCTTATAGAAAATGAGATAAAAATATTTATTATTTGTCATTGTTTTTATAATTATAAATTTAATTTTAATCTTTTAAAAAGAATGTTTATTATTGAAGTTGCTTTATCAAGTGATTTTTCATAGATCCCCCCCCTCCCCAATTAAAATACATTTATAAGTTTAAAAAGAAAAACAAAGTCTTTTCTTATCTAAATATTAGTCTTTTGTTTTTGCAAAGTTTAATATATTATATTTAAACTAATAAAAAAATAGAAAGATAAAATAAAAAATAAGTTTTTATGTTACTGTGATCAGGTAATGTTTAGTGGTTTAAAATGAAATATTTACAAAAGAAATAATACAACTAAATATAATTTACATACAGGATATTAATAAAAAATAGTTGGAAGCAAGCATAATCTTATACAGAAGTCAATAATATGAATTTAAAAAGTATTGAGTTATATATGCATTATATGCATTTTTTTCTCATGGCTTTTATACAAATAATAATAATTTATTGCTTGGAACTTTTAAACAAGTTTACACACTGGAAATTAGATCTGGGCCATAATCCTTCAACATTTGTCTCCAGGGTTAGTTATACTATCTTTGCAATAAATCATCTAAGTCATAGCATCCATAAAATCTTAAGCAGGTCTGCTCTTCTTTATATATCAGAACAGATAAGTCATACAATCAGTATAAATAAACAAGAGTACACTATTCTATATGTCATAGCATCGGCTGGGACGCAAACTCACACCCGCCTGCAACCAACTACCTGCTTGCAAGGCAGGTGCGATGACCTCTCGGCTAACAACACTTGACAAGAGCAGTTAAAAATGATTCATACATCACTTTTTATTCATCCATCAAATTAACAAAACATGGTGTCAATTTTAGTTAAATGTATATTTTGAAAAAGTTGATCGATATTACCATCTGTTACTAATTAAAAATTATGGGGTTTTTAAAAGTCTCAATTACATATGAAAGGTGTTAACTGAATAAATTAATTCTATTCTGAAAAAAAATAATAAAGAAGATATTTTATGGGTCTCAACCATCAGACTTCGAGAGTAGAAATGAAACAAAGAAGCTTGTTGATGAAGAAGAGAAAGTATGGATCTGAAAAACTGAATTAAACATGAAGAGACTTTTATTCTGCAGTGGATTAATAATAGTATAAAATGATGATGATGATGATATATTCTTATACAAATTAAAATGGGTAAGCTCTGATAAGCATCAGATTTTTATTACTTTCTTTTTATAGGATTTTTATATATACAAAAACTAAAACTATAAACATTTCTTGTTCAGAAATTTATGACTTTGGACATTGGAAGTGACTGAGTAGTGCTGCTATTTAGAGACCTTTAGCTCCGTAGTCTGCGACTTGATCACTACATCAAATCATTAATGACATAGAATTCTTGGGTTGTATTTTGATACAGAACTGGTTGTGATTAAAAAATCCACAGTGGAGAGATACAGCTGACTATCATATCTTTCAATAGGATTTAAATGCAGACAGTACTGCAAGCCAAAATAGTTTTTATCCATATGTACAAAAATCTTATCTAAATGACATATCCTTGACAATATTTAAACATATACACACATCAGTAGGTGCATATTATAGATAGGGTAGCTCAGTTGGTTAGAGCATTATTTTAAAATTCAATATTTAAGAATCTAAGTGTCCTGGTTTGATTCCTAAGTTAATACTGTCACTGGTCGGGCCAGCAAAATCTAAAGAAGAGAGGAGAATACCACTCAAAATGTTGGAAATACACTAACCTGTGTGTTATTATTTAACAATTGAATGTAATATACATTCTATTACTTATAATGCATTCTCAAATACTTTTTTTTAAAGTGGAGTTTAAAACAATATCAAATCATTATTGATAATTTCTCACTACAACTTTGTTATGTTAAAATGCATCTTACACTAGCCTGGAAGATGCATATCATTTACTGTATTATAACAAGTTTTATTCAACTAAAGTAAATCTAAAATAATATTTTTCTGAATTGCTGAATTATTTTTACACACCTAATGTTTCTGTATATGCACTGGGTCCTGTGGCAATTATTTGTTGATGATTTTTGACAAAAAACATTAATCAAACATGTTTGACATCATATAAACAGTCCTGTAAGAATAGGAAACACAATGTGTCTCAGCAAGAAGAGCATGTATTATTAAAGCATTAGCATATCTGGATCAAAAATTATGGCATGAAATATGACAGTATGTTATATAAATTCACAATAGATCTCATCTTCAGTACTTTACTTGCAATCATAAAGTCTTGCTAACCACTTGAAAATGTTTTTGCAGCTAATAGCTTCAATGTCTTACATATTTTTGAATTATTTGAAATATTTCAAGAGCAGTTTTTCTAAATTTAAAGCAAAATCTAATGATAGCACATTATTCCATTGTGAATTAAGGTACAAAGTACTTTGTCACATTTTATTTCAAACTCATATAGCACATGCATTAATTCAGATATGGCACTTAAGGAGAGAAAAGTAATTAACAGTCAGCTTATCACTGGTACTCACTAAGTACTTGTCAGAGCACATCATATACATAATTTTATACCTCAATTATTTATAATACCTGTATTCTTTGATGATACTTCTAAGGTAATTATGAACATTTGTGTTTACTATTAAATTATAATAAAGTGTAAAATATAAATCAGAAAAATTTCCCCTCTCTTCTAAATCTGTTTCAGATAAGTTAATGAAGCATGTCAACACAACACAACATCAACTTGTTATTAGATAAAATAGAAAATGGTATTCATAGTTAGAACAGAATTGAGAACATTGACATGTATAGTTATTAACTGTGACAAACCCTCCATAGAGTAGTGCTACCCAGTACAAGCCATAGTAATTGATGGGTGCAAGAAGATTTGTGTATAAAATGTTTGTGTAGTGATCTATTCTTCCAATATCCTAACTAGTTACTAGCTTTCTTTCATCCATTGATTATTATAGCTTGCACTGAGTGGTATTAGTGTATGAAGTGCTTGTCCCTGTTTTAATAGCTTCTGTAAGCATTGAAAATGGTGATCATATGACGTTAAGTGGCCTAATATAGTTATTAATATGGTACGAGATCTACATAACTATACAGGCCATTTAGCTTGGATTTATAACTTTAGCTTTAACTTCAGCTTATTAGTTTGATAATAGAAGTTAAGTTAAATGTGTTTGTTGGATTCCTTGCTGCATTGATTTTACTTTTGAATTCACATCAACGAAGACAAAAAATAAAAAACTGGGTGTGAGGATAGAAATCAAGTGGCATTACTATCTGGTAACCACTGATTACTAAAGTTTATAGTAAATTGTTCTAGAGTAGAGAGAATATTTCACTTTAATATAGTGTAACTGCTATATATCATTGCCCTTTTAAGATATACTGTTTATAACAGGGGCAAAATATTCCTAACAGAGGCAAAACTCTTCTTATAGCAGTGACATTCAGTGCAACACTAGAGTAATCAATGAATGCAAGAAGATTTTTTCGTAAGATCCCTATCTAGTTCTTACTCCAATATCCAGATGCATTGCTCTCAGATCTCACTGATGAAAGACCCAAGATGGTAGGCACTAGATAGGAATTTTATGCACAAATGTTCTTGCATTCATTGATTAATCTGGCTTGCACTGTGTGGCCCTACTGTTTGGGGAGTTTTGTCACTGTTATAACAGCTTGTGTAAGCATAGGGAAAGGTAATCATATAATACTCTTTACATGTGCTTATTTTCATAATGTTCTTTTATGTGTAATTTTTCCATTATTAGTATCTTAAATGACCCTCTTTATATTGTAACTGTATTTTTGACAATAAATTGTGCTTTCTTATAAAATATATACAGAAAATATTTTATCGTTGTTGCTTTGCAAAGATTTTCCATAGTACCATTATTCATTCAAATATATCTAAGATATATCTTTTACTTATACAAAGTAAATTATTTTATTTATTTATTTTTATTATTTTACTCTCAAGTTTGGAAATATGTATTTATTTTATGGAAATTCTATATATTTTTTTTTCTTTTCTCAGCATTTAAATCCTCTTGCTAATACCGAATTTTGTTTTTTTTGTTTTTTTTTATTCGTGTGGTAATTCAGTAAAGAATTCTTTCTTTTTAAAAAAATAAATTAGATTTTTTATTATTATTCTCTTGCTACTTAAACCTGAGCAGCGCATTTTATTTTTTACTCTTTATATATAAATTATATTGGAAATTTTTTGTCTTATAAAACTTGTTTAACACTTTTTATTTTCAGAAATATTTTCAAAAATTTATGCTTATAAATTATGCTTTATTATTGCATTTTCAATACTTTGAAAGGTAACTCAATCGTATATCTATATAGTTTTGCAATTAGGATTAATTTATCTATAAAAAAAATTTATTTATAATTATATTTTATAGTATATTATAACAATATTTATTAAGACTATGTGCTCTTGTCTTTTAAATAAATCTTGTGTTTAATATTTGCAGAGGACTCTATTGTCGTTTTTTCAGGCGCATAGTCTTATGGTTATAGCCTTAATAAATATTTAAGTAACGAGTATGCGCTTTATAAATATAATTATTACAACAGTATATTATGTTTTCTGTTTTAATTGCTTTATATATTTTGCACATATTTTACGTGCAGTATGCATAATTGACATTGCTATTTTCTATTAACCAGTGATTTGCATTATAGAAAATATATATTATGTATATACAAGTATATAAAAGACCCCACTTCATGGGGATTTGTGCATCCATTTGCCATGATTATGATCTGACATTTGAAGAAAAACCAAATGAATGTATTTAAAACTTCTCTGTAACCGAAAATTTAAAAACACTATTATTTGAGATTAAAATATCATTTCATTATCATTGATTAAAATGTAAAAAAAAAAAACTAATTATTAAATCTTTCAGAGTTTGCATTAGAAAAATTTGAAATTTCAAATTACAAATATCTTTAATAAAATTAATTTAAAAATTAAAGCAAACTTTACAAATACTTTGTAAAAATATGTTTTTATGTATGCAATTCAAACAGGGTTATTATGATAAATAATAAAAACAATATTTAGAAACGCAAAATCTTTAAGAGGGGTACACAAAAATAACTGGAATTGTTCTCTGGTTTATACACCTGTTGTAGAAGATGCTTCTCTTATTGCATACTTCTTGCAAAAACCCTTCTGCATCAATCTTCTACATGACAATGCCATGTGAAATCGTGGTACATTTTTTTTGTAATATGCGTTTTGTATATTTGCTGATTTTTATAATGACTGAAAAGTTTGAACAATGTGAAATTCTGTTTTTGTTTACAGAAGATTGCAGGTAAAACAGTTGTAATGACTGAAACAGATTGCAAGAAAACTGGTAAAAACATGAGTTTATGAGTGGTTTAATTGAAATGTTAAATTCACAACATCCCTAAAAAGTGTGGCAATTGAAGTCCAAAGACAAAACAATGCTTTTTTGCACAAATGGCATTTTTCTCTCAGATTTAGTTCATAACAGTCAAGCATTTTATCTGTAGGTTCTGAAATATTTATGTGATATGGTAAAATGTAAACACATGAATTGTGGCAAAGAGAAGAGCGCATGCTCCACTCCCACAAAGTGTCATTCCTCAAAGCCTTGAGTGTGAAACACTTTTTAATTAAATCCAGCATGACCTAGCTAATCTATCAGCCATATTCACTCAATAGCACTTCATAACAATTTTTTTTAATCTATTGAACGAAAAAATGTCTCTTTTTTGTGGATTTAGAAGTGATGGAAAAAATAGTGCAGGCATTAAAATGCATCACTTTTTAAGTATTTCCACATTTTGAAAAATGAAAAATATGTTTAGATCAGTACATTGCATCAAATGGATAGTAATTTGAAAGAGATTAAATTTATAACACTTAAAAGTAAATAAATAATTTTTATTATAAAATTCCATTTACTTTTGGTCTCATAAATATAAAAGCACTATTCAACTCATTAGTAAAAAAATAAAATAAGAATAAAAGAACAGCACCCTGATATCTCATTTGCAAACATAATTGGTTCCAAAATTCCTAATAATCATGAACATAATCAGTGGAAAAGAATTTTAAATAGTTCCTGATTTTCAGAAATTCATTTATTATGTATCTATTAAAAAATAATAAATATATTTTTAAAATATATCATTATATTATTTTAACTGATTATATAGTTATTAGTGAAAAAAGTGAACTAATAATTAATCGTTTTGCATTGAACATTTTGTTGGAAATCCCTAATAACCATTTATGAGTGAGTACCCAAAAATAATGGTAATCATTCTCCATTATTCACACCTGTTGTAGTATATGGCTGTGCTCCTAGATACCCCTTTTGAGGGCCCTGCTGCATCCATATGACAAATGACATCATCATGTGAAATTGTGGTGCTAGGTAGCAGATTTTTTTGTTAAGGATGTCTCTTGTAATTGTCAATTTCTATAATGGCTAAAAAAGTGGAACAATGTGAATTTCAGTCTGTTTTAGAGAAAACAGTTGGAATGCTTGCTTATAAGCAAATTACTCTGGAAAAAACAGCAGTTTATGTATGGATTAATGGAAGTGTCAAATTCATTATGTCTCAGAAAAGTGTAGTAAATGAAGTCCAATATTAAGATAATGCTGATTTGTTTTGGATGCAAATAGCATTTTTTGCTTAGAATTAGTTCCTAATAATCAGGCATTTAGAACCTACAAATTCTGAAATTTCTGCATAATGCAGTAAAACATGAGAAGTGCAAACATCACCATGAAAACACACCTGTACACAAAGCCTGAAGTGTGAAATAATTCTTAATTAAATTCAGCATGAACTAGCTTATCCATCAGCCATATTCACTCAATTTTAACTCTATGATTTCTTTTATCCTCTTTAATGAGAAGATGACTCAGCTTTTTTTAGAGTCTTAAAAGTGGTGAAGAAAAAATTAAGAAGGCCTTAAGCAACTCTTTGCCAAAGTTTCTCAACTACTTTGAAAAGTGAAAAACACATTTAGACCAGTGTATTGCATTAAATGGACAATTCTGTTTGTAACACAAAAAAATAAATACTCAATTTTTATTACAAATTTCTAATTATTTTTTAGTATCTCCTTGTAGATTATATTTGCAACATTTTATTTTGATGATCAAACCTTTATTCAATATTGTATTTTATTATTTATTAAAAATGTAAGTTTATAAATGAAAAACATTTTAAAAAATAATATTTCAACTATGCAAATATAGAAAAAAAGTAATATAATGAAATATTCTTTTTGAATGATTGCTATTTGACAATAAAAATATTTAATAAAAAAAAAGGAAAATTGTTTTATTTCATTTCCAAAATCCAGATGAATTATTGTTAAGACATCATAAAGCAATAAAATTCTATTTTAAAATTTAAAATTCTACTTTAATAAAAAATGAAAAAAAAATAACTACAACATTTATAAATATATTTCTTTTTCAATTATTTTAACTTCTTTATTTATTATTATTATGTTTCATTTAGCTTCTCTTATTAAAAACTAATATTTTTGAATAAAATCTAAATGTAATCATGGATATTTTTCTCCTAAAATAAATATTTTGGAATATTTTGCAAAAATAATCATAAACTATTTTTCTTTCCAAAGTTACACAAAAGAGTGCTTACAAGTACTGCCACAAGTACCCTTGAAGCCTAAAACCAAAGAATCTAACAATTGATGGGCACAGCTCATTTGTATTAAGTTTTTTGTATGATACTGACATCTTCAATCATTTTTATTGTAGTATATCAATATATATATATATTAGTTTCAGTTTTTGCCATTAAATGCTATTTTTTGATAATGCTACATTAAAGTAAAAATAAATTGCCATTGATGACATTATTGGTGGAAAACAATGACATTGAAAATAATCTGGTATTTATTGTGTGAATAGTGGATGATTTATCTACTGATTTGGATTATAAAAATTTTACGTGTGACAAGTTATACATTTCAATGTTGTTTATTTATTATACATTCACATGCATCAGAGGTCATGTGGCTTTTGACATTTAAAATGACAAACTGAATGAAACAATTTTTTTTTATTTGATCAGAGATTTTTTTACTTCCTTGGAGTCAATTCATAAACATATTCATGAATCCATCACCCCCATTTTCTAAGATAACTCTCAAATTTTTAAGATTGTTATAATATTTACTTTTCATTTTAGAAAAACACCCAGATTTCATACGTTTCTATTACTTTATCTTTTCTAAAATGAAAGCAGACCATAAAGATTTTTTTACTAACTATATACTCTCAAAAGTTATAAATTATTTTGCAAACTACAAAAAGTTAAACTCTCTATATTAGTACTTTATAGAAGTATATTTTTAAAATGTCGTTTACTGAGAACTCACTATTAAACTAAAAATCGATTGATATTGATGGCATCACTGGTGGAAAGTAATACCATTGAGAATATTCAAATTTTCAAGTTTGAGCACATTGCCCTTTACTGAAACACTCATTGGAGTCATAAAACCTACTTTGCAGCAATATATTTAATATATGTGTAAAAACTATGGAGACTACTGATTAGTATGACTGTTAAATAATTACATCTATGTAACTGTTTAGAAAAGACTTATACAAAGGATAGAACAGATTGTGACTAGAGTAACCTAAAAATATCCTAAGTATTTTATCTTTACTCATAAGGTTTGATTGAGTGTTAAAATGTTGTACTAGATCAAGTTTTGGCTGAAATAATTAAAAAAACAACAACTTCCCAGTCAAATCAGTTGAACCTGGCATGTGAATGTTCAAGCATCATATGATAATTTAAAAAATAGAGAATGCAATTATTGGTTTTTGCTTTATACAATTTAATGCTGTGATAGAATAATGGGCTCAATTGATAAGCCCATCTAGGGTGATTCTTAACTGAAGAAAGTCAAAAAATCTCCATTTGGTTAATTATGTTGTATTCTTCTAAACACTTTAATCAAACATCACAAAACTGAAGCTGGTTTTATTTTCTCTTTTTTATTTATCTGAATTCATTTTCAGTGATGACTTATGACTACATTGCTCATCATTGAAAGCGCACTCAACCAAATAAAAGAAAGGAAAGAAATAAACCCACTTCCTAAAGCATATGCACATATATGCACAAAAGAGTTAATGATAGAAGTATATTCCTCCATACAATAGTACCATCTAGTGTAAACTATAGTAATCAATAGATGCTAGAAAGTTGCATATCTTAAACTTTGTCCAGTTCCTTCTCATCCATTATTTAAAGCCTAGTTTGTAGCTTATGGCTTTCAGCAATGATAAGCCTTGGATTTGAAAGCAGTTCACCTGGATCTTTGTATCTAATGAACTCCTGCAACTTTTTTAACTTTTTGGTTATCTATAAAAGTTATTAGCCCAAACTAAAAACACAGTAACGTTTTCAATTCAAGCTAATTTGTCTGTGTATTCATACAGATTATAATCCAGTTCAGAATCTCTATGTTTTGGTGTATGTGGGTTTTTTTTTAATAACTATCATTAAGTGAAGTTTTAGTGGTTTATTATTAATAACCATCTTTGTTAAAATAAGCCTTATATTTGTAAATAAATGTAACCAAAATAAAAAATGTAATACCAATAGAATATCATTTGATTCTTTCTGCTTACTACAGTAAGCAAGAGCAGTTCTCCTTTCTCTCCACTGGCACTATCTATTGTAAGGTTAGCAGCAGATAGTAAAAATTTAATTCATTTCCATACAAATATATGATTAGATACTTTTTTTTTATATTGTATTAACCATTATCATTAGAAGTCATTCATAAATGAGTATAACCATTCCAATTCCAGAAAAAAAGATAAAAAATAAAATAAAAAAGGTAGACCATTTGGGATGACAAAAGAACTGACAAATCATAATATTTACAGTTATCACATAATGATCTCAACTTAACATTACAAAATGCCGTCACTTCATTTCTACAAGTTTTTCTAATTGTATTTTTTCTATGCATTTTATTTTTCACTACATCTAATAAAAACTATTAACATTGAGCTCTTTAAAATGTTTTTGAAATAGTTTTTGTAATGTGGATGAGATCCTTTTTCATGAAAACTATATTTACTGTTTATTATAGAATATCCTATTAAAAAGTTTACTATGCTTTATTTACTTTACACATCCAATTTATGAAGACATGTATTTACAACGGAAGATGTAATATAATCTTATTCAGAAAATTAAAGTAACATGCCAATTGGTGATCTTCACATAATATTTTCAGACGTTTATATATCATCATTAAATAAAATATTTCCAATGCCATTACATTTCAATGATAGAAAATTCATGTTTCATTTTTTACAATAAATCTGGCAGCCTTACTTTTTTCTTTTCAAAGTAATTTTATTGAAGCAGCTATATAACTACAAAAATCTGTTTGCAGTTTAGCATTCAAATCTTATTGCCTAAAACTCAATAATAAATTGTTTTATATTCTCAAACTGATATTCATCTAATGACACGTTGTTGGTGTGCCCCTACCCGCCCGCACTACTGGCTGATAAAATAATTGAATTTTTTGGATATTAATTACCATATAAACATTCGAAATATTAACTATCAAAAAGACAATAATCACTTATTGTAAATCGTGATGATAAAAAATAAAAAATTTATTTTTGCTTTAATCAATTTAGGTTTAAAATGACTTCATCAAAGATTACATCTTGATGCAAGTCATCTATAACTTATTTCAAAGATCCCTACTGTAATATTGAAAAATAAATTCAAAGCTAATATAAATTCTAGACTGACCTATTAAAATTCTCGTTCAACATCAATTTTCATTTTAAATGGTCATTTTTTCTGTCATAACTAATTACATTTTTTTCATTCCTTCATGTGAAGTATGTAATGTTTAGTATAGTTTGATAAATATCAGTTAATAGCAATTAACATTATAACAGAGCTATTATTAAGACAGTCTATCCATTCTTAATCGTTTTACGGTATTCTGAATCTAGTCAATATCTTTCGATGATGGCTTCAGAAAATTAACTAAAATATGTCTCTGTGATTATTTTTTTTATTATTAGTTAAGCTGTTATTAGTGTAAATGGTATATCTCAATGATTCTCTATTTGAGATGTCTGCAGCAACATTTCTAAAACAAAGCATGTCTTTAGCTATTCACTACAAAAATGTTAAGATTCTAGCTTGTTTAAATCATGAGTTGCAACATGAAATGTGAGAGTGTTTGGACTTTCATGGATTATCTTAAATGCAGTCTCTTTTTAGTTCTTTTACAATCTCTTGAAATCCAGTTTAATATTTCAACTGTTTATATATTATCATCTCTTCTAGCAATATGTCCAGCCCAACTCCATTTCAGTCTTCTGTTTCAACAATGTTAGTGTTTGTTCTTTTACCCATGTTTTACATTTTCAATCACTTCTTGCTGGTCTTAACATGCATCTCTCCATATTTCTTTGAATAATCTGAAGTCCCTCTATTTCTCTTCTGTTAAGCATCCAAATCTCAGATCTATAAGTAAGAATTGATAAATTATATATATATATATATATATATATATATATATATATATATATATATATATATATATATATATATATATATATATATATATATATATATATATATATATAAAATCTATGATTAATCATATTGGTCCAATATTTCTTCTCCAGGCTTATAAAAGTAACATCAATTCCTGATAATTATCTATTTAGATTTTATCTATAAAATAAAAATTAATAGTCATCTCCAGTTTTGGGTCTCCTTATATCAAATATGTGATGGATGAACCCATTTCAGTGTATTCCACATGTATGTTTGTTTGTTTTTTGTTTTTTGGTTCGATTGTTTGATTGGATTATTTTGGAAATTTTTTCTTTTACATTATAAATAAATAAATCAACAATATAATATAAAATATTTTTATATATCAGCAATAATTTGTTGTCAGAAAATATTCATTTTGCCCTTTCAATGTGCTTTAACTATTTTACAATTATGATGTGATAAACATTATGGCTTCTCCTTTATTGGAGCCAGGAATCTCTTGGCCATTATGCCCAGAGAAACCTGTTAGCCACCTTTCCTTTTCTTTCTATTCCTCACCCCAAGTTTTTTCCATACTCTTCTCTATCCTGCTCCATCCCACTTCCACATTATCTTTGTCCACTCTATGACCTTTTCATCTAGATCTCCCTTATCATTTTCCAAATCCAGCATAAAAACCAAGAACCCACTTTCTGTATAATCACTTTGTTTATATTTATTCTCCAACTTCTTTATTTGTACCCTTTCTGCTTGGAGACATTTACATTCAATTAACATATGCCTAATATTTTTCATGCCTTCCTTATATAACTTGCAGATTAAATTACCAACATTTCTCCATTTATACATATATTCCCTTGTTGCCAACAATCCTTTTCCACCTTAAACAGTAAACTACTTTCCTTGCTATTATCATAATTTATCTCACACCCGATATTCTGTTTACTTGTATACATATTTAAACATTTTTTACTCTCCATATTAGTTCTCCATCTCTCCAACTCCATATTTTTTATTAATGCATCTATTCTTCTACCACGTTCTTTGTCACTATAACACTCAGCAAGTCTCCTCAATTCTCCTATGACCTACATTGCATACATAGTGACATCTATTTTTTTTTTACAAAATTAACTATAACCTATTAAAATTATACACCATTTTTAAGGCATACAAAAAAAAGAAACTGTGTAAATGTATATTACATAACCTTCTATTCATTTATCATTAGCCAATTATTAGCCAAATTAACTGATGTTTTATATATGTTCATACAATTAGTTTTGTTACAATTAATGTAATTGGTTTCATATATCTTTCTTCTATTAGTTTTTTTAACATAATTTAACAGACATATTTTTGCCACAATCTATTTTATGACCTTATTTTAAATAATGAATATATAAGGCAGATCTATCATCTTTTATATTAATAGCATTATTATGGTCTTTTGCTCTTTCATTTAATTGTTTTCCTGTATGTCCATAATATACCATGCAGCAACTTTCACAAGTAACTTTATATACAATTTTCCTTTTATATTTCATATCATCTCTTATTGTATAATTATCTATTAATTTCCTCAATATTTTTACTATTTCACCATCTATATCGATGTTTTATCTATATAATTTGTATTTTTTAGTAATGTATAATAAATTTTAGTAAGTATGAAAATTTTATCCACTTTTTATTATTCCTAAATCTGCTATTATTACTTATAATACAATTATTATTAATATTTGAATTAAGTGGTTTATAATTAAAAAATATATTTTCAATATTCTTAGGGTTATATCAATAATTACTATATAATTCAATAAATTGTTCCTTTTGCAAATTATCTATACTTCTATCTGTGTTATACCTATCATTTTTATGCTTAAATGTTTTAATAACTGCCATTTTTTGTATCCATGCCTGTTGTAAATCTATAGAAATTATCTTTCTTAATTTATCTTTTTTAATGAAATGTTTTAATATAATTTTGTAATCATTATTTATCTTAATCTCTATATCTAAATATACTTTATTTTGACATCAAATTCCATTATTGTAAATTTTCTATTGTATATATAATTACTAAACTCTTTATATAGTTATTTTGTTACCAATTATTAAAGTATTATCAACATATCTAAAATAATGTATTATATTTTGATTTATTATTTTTTTTAAAATGATTTTCATTTCCAATTCATTAATAAATATTGATGGTACTAACTCACTAATGCACCTCCCATTACCCATCCTTTATGTATTCTCCAATATTCACTATTGTATTTTAAATATAAGCTATTATATATTAATGTTAAACCTTATTCTATAATATGTGTTATATTTATAACATTAATGTACATTGATAATTTCTGTATTAATATGTCTAGACTCTTAATTCTTAGAATACTAGGATACATTTTCTCAATATCCATTGTAAAAAAATACCTTCGTTTCTATTCAGTTGTTTCTTATTTAATTTATTTATGATAGAATCTGGAATTTTAATGCAAAATTCTCCTTACCCAATAATATTTACTATCCCTTTATTTAAATACTTCCACAATTTTAATTATTTTATAATTAGTAACTGTTGAATGTATATAATACTAGTAATAATAATAGTACACAGAGGCAAAACTCTCCATACAGTAGTGCCACTCAGTGCAAGCCAGAGTAATCAATGGATGTAGGAAGATTTGTGCATGAAATCCCTATCTAGTGTCTATTCATCCAATATTCCCAGACTAGTTTCAGTTTGTGGCTTTTATCAGTGAGGCGGCTTGGATCTTAGAGCACTGCACCTAGTCCTCACTGATGAAAGCCACAAGCTAGTAACTACTCTGGGAATATTGGATGAGATAGGGATTTTGTGCACAAACCTTTCTGCACCCATTGATTATTCTGACTTGCACTGAGTGGTGCTACGATGTGGAGAATTTTGCCTCTGTGAAAACAGCTTATGTGAGCATAAAAAATGGTGATCATGTGATGAATTATAATAGTAGTTATATTATTGTTTACTAATAGGCATTTGATGATTTTTTTTTTTTAAAAGAAGTATTAAAGGTATTGGTAATGCACTGTTTTTTTATTTGTACATGAGGATATATCATCTATAAATGTTCACGAATTTATGTGTGTAATGTACATATGCGTTATCATTTTAAATGATTGATAAAATAAACAGTTATAACATTATGTAAATTAATTTTCTATTGATAATCCAACAGAATATTACTGAAGAAAGAATTTTTTTCTTGCCTTAACAAAACCGTTTCAAAAATTATTTAAAACAATATTTTTATATAAATAGATTTTAAGCTTTCGACTAATATATAAAATTGCTTTAATGTGTGAACTTTAGACTTTCTAATCGTTGGCACACCTTTTTAGAATGAATTTAAAAACACAAACATATATACTTGCACTGATACTTTATCTAGTATAGATATAACAGATGGTGATAATCATAAAAAATGATATCATCCTTACTAATTATATAGTTAATTTACACATGCATATAATGAAAAACAGGAAGTTATCGTAAAGTTGAATTTTGTGTGTGTGAAATCCAACGAATAATAAAGTGTTGGAGATATAAATACCACACACATATTTATAAAGCATATAATAGCTAATATCAATAAACATTTAATTCATAGGAACAAATGAAATTTAAAAAACGTTAATATAAAAGTAACAATGTGAGAGACTAATAATATTTTGGAATGCAATTCAGATAACAAAATGATTACATTTTGTGTCGGTAGATGGCGAATCAAAATCTTATGAGTTAAAGAGTTATAATTTTTTTTTTTTTTAGGTTAAAAATATTTATTTAGTTAATAAGGGAAAAATTTTTAAAAGAAATTAAAAATTAAAACATGGAAAAACCAAAGGAATAAAAAATCTAATTATAATTAATCAAATTGAAAAAGTCAATAAATTAACCATACTTTTTGAAATTTAAAATCAAAACTATTAACAGTAAAAAAAATAAAATTACTGTATCTAAACTAAACAAAACTGATATAGTTACATTATTATATCATATTTAGTCATCTTACTGCAATTAACAGCAGCCACTCGCAAACAAATACAGTCATTTTAAATAATTGTAATAATACTCTAGAGATCAGTTTTGTGGTGACTATATAAATCAATTTGTATAACACAAATATTTCCATATAGAGAATATGCTCGGTTCGATATTTTGCGATGGAACCTTTAATTTATTCTGCAGTAAACTTTGCTTTCTGTTGTGTTCTATAAACTCAGAATAAACATTAGTCTTGTACAAGTATAGTTAAATATTTATTCAACTTATATACAAAATGTAATTTCATATATTTATCGTAACAACTAATCTGTCATTAGCTAATTATAATATTTAGTTATCTTACAATTATTGAATCAGAAAACTTCAGGGGTTTTCTAGGTGTACCAACACTTCTAACTGTACCCTAGCAACTTGCCTGATTTCCAGATATAGTTACACTTTAAGCTGTACCATATCAGCTGGCCCCGTGCCATGTTTAGTATTTGGCAGCTTCAAGTTCAATGGGAATTTGCCTCATTGCTTTATAGTATTGAGAAAAACATACATACTGCTATTAATCTCTGACAATTATTTGGTTGCCCCCCTTCCCATCTCCAAATGACATCTAATTTATAGGCATAACCATTTTCTTAATTGAAGCAAGGAGATTTACTGTACATTTTCACTTATTGGCCTGTTTCTGACATCAGTTATATTTATCTATACATATATCTATTGGTCTATCACAATGAATGCTGAATTCTTTCAAGATAAGATGGAATCCGATGAAGTTCAGTACTTGAAGACAGGTTGAGCCATAACACTTTCTAAAATATTTTGACTCTATTTTTAATTTTAGCTCTCCAATGAATTTTATCTTTAGTCATGTCTTCCCAATCAAGACAATCGGTAGTGTATCTTGTAAATTTTTTTGAGATCAGCTTTATAGTGTAAACATGTTCTTCTATAAAAACCATTATTCAGTTGATTAATTTTTTAAAAAAAATGTTTGATTCTTCAATCATTTTACATGTCCATCCAATGCAGATGTGCTTTAGGATAATGGACTCTGCATTATCACATCCTGAAATTAGAGAATGTATTGTTAGACCTTATTATTTTGCCATTATATTTTTATTATTTTATGAAAATTCTGTAAATGAAAATGTTTTTCTGTTATAGGGATAAAATGCCGATATTTCACTTCTATGGTATCAACATTTCTAGATACAATTAATTTTGTTGCAGTAATTATTTCATTTTGATGAAATACATATCTTTCTAAATTATTTTAAGCAATGGTAACACATTGGGGTTGCTGTAAATCAATATCAAAACTCATCTTTCCACTTAAAAAAACTACCAAAATATTGAAATTGACTTATATTCTCTATGCTGATAAAAGACTTGAATTTTTTTTTAACATTATACACATTGCATTAGTAAAAATAAGTACATTCTATAAACCATTTTTTTAAATTGGCAAGGATAGCATAATTTAAATTTAAAAAATTTACCATCAGATCTGTACTATCCTTGATCTCTGATTCATTAAGCCACCTACAACCATTTCCAAACCACTATCATAAAAATTGAAAAATAAAACCAGAACAAATAAATATTCTTGTTTAACATAAGTTTTCATTTTAAATGCCTCAGATTTTGCACCTGCAGAAATAAAACTTCTCTCATTCATTATATACAAACTATATAATACAAATAAACTTTGATTAACAACCAAATAATTTTTATAGTGCCTTAGACTTATTTAATTAACTGACTCAAATGCAATGATTAAATCAATAAAGCTAATATGTACATGTCTATATTGTTTCTGACACTTTTCTCTCACTTATGTAGTAATAATAAAGAACATGCCTACAGTGCTTATTAATTTTCTGAATTCATATTTTGATTGTGGTAACCATTTACTTTTGATTGAAAAATACCTTTGCTGTAGAGAATAATAATGGCATACCATGATAATTAGGCATAAACATGTTACTTCTCTTTATTTGTAAAAACTGGAACAATAAAAACATTTTTAGGATCAGGTGTCACAAGTTTATGAGTCCATATATTCCTAAAAAATATTCCAATATTTTTGAAGCTAATATATCACCACCATATTTTAAAACTTCTGCATGTGTCTCTTCAGGACACAAAGTCTTTATATTTTTGAGATTATAAGAACTGTTTTAACATTATTAAGTCATATGTCTCTGTCTTAATTTAAAGGAATAGATAAAATGGATATCTCATTATAAAAGTCATCATCTTAGTTTTTTGTATCATTGTTCAAATATAACTTTATTTAATCAAAATATTATCATCATAGTCTCATTGAAGGATTTAATAAAATTGTGATATTAAAACTCAGGACCATATGTTGCTTTCAATGCATCAAAAAATGTCTAAAGTGATTACGATTAATGATATCTGTATCTCTCTGCAGTTTTACTTCACCTTTAAATCTCTGTATTTTTTACGAAGCTGTACATCTAATTTATTATTTTACCAAGTAGAAAATGTTATATATTTCCTTTTAATCAAAACCAATTATGATTCTTCAGTTTAATGAATCTAAGAATAGAATGACATATTTTAATATATCCCTTAAGAGACACCATACCTTAAGAATATGACATTTCTAAAAGTCCAAATTAGCAACTTTAATATTTAACAGGGATTAAAATTTAGCATGGATAGTAGATTCTTTTAAAGAATAAACATCAATTTTCTTATGAATATAATTGGAATAAAACATTTTTTAATGCAAGTATCATTTTAACTTTAAACTTATTAAAATCTCTGTCAGGACCCCCCAAACCTCTGACCATGGTTTTCCTCTCTGAAGAGTGCCAGAGCATGAAACCATGGTCAGAAATTTGGGGGGGGGGTCCTGACAGAGACATTTTAAGTGCTTTCTCTAGCTAAGCATTTATCACAAAGCTTGTTGAGGAATTGGCAATTGTCATTGCTTAGAATACCATAATTTGAATTTATTGCAAATTTAATATGAGGTAGTCTTCTTTTATTATTGATCTGCTTTTCAAAGAAGAAGTTGCAGCTTCAGGAAATGTGAAATAAACAATTTAAAGAACCAATATATTATATATATGAACACGTGTGTTTCACAGAATTACTTGCATAATTGTTATAATACTTATCCCTAACATTTTACTTTTAACATTTTATCATACACTAGACCCCTATGCATTATTATTATTATTATTTTTAAATGTCATAGCATCGGCCGGGACGCAAACTTGTTGTAGACTTACAAATAGCTAAATTTCTTTACTCAGCTTTAAAAACATTAATTATTTAATATTTATAAAAAGAAAATATATTTTAAACTTAATTTAAATTTATAAAAATTTAACAATGTGGAAATGATAAAAAATTTAAATAGATAAAAAAAATTCCTATAAATGATGTTAGCATTAAACTGTATTCTTGGTCTCCAGAAATCTTTCTGCAGTATTTTGAATTGTTATAGATTTACAGTAAATAAATTAATTTTACTCAACTTTAACATTTAATTAAATTTAAATTTATAGTAGTTTAAACCATTTATAAAAAAGTATTTTCATGAACTTAAATTAAGTCCCTGCTAAATAATGTTCATATCTTCCATTAGTGCTCTATATTTCAGTTTTTTTAATCAATTAAATAAAGTTTTTAATTAGCATATGATACAATCTGATTCAAACTATTTTTGTGGTCTGAGGCAGCGATAACAACTTGTAAAAATCGAAGTGTGATACTTCTTGAATTGTTCAAATTTTAAACATCTTCATATTTATTATGTTAGAAGACATGTCTAGAGATTTAGGTTCATAAAACATTATTAAAATTTAATATATATATTGTAATGGAACAGTCATATGTAATGCATGGAAAACATGATTTATGCTCCCATGATTGATCATGTCATATATGACAGGATTAAATCTATACTGCCATGCTCTTATTTAAGAGCCCTCACAAATTTGAGGTGGCATATGTAATGGATGAACTATTCTCTTTGAGAGGTGTATTTAACTATGGTCACCAACTCGGTCTTCCAGGTAGGACATTACACATGATAAGGCAAGTCAGTTATTTGATGATTTATCTAATTTTAAGGAAGTGGTCCCATGATGATTAATGATTGAGTGGAATGGAATTCATACTTGCATAACTTCCCTTACTTCACCTACTCTTGATCCTCATTATGCCACAGAGTTCAAACTCAAGGAGAATGTACATGTATTCAATTTCAAGGTATAATTATTATGTATCTGATGTGTGCATTGGATTTGCATATAGTGTGGTTAATTGGAAAATAAAAAAATCATACTACAGACAATTAATTTGATTTAATATTTAACAAATTAATTTTGATGATGATCACCGTTCATAATTTTTTTATAACAAAGTGGTGTATGTATTTAACATATAATGATTCTCTAAGCATGATCATTCTTGGTTTGGGTTTATTAACTATTTACTAACCCATACCTTTGATCCCTACAAAGGATAGCCATTCACCATTCTAATTTAATAATTCCAACTTTGCATCAAATACAATATAAAAAAAAGAAACCTATATTTTAACAATTAGTTCTGCTAACTAAAATTTCTACCGTCAGTTTCTCATTAATTTCTGATCTGCATCCTTTTTTTTATAATTTGTTGAAGGTTGCTCTTATATTCTGAACCCCCTACTATTCTGGTGTTCTATAAATTCATTATATTACAGTCCAATCATTCGAGGGTTTAGTCATAGATTCTGAATAAGAAATAATTAATAATTAAGTTCATTGAACCACAAGCATTGAACACACAAAATAATGTAACTGTCAAGTATGAGCACTTAATATTGAATAAGAATAAAAGTCAGTAGATAATGTATCAATTGGCAAGCAAGTTCGGGGGGTTTGAACCTAAATTTTATTATTAAATGAAAAATAAAAAAAATAGAAGTGATGGCTCCCTTATCTCTAGAATAACTGACGGTTGGATGGATTGACTCTCTGTTTCAAAAAATAAAAACCAATTTAACAAGTGAAATAAGAATAAAAAAAGATACAAAAATATAATTTGGGATGTTAATCTAAATAGTCTAGCCATAGTTAAAAGTCTTGTAGTTCACATTATTAAACATCTGAGTATATTTGTCTTTGGGAAAGTTTTTTTGCATAAACTAGATGATAGTCCATCAAATAATCTTTGGTCACCATCTGGATCTTCATATTGGTGGTTCAGAATCTTTTATAAACTATCTTTCCTATGCTGATTTCTTTACTTGACAGTAGTGCATTGCAGAACTTTTGTTTGCATGGTCATCATAGATGTTAATTTTAAATGATAATCATATCAGAAACTCTTGGTTGTAGGATGAGCAGTTCCATCCCCACAATGTTTTATTGCTTCCTAGACATGCATGATTTGTTCTATTCTAGCTTATAACTTGAGTTAAAGTATAAGCTTTATGGAATTGAGGTGGGTTCTTTAATCAACATTCTCAAATCGCAATTGCAGTGGCTTATGAACTTTAATATTGAGGATAGTTAATATGACAAATAAATTAATTTTAAGAATTATGTAACTTTTCTTGACAATGTAATTAGAGTTTTAAATTCGAGCTTTGCTTTCATTGTTGACATTATTTTGATCTTTATAGAATTTTATGCTGGATTAATAAACACACACAAAAAAATTTAGCATTAATGATTTTTTACTTGCTTGCATTTAAGGATTTGGTATACATATAAATCAGTATTGTCAATAATATAATTTTAACCGACAATTTTACACAAACTTATTAAATTATAATCAATAATATGCTTTTGATAAAGTGGTAATGGTTGTGTGGTCGATTTAAATGTGCCCTTACAATATATATATATATATATATGGGTATGTGTAGTAAACAAAAGGAGCAAATCACATTCTCCCATAAAATGTTAAACAAAGGATCAAGAATAAAATGAATCCACCTATTGTAACTCTGATATGTGCTTAGAGAGCTACAAGATTAGGTGGATTTATTCTATTCTTGGTTCTTTGTTTAACATTCAGTGTGCTTTTAATTCATAGATTGGGGGAAAGTGATATACCCTTTTTTTACATATACCGTGAACTATGTTTAATTTAAAAGTTTATATATATGTATAATGATTATACAAGTATAATTTATATTCCTGTAGTTATATTATTATATAAGAGAATTGAACATAGATTTTCAAGATTCTTCAGCTATCCACTCTATCTCATTCAACCAATACACATGACCAATGCGTATTAGTGAGACAGAGCAGATAGCTAAAGGAGTTTGAAAGTCTGTGTTCAAATCCCTTATATAAATATATGTATATATGTAAAATCAATATAAACTGCCACAAATATGGGTAATAAATAAATAAATAAATCACAATAAATGAAATAATAAATAAATTGCAAAAATACTTTTGATTACTACCATATAATCATTACCAATTCCATAAAAACATAAAACTGATACATTAATTCCCAAAATATACTATTTCATATATAATAGACAGGGTACGAGCACGGACTTTCACATGACCCACCACTCTCCACACTATCTCATAACACTGATGCACCTGAACGCACACATATGTCGAAATACATAGTTTTTTTTTACATTAACATCTTGGCTATTAAGCAAATTACTTCCTGTACGTACTTCCCATCATGCAATATTTTTATTTTATCCAAATTACCTAAGATACAATTTGACTTAAAAATTATACACATTAAGACATCAGCAAAAACAAAAATGCAGATATAAAAAAGTTAGTAAGTTCTAAATTGAGAGAAAAAAGATATTTACATATACATTTACTATCCTCAATTTTAGCTTAATGTTTATTGTGAATGTTTTGATTTTTTAGATAGTTGAGGCTAATTTCTGATTCTTTACAACCAGATCTAACTTGCAATAAATAGCTTGGCCTTACGTTTTTAATGATCATTTGCTAATGTATTAGATTCAATTCCTTTTTTGGATGAAATAAGATTATTGAAACTTATTTAGTTGTAAGATATCGTTCTGAATTTTCAAGTCACAAAAAGGTTATATTTCCAAAAATCTAATGGAGGTAAAGCTTATAGAGCACACTTGTTGATATTAAAATAATTGATGGTTGAATTTGTAAAAATTATTAGAATTCTAAAAATTTAATATTTAAATTTCATGAAATACAATTATAATCTGGTCACTTTTTTCAGAAATGCTGGGTGTAGAAAATTTCTTTAAAAATCACTATTGTCACAAAGATCGTTAAACCTATATATAAGATTTTTAAGCTTAAGAACATAGCATAACTTCCAGGTTCCTTTTCTACAATTTACCTTTAATCTAAATCTAATAAAAACATTATATAATACTGCATAAAATTTGCTTTTGACTATCTTAAAGTAGAAAAAGACTTTGAAGCATTTAATATATTCCAAGAATATATTTAAAAAAAAAAACAATCAGAAACTAAAGTCAAAACATAGCTGCTAAAACTATTCAATGGTATGGATGGCTAAATAGTTGGAGAGTGGAGAAGATTGAAGCATTAAGGTTTGAAGATTTGCTATCTTAATATAAACTGAGCACTAATTATATATATGTATGTGGTAGGTGATGGTCTGGACCACCTGAAGAGTGCAGGTTCAGCACAAAATATTTTGGAGATCATTTATCTTTTTCACATGTATGTGGTCATGTGTATTGGCTGTATAAGATGGAATCGATGACTAATAGGAGCTTGAAAGTCTGGGTTCAAACCTTCTAATTACATCTAGTTTGAGTACACATACTATACTTGTATTTGAATAGTAAACTATTCATCAACATCATCCATAAAAACAAACAATCCCAAACTTTAGAAAATCAACAAAACTATAGAAACATAAATTCTAATTGATCAACAGTGATCCAAAAATTATTAATTAGCACCATTATTAAAAGTTTCTACAAGTTATTTTAAAAAATAATCTTACTAGAATGATGTACATTTAGAAAAAGATGAATTCGGACTATAAACAACTTGTTGTGGAAACGTTTTAGTATTAACTACCTATGATTAGAAAAGTTTTCAAAATGCACTTCATCCACCTGTTTTCAATTCTATGACCTGTTTGTAACAATATTTTAGATTCTAAACGACTTAAAAAATGTTTTATTTTAATAAATATTAAAAATTACTAATAATTCTAAATGGCATTTGTAATGAATACAATATTCACACACTAATCTTCCAATGGAGTTCAGTTTCCTTCCAAAATTTGTTTCATAAATTTATCATTATCTTTTAGAAATAGAATGCAAAAAAATAATCTATGCGCAAAACAATTACGTCACAAATGAATTTTTTCCGAATAGAAATGCATTTTAATAAGAATATACAAACTTTGGCATTCTTTTTCAAACAGTGATGTCTTATTTTTAAGCTCACAAAGACAATACATTCTTTTTTTTTTTCTAAACAATAGAGTGAATATAACCTTTTGCAACAACAGGCTGAAATATATATGTAAATTGTAATGAAAAGGGTCCTGACCTTGTGTGATAGTAGACTTGATAGATGTGATATGTTGAAATATTTCCATCATCTATGAGTGGATGTTGAATGTATAGAAAATTTTAAACTTAATTAAACTTTTCCAAATACAAACAATTTGTTAGTAATAATCCACAAATAGACAACACAAGGTAGTAATTACACAACTTTTCGAGTATTATTATTCTCCGCTCTTCTTTGGGTGTTGCTGGCCTATATGCAGAATGACAATATTTGCTTAGAAGTTGAACTTGCACCTTTAGATTCTTGAATATCGAATTTTTAAGGCAAATGCTCTACCAACTGAGCTATTCTGTCAAAGGCTAAAATATAACTTTACTCAATTTATTTAAAAGTAATCCATGATCATATATTAACTTATCTTCCTCATCTATACAAAGTTTAAATAAAAACGTAATTTTTATAGATAATCTTGCTTGAAAAAATAACTTGTTCTGCAAGTGGTTACAATACAAATATTTTAAGATCATTTATCTTAGTACGTATACATTTTCATGCTGTAATACAGTTCTTAAAAAATATTAATTAAAAGTTTTTCAGCAGATGGAAAAGCAGTTGCCCATATTTCATTATTATTTTCAATCCTTATCAATCCACTGCAGAATGAAGGTCTTTCTAAATTTAATCCAGGTTTGCTAAGCCCTAGCCTTCTCTGTATCACACCAGAAAATATTCTTTATTTCATCTGTCCACTTTATATGTGGTCTTTATGTATTTTATTAATCTTTTTACATGTAATTTGAGACTTCAACTATCTTTTTATTATTAACTTTTTTGGCAATATAACTTCTCCAACTTTATTTTCATTTTTTTAATTCTTTTAATGATGCTCTGACATTTATGTTTTTCATTTATGAACTCTTCTTGTTGCTACTAACATATATCTTTTCCTATTTCATTGAGTGATCTAAAAACTCTCGATTGTTCTATTATTACTCCACATCTCACATCCATAATTAAAAATTGATAAAACATATCTATTAAAAGTATTCCTTTCAAATATATAGACATATTTCCTTTTATTTCTAAGTTATTTCTACAAAGTCATTCCATCCAATATTAATTCCAGGATTAATTTTACCTATTATAAATCAATTTGTATTAATAATCTGATCAAGGTATTTATAGTTGTTAATTTTTTCTAATTCATAATTTTTAATCTTTATTTTCTTTTTTTATAAAAATCCATTGAATGTTAGTCTTTTTCAGTTTTTATTTTTATCTGATAACCCTTGCAACATTTTTTGAAGTTTTGGTTCATTATTTGAAAAACAACCACATCATCAGCAGAAAATCTTGATGATTTAAATAACCTCCAGTTATTTTTATTCTCATAGTTTGTTTGCTTTTTTCATGTGTCAAAAGTATCGGCCAGGAAGTGAACCAGGGACAACTGCTTATAAGGCAGCTGTGCTAACCACTCACAAAGTACTTCTTGTAAAACTGATTATTCCTTTTAATGGCATAGCATATTCTTTAGAATATGATAGTATATTATGTCTCTATCTTTATATTCCAAAACTTTAAACATTGCAGGAATGTTTATACAATCAAGTAGCTGTTTATAATCTACAAGTCCAAAGAATAATGGCAATTCATATTTAATGGTTCTTTCTTTATGTTATCTCAATACTTGGATGCGATCCATTGTACCAAAACTACTTTTAAACCCAGCTTGTTTTTTTTGGTTGGATTTGAATTCAAAGTTGATCATAGATAAGTTGTAATTATCATGGTAAGTAATTTCTAATATTTTCTTTATCATATTTTTTAAATATCAATGTTACATCTACATTATTCCAATAATTTGGTATATCTTTCTCATTTAATATATAGTATATAGCTTTGCCAACAATTTTTCTATTTCTTCACCTACTTCTTTTAAAATAACAATAATATTTTCACCATTTTTCGAATTCTTTTTTATTATGATTTATAAATAATCCTTTGTCTCACCTTTTCATTTAAAATAATTGGCAATTCAGAACATTCAGAACATGTAGTAAATGTATGGATTATTTTGTTATTCTTGTTTGTTTTTATTACTATATATTATGTAATGACATTAACTGTTTATACTTCTTCTATATAAAATGTAAAAAATGTAATAAGTGTGCTTATATGTGACTATAGAGAAGCTTGTTATTTTTACAAATTAAATATGGCTTAGAACTTTCAAGAACTTATGGCATTCTCATATATTATAAAATTCTTCCATACATTTAATAATAACATTCTTTTTTTTTATTATAGCTTGATCTTTTTATTCCTGAAATAACTCTTCTTCTTATATGAAAATGTTTTACACTTTTAAAACTATTATACCTTTCTTTGCCAATTCAAAATTGTATTTTCTTTTAACATTAAGAATTTTTTTTCATATCATTTTACAGAACACCAATTATTTAATTCTTTCCATAGAATCATTGTTAAATATTTTCATATTCCTTTCCTTTTTTCTACCCATATTCCCTTGTCTCAATCGAAAATGTACTGATAGATTGCTGTTTTTGTTCCAGCTATCTTTCCTTGCATTTCTTATTAGAGTACCAGTTATTTTTTAATGATCTCAATTAAGGTTGAATCATCCTTAAAATCTGTCAATATTTTAATATGATTACAAAGTTTGTATTCAAATTTATTGGCACACTTTAAAAAGATTTAACATATCAATTGTCAATATTGTCTTTTTTTATAGTTTTCACCTTTCTAGTTTTGTATTAACATGTATCCAATATTTCACTAATCAGTGATTACTTCCTGTATTGAATTTATTAAGAACATTATAATTCTGAAATCTGTTAGGCAAAATATAGTCCAATTCTGCTATACTTTTATGTGGATGATTCCATACATATTTCTATGTAGCATTTTTCTCAAATAGTGAACTCATAGTATACAGTTGCTTTTTCTTTTTTTTTGGGGGGGGAATCTGTATCCTTTTAAATTTTTTATCATATAGCTAAATTTATCTAAAGCACTTTCCTCTTGCATCATTTGCCAATTCTAGCATTAAAATGTTTCATAATAATTTGAAAGTATTGTTTGGTCTGATCAATAACACTTTATATATCTGTATAAAAATCCTCTACTTCTTTAGCACAATGAGAATTTGTTGAGGCATAAATCTGAATAACCTGCATTCGGCATTCTACCTCAACAATGTTCTTTTATCATATATATAAAATACAAAACCATAAAACAATACAATACTAGATAAAAATCCAAACTTTACCAAAATCCTTACATGACAATGGTTTCATTTACTAGACAAATAGACCTTCTCAAGTGAAAATTAAACTAAAGAAGCAACATATATAATAAACAAACCTTCCCATAATTCATTTCAAAAACCAACTTCCCTTTACTTTCAAATGCCTTTATTTGTGCCTCAAGACGATTCAAGAGGCATAAGTTTTACAATGCAATCAACAAGAATCATTACAAAGAAATTTAGGGAGTGTCGGTGCGTGTCAAGTGCATCCGCACCCATACCCTTGATTCAATGCATATGATTTTGAACATTCAAGTATAAATGTATGGATAGGTGAGTGGTATATTAATAGTTCCAGAAGTGCAGTGACACAAAATTCACCTGCCCTTCCAGACTTACACACATAAACCCAACTTCTTATGCTGAAATTATTGTTCACAAAACTGTCCAATTATACATGTCCATTTCTCCATTAGTTATTTGGAGACAAAAATGTTGTTATATTAACAGAAATGTTACACTTTCAGAACACTTCTATTTGTGTCTCATTATTTGGGGCCATAGCTTGAAAGAAACAAGGCAACCGCTTCAGTTGCAGTGGGAATATTGTCCTTGGATTGTCTAATTGTACAAATCTATTTCACCATTTGAATATTCCCAGTACTGTTATAAATGAGAAGGTGTTTGGATTGTCCAACCATACAAGTCTATTTCACCATTAAAGTTCTCCCAGTTCTGTTATAAATGGCTTTATAGGTATATATGCTTATTTCTTGGTTTGCCTGGCATACCACTTGTAGAGCAGTCACTTTCCCTTCTATCTATTCCTAATCTTTTATTAATTTGTTCAGGCTTAACTACCTTCATTTCCTAGAATTTATCATCGTGATATGTTAGTGCTCTTTGGGCTGTTATAATTTCTAATTACTAATATATCGATTTATTTATTATGTAAGGTAAGCACTACACTAGGCAAGGCATGGCCCTAGTTTGATCTGGTTCCAAGTCTGATCGGTTAGCCATGGCTGGCATGTCCTCTTGTCATGGTCCTTGGCGTCATTTAACAATTTGAAGTATAATACCTCAATATTGTAATCAATACCCTTTTCAAAAGTTACCTTATTTCGTGCCACCAGATGACAAAGTTAACATAAGTTGCCAATCTAACACTGCCAAAGGAGCCCTTTTTAAAAGCTTTCACCATATCCACTCAGGCCCAGTCTTTATCTGTGGTCTTTTGCAATGTCAGGTAGCATAGTTTATTCCAGGTCTCACATTCCTGAAGAATGTGGGAAATTGTTTCATCAGTTTCCCTTTATATCAAAAGAAATGAATTATGGGAAGATCTGCTTGTTTTGTATACAGTATATATGTTGCTTCTTTAGTTTGATTTTCACTTGAGAAGGTCTATTTGTTTAGTAGATGAAACCATGGTCATGTAAGGATTTTGGTAGAATTTGGATTTTTATCTAGTATTGTATTGTTTTATGGTTTCGTATTTTATTTATTACTAGTATAGTGTTAGGTAGTTTTGAATTTTGTATATATATGATAAAAGAATGTTTTTTTATCATATATATAATTAATTCCATTCCACTTATGCTTCCAATATTTGTACATTTGTAGTAAAATATATGTCCCTTTTCATCATCTTTTCTTTTTATCTTACAATGATCCACAATGTTTTATTTAGTATTAGTTATTTAAACTTCCAATTTATAAAATCTTCTTTGCTTGAAAATAATCTGCAATTTTAAGTATCTAAATGAAAGATACTCAAATGGTAACCAAGTTTTATAATCAGAAAATTCTTAGCCTTGTTAGCTTTTGGCTATTAACCCTTTACAGCCTATCTGGAAATGAGGGCCATTATTTAATTTTGTCTGTCATGTTTGTAAATATTTATAAATAAAAAAGATCATTCATACATATATTTATTTTACCTTCAAGAAAACTTATCTGATATTTTATTTAAGAACTATTAGATAATTAAGCAAAAAGTTCAGAATGTTTTTTAAATCTTAACTCAAGAGTAAAAATCCTGAAACTCACCATGCTGACTGATGCATATTGATGAGAAGTCCAACAATGTTCATTTATGATATAAATAATGGCATAGTAATAGTATTTGCAGTGAAAATAATGTATGAAGTGTTATTAGGATTTTGCCCTTCTCTGTTTCTTTAAACCCAAATACAAATTAAAGGACTTCCTTTCAGTTAACAGCAAACTTCTTTAGGAAACGCTGTCCATATTCCATATTTATATAATCTTATTTATGTAGCAACCATAACAACAATTCAGAAGTCAAATTCAGGAAGTCATTTTAACAAACTTGTAAATAATATGATTGTTCTTTTATCAATTCTAATTTATCCTTTAAACAATATATATATATATATTAAATAATATTTAATAGTAATTAATTAAAGAAGAAATGTATAAAATAATATAAATAAGTATAAAAAATTGTAATTTAAAATAAAATTTAAAGATTTGTTACCTTAATATAGACTGAACACTGATATATATATATATGTGGGTGGGAGGTAATGTCTGGTTCAACTGATCAGTGCTGGTTAAACACAAAATACATATATTAGAGATCATTTATCTTTTTCACATTTATGTGGTCATGTGTGTCAGTCATAAAAGATGGAGTGAATGACTAAAGGGAATTTGAAAGTCTGGATTCAAATCCCCTCTAAGTACATCTAGCTTAAAAATATATATAATATACTTGTATTTAAATAGTAAATAATTATTGTAAAAATATATATAATTTTTGATTTTTTAATAAAGATTTTATTTTAAATAAATATATATTATTTATGAGTTTATAAAAAATATTAAATTACATCTTGATTATACATGTGCAAGTGTTCATAAGTATATTTATGAATACATATAAATTACAAAATGTAATTATTAATCTATTTATATTTTAAAATTAAACTTTATCAATGTTACTTTTTTATTTCACAATCTAATATTTATTTTGCTACAAAAGAATGGCAGCTCTCTCTTAAATATATGTTTATATAGATGAGTACTAGATTAAAAATGAAATACCAAAATATTTTAATTTTTTTAATAAGCAGTGGCATAAAATATGACAGGTAAACATTTTTATATATATCATTTTAATTCTAATTTTATAAAGAATATAATAAACCCTTTATTAAAATGCCTATTTTAAAACATACATATATATCAAAATTCACAATTTATCAATGAATTTAAAATTAATAACTTTTAAAATGTTTATTTTTTTCTTTGTCTTTTTATGTTTGTTTATGATAATAAGTATAGTTTCTCAGATTTATTGTTTTATATTATACGTTAACTTTATAAAATATATTATAGTTTATTATTAACATCATACAAGTAAAATTATTGTAAAAATGGCATAATGAGTCATATATTAGTCAACAAATTTAACACTTTTATACTATTATTAAAACAATTTATTCACAATTAAGTAATTAGCCAAAATTAAATTATAAATCCATCACAAATGGTTTTCTTGTCCTGCTAATGTAGACATCTTAAATATATATTTGTTTTGTATTACTTTGCATTGATAAGTTTGTCTTGCTGAAAAACCATTAGTAGTGAATTTGTATTTTAATTGTGTTAGTTATTTAATTGTGAATTGTTATAAATATTGTAATGGACAGCAAACACTTAACATCCATCATCATAGGGAGCCACTAGACCTCTATCCTAGAAACATAGTTTACTCATGAGGATATTAAGTATTAATCCTACCACAACTGTACTATCACTTAGATATCTAATCCACATTTAGGTTGTGGAGAGCAAAGATTCTTGGCAAATTGCAATTAGCAGGCAGACAGTAAAAAAAATGCTGGGCAAATCAAACAATCAACAAAACAAGGTTTATTAACACTTTAACAAAGTAAAATATACACTTCAATTGTAGGGTTTAAATACCACATTATTATTTCAGTATAACAGTTTGAATATTAATTAACTCTTTTCAAGTAAGCATATAGAGTGTTTGATAGCTGACAATTAAATATTATCCCCCCCCCCCAATATTTACTCATAATACTATTAGAGAATCACTGAAGTTCAATAATGATTCAATAATTTCTCCAGATGTGTGCACATATAATGCATTAAACAAACAATCAATAATAAAGCAACTTTAACCTACTAAACATACTCACACACACAAGATATTATAAAAACTAAGCCTATATGTTGTGCATTGGATCCAACCACTAAAAAATATACAACAATGAATAAACCTCTTAGTCACCCATGTTGTAAAGCAAATATATATATATAATCATGGAAGAAATGTCTCTTCACCCAATGCAAAACTTAAACATTTGCAAGCATCTCAAATGGGAATAATAAATTCAGAGGGGTCAAAACATATAATAAGAAATTCACTTGTTAGGTAAATATTTAGGATCTGGTATATACAGTGCACACATGTGTATATCAATTTCTTTATTTCGGATGTGTATGATGACAGCAGAATAAACAAGTAAGACTGCTAATCAATTTAATCCTCTTATCAACAATTTATACAGTTATATGCACATTGGATCAAGAACAGACATATAGTAATGATTTTAAAATCTTCAGTGGCTTATATTAAATATAAACTGTACAATATATGGAGAAAACAATCTCTTTTGTAAAAACTTCAACCTGGACCATACTTAAATAATCACTAGTGGAAGTGATTTTCTTTCTAATAAAGCTTTTTATAAGGCAAAAAAGGAAAACTTTAAAACTTTAAAAGAAAACTAGTGTTATTATTAAAACTAAAGCTACCATGCTATCAGATACATTACATTTGGCAAAATGTTAACGCAAACAGTAATAAAAATATTTAATAAAACAGATAAATTTATAAATATAAAATTACATGATTTAAATTACCTATCACTGGCTATTGGTAATGTCTTATAAAATAGTTTATAAATAGAAGTTTACCTTAGGTCCCAGAGATAAGATAGGGATGGAAAATATTATTTTCCCAAAAAGTTGAATGTTAAATAGACATAGATACATTTGCAAATGGGAGCTCTGTAATGGTTTCTACATCAAGTTTATCAATTTATCAGTTTTAATCTTGTAGAGAGTTTGCCCTGAAATTTTCTTTAATATTGAGAAATGCGATAATTGAACAGCATATTAGATGGTGGCTAGCACTTTGTTGGTTTCTCAGCAAGTAAAGTTGGGCATTTAGTGACTATAAACTATATACTGGAGAACTGAAGTTTATTTCCTGGTGCTTTATCTGCTTATAGTTTTTACCAGAACTGCTGATAAAAGTTCTGGATACATCATACTAAGAAGACAAAGGTAACAATCACAAGATGCAGACCCAAATCCTATAATTCTGAGCTGGTTCTTTTATCCCACCATTTTTTTAATTAATAAAGTCAATGATTACCTGTTTACATTTTTTTAACTTAGATAATAGTTACTTTCATTTAATATATTTACCCAACATTTTTTTAATTAGATAAATCTGTAGGTTTACAGATAACATCAAAATATTAAAACCAGGAATAAGAGTTAATAAAAAAGAATTGATTTTCTAAGAGTTTAACTGGTAAAAAAAAAAATTAAGAATTGATAAACGTTTTATAGATTATGTTTAAATATTGTTTCTGTAATATAAATTTTAAACAGATTTGAAATAATTTTAGTTACAAAGTGTTTTTTTTTTACAAACTAAAATATCATTGACTATTTATAAATGCAGACCTCTATCAATGTGTGCGCATATATACCGCAAGCATATAAAAAATAAAAAAAATTAAGAGCTGAAATTAAGCTTGTGTTTTGCAACCATAAAATATTTTAAAATCAATATATATATATAGTAGACTATCTCCAGTGCTTTAATATATATGATATTCAAAATTAAAACTCATACCATTGTACAATAAAATTTTTAAAACATTCTCTAACCCAGTATTGAAGAAATCACTTTAATACATATTTATATTCATTGCATGATTGATTTAAATATTAATTCTTTCTAAATGTTTGAGACAAACTTCTATATTAATAAATGAGCACATATAAGCGATGACTTGTCTTATGCTGGGTTAGAGAGTATTTTAAAATATTCATTGCACAATGGTGTGAGTCTTAATCTCAAATATTATATATATATAATTTGATCTACAAGTCTCAAACTTCCTGCTCTCATATTTTTGTTACTAAATACCTTAGATAAACACCTTAATGATAATTAGGTTAAGAATTATCTTATTATTCCTAGGTCAGATATAAATCCAATTAAGGTTTTATATATATTTTTTATTAAATATGTATATATAGTATCATTAATCCAAATTGCATTTTTATTTTTCCCGTGCATATCATCATTTTTTAGATATACTTAATTTTTTTTATTCTACCATATGTCAACTGAAGAGTACTGTCTCAGTATGAAATGCATGCATCTTTGACACATTGATTATTTCCATATATTTTATTTATATATTTCAAAAATATGTTATAGAATAGAAATTTTAATAATATATATACTGTAGAGGTATATTGCTAAAATCTAAAAAATATCCAACTCCAATACAATTTATGAAACAAAAATGTGAGATTGACAAATTATAATCTTCTACAATAAAAAATGTAAAATAAAAGATGTAAAAAGCTGCTGAAAGTTTAGAGAGTAAATGATAGTAATAAATATGAGATTTAAAAATCACAAATGAATGATTTGCATTAGAAGATACCACATGAAAAAAATAGATTCTATATAGATTAGATTTTGATTCAAATAGATAGAAGAGTATTAAGAGAACATATGCATATCCTGAAATTGATAAAAATTTAGATTACAATTTAATAGTAGTAGAAGTAAGAGTATCTTTCTAAGGAATCAAAACAAATAAAACAAAAAACCTCAAGCAACCGATGAATTAAGAGAAATGTTAGAGAAAAAATTCAGATTTCTGAGGTTAAAAAAAAGCATAAATCATAATAGATAATATAGGGATAAAAACAGTAAGTAAGCAAAAGTAATTAGAGCAAAGAAAAATATTGTGTTAGTAATGAGAAGTTGAAAAATGCCTAAAGAACTTAACAATGAAGTAAAATATGAAACAGATACAACTAAAAGAGATTTGTTAGAAGAAGTCTATAGAGAAATAAAGAAATTATAAAGAAAAGGTAGATTTGCTCTAATGTAAAGTAGAATAAAACACAGTAGAAATAATGACTAAAAATCACAAATCATTAATGAAGAATAAATGTGTTGAAAGGTATGAAGGATATTTGTTAATATTATCACTTTCAAGCATTTTCATATAAATGTACAATTGTAATGTTTAAATTTCAACTAAATTAACAGCTACTGATGTTCCCAAAAAAAGACAATAAAAAGAGTGCACTCATTTCTGAGGAGAAAAAAGTACTCTTATGCAATTGTGCAATATAGATTTTTGTTGATATTGTAAAACCAGAATAATAAGTTTACACTTAATTTACTTATCTATTTATTCTTTTTTGTAAAATTATTAAATATTTGTTTTTTAATAAATGTATATTTACATTTAGATTTTATTTGAATGTATTAATTTTTTATCAGTAAATTAATCAACAAAAAGATTTGCAGATGTCAGAGAAGAAACATTTACTGTCAACAATTTTCTTATTATTTAAATTTATGTTTTAACAAAATTATTTATTTCTATTTCTTTTTATCATTTTTTTAAATCCAAAGTTGATATTTTATTTTTTATACTATATTTGTTGTTGTTGTTTTTATTTGCATTTCCCCCTAATGGCTATTTTAACAAATTAATCTTAATTTTTTATTATATTTGCACAAATTTCAAATTATTTTTAGAAATATAAATTTGCTTTAAAAATTATTTTTAAAAATAATATTTTAATTTTTCAAATATAAAAAAGTAATAAACTGAAATAGATAATCAGAATATTCTTTTGCTATTGCATGATTTCCAATAAAAATATTTTTGTATAAAATATAGGTTGTTCTAATTTAATTTCTAAAATGCAAATGAATTACATTTTAAAAATATAAAGTGATAAAATTCTGCTTTAAAATTTAAAATATTTTTGAATAAAATCTTGCTAGAAATATTATCTTCTGATCAAAAAATAAATATTTCACAAACATTTTGCAGAAATGATAACAATGATGATGATGATAATGATAATGATGATGATGATAATAATAATAATAATAATAATAATAATAATAATAATAATAAAGCATACTCGAGATCATTATAATCCAAAAAGATATATAATATGAAGAAATTTTGATCGGCAATCAAAAACTTTGATTTAAACAATAAGAGCAATATAGCCGGAAAAAAGCTATTCCACAAAATTATTGAAAGTATTTTTGCTGTATATCTTTGTCCAAATCTAAATAAGTAAAATATCTCCCCTCCCAGTAAAATCATGACATAGATTCTAAACCTCTAATAACATGATTATTTACTATAAACTGCAATTGACTGCTTTCAAATGTATAACCCTGTCATTCAGCTGCCTCTTTGTCATTCAGCTGCCTCTTTTAAGCTAAAATTACTAGTGAAGCAAGGAAGATATTGTGCTTAAACCTCCTGGAAAGGCAAGGTAAGCCTTATTTTACCTAAAAATCTCTATGAATCAGGAAAAAATTATTTGCAAGGCAATATGAATAGCAATCAACAATATGGTACTATAACGTTGAATCACAATGACGAAAATAGTCAAATGAATGAAAAATTACACTTAAACAAGAAGAAAGTAATTAAACCTCAGAAAACAAATTATATAAATCAAAATGATAATATAAATAACTCTATTGCACAAGATTTAGGGGCTGTAAGTAAAATTACTAAGGATATGCAAATTTCAACCTTAACGTTAAAATCAGATTTTCGACCTGCCAGAAAAGATGCACTAGATCATACTTTGGACTCGATTTTAATTGACGGCTTGATGCAGAACACTCCAAATAATATTGTCACCAAATTACATGCAGAAATATCAAAAGATAAACATGCTATGCCTTCCGTTGTTAAAAAAGATGAAACCTCCGATAAGTTTAAAAAAAGTTTGTTGCCTATGGGGGCCCAAAATTCTAGTATTTTTGCTACAACATTAGAAAATAATCTCAGTAATAGCCAAATAAATGAAAATATACGAAAAACACAAAATGGTACTTATGAGTTGGGGAAAGACGAACATAATAAAACAAATATTTCTGATACAAACATCCCTACATATGCAAATATCCTTAAAAGCAAATCACTCTCAAATGCCTCTCATAATATACCCAATGTTAGTGATAATATTACTTTGCATGATTTAATGGAAATGGATGTTGATCAGAATAGCACTTTTAAACAATCATCCACCAGCACATATTTCTTTTATACACGTGACTATAATGAGGAACAGGAGCAGTATCAAGATCTCACTGAATGTTTCACCAGCACTATACCCAATAATCTTTATAAGTCATTGATCAATTTCAGTGGTGACAAGAACCTGATCCTAGCTGTTACTGATGCTAACTGTGCATTGTTCAAGTTCCTCACTGAGTTGCTATATGAAACTATTAAAGAAAAAGACAAGTCATGGTATTCATAAGATCTTGAGTCATCCTAATGATCACTACATTGCTCTGGAATTTACTAACTGGGCAGCCAAGAATTACTTTAAAAGCAATATCAGGGAATTAAATGATAAATTCATCTGTTACATTGATCTCACTAGGCCTAATATAATTTCTGGTAGGATTAAAAATTGTCCTATGAACTTCTACCAAGAACATCTACAGGAATCACTCAAAGCCTTTAGCAATGCTAGTAAGTTTAAATACCTTCCTGTTGATTCAGATGAACTACATTTTCTATCTAACAATGTAACCTTTCAAATAGCAATTATCAAAATGTCTCACCCACTGACATACCTACCGTGTTTAATTACAAAGGCTCACACATGATCCTCTCTATACATGGAGTTAGACCACAGTGTTTTCATTGTCTTGAGAGGACCCACTTGGTGAAAGATTTCCAATCAAGAATGGGCTCTAATTGTGGAATCAAAAAGAGTATTTATCATAGATGCAAAAAGAATTTTACATCAACTTCTCAAGGTATTGCACAATCATACTCATCCGTAACTAATGACGCATCAACAAGAGAACCTCAAGTTAGAATTGCCTACAAACAATGTCAAATGAATAATCAACAAATATTTGTCTTGCAACAACCTGATTACAGAAGTGTAGGCAGAGAAGAAGAAACATCAGATATTACTCAAGATCCATTTCTTGCAGATGAGCCTCTACTTCCACCAGCCTCTAAAGAAAGAAATGATACACAAAGCCAACTACGTCATGCTGAAATAATGGGATCAGCACAACAAACTGTGGTAGAGCAAGATACTTCAGACAATCCCACATGCTATCAGCACAATGATAGCACTACTCCAAGCAATCCTGTCAAGAAGCCTCTGAACAAAAGTTTAGTTCCTTATCAAACTAAAACCTTTACTTTGAGATGCACAAGAAGTATAAACAAGCAGCTTAAAAGTAACAACAAGCCTATCAACCCCAATCAAGGAGATATTAGCTCAGAAGAGGAATCTTCAATGGAAGTGCCCATAGATAAGTCCAGTACTAAGAAAAGGAAGTCAGCCATTATACACAAATCCAGCTCAGAAGATGAAAAATCTCTGGGGAAGAAAAACAGATGTTTATCTCTCAAGCAGAAGAAGAAAACCAATATTTCAATACATAAGGGAAAAAGTCCAGAGAAGAAATGTCAGTTATCAGATGAGGATAATAGGATATTGAGTCTTAATTCATTAGAAGTGACTGCTGGTGATGTACATCATGTCATTGATGTTGACGGTTCAGATGGCACTCTGGTGATTGAACCCATTGGGTTAGAAGAAACCTCAGGTAACACCATTGATGATCCAGACTACAAAGATCCAGTCTATCCCAACTAGAATTTACATTTTATTTATGCTGAGAATTAAAAGGGATCCTTATATTCTTTGTGGTAGTTTTAATAGATACATAACCCAATTATGTTGCATAAGTTTGTAGGCATAAATGTTAGGGGTATCAAATCATTGGAAAGGGTATATGCCATTGAACAATGGATCACAATCAATAATCCACATTTATTTTTTATGAGTGAAACAAAATATCACTCAAATTCTGATTATAGAATTAGAGAATGTCTTGAATCTCTAGGATACATAACTTTCTCTGATAGTGTTATTGCAGCTGGCAGAGTTGGTTTACTTATAAATAAATAACATCCACCTAATAAATTTATAACACTCTATAAGGATAATAACCTTATTGCTATATCAGTCACATATCAAAATTTGGTAAGCAATATAATATATGTGTATGCAGATAGGTCCTGCTGCACGTTAATGAAAGTCATTAACCTAATTAATATGCTATTGGTAAATAATAACAACCCCACCCTAATCTTTGGCAACTTTAATATCACCTATGCAAAATTTACAAAAACCTATATTCACTTGATAGATAAGCCATTTATGAGTGGAGAGGGTCATCTGCCTTATGATTCCTACTCTTTCTACACCAGAAAATACAGGTCACTGATTGATCTATTCTTTTATATGCCTGACATCATTTTCTCATCACTGCAAAATTAGAACATGTGGTCTTTTCTGACCATCTTGCCCTAGTAATTCAGATTGAAGCTGCTAATAATGTCACTCCCGCTTATTCTTCAATCGATCATTTCCTACCATATGACTAAGCGAAAGGGACCTTTGACATTACTTAAAAACTTGGATGAGCTTGGTTTCAGAATGAAGACATTTAACTCTGCCTCATCTTCTATAGATGAGATTATATCTGTTAAGCTACAATATAAAGCCAAACAGAAGGCACTTGCAGATTATCTGTCTATAAAGCATGCCAAGGTGTTTCTGGCTCAGCAGAACTGTTGGACTAGAAGCTACTTGCAGTGGGCACTGGGTGCTATTAACCCCCCTACTCCCACTATCATCAATAATGATGGTGAGTTCTTTGTTGGCCTTTCAATGATTAAGGAAATCCATAAACACTTTGAACAAAAATTTTATTGTCTCAGCCATGTTAATACTCCCATTGAAGACATTTTAATTTGTCAAGATGATCATGGTATCAATGAAGATATGCTGAAAGCCAAACTCCAAGCATTTCCAGATAAAATACATCCCAGACTGCATTCTATACCACGCTTCCTGTTAGATCATCTAAGCCACTTCACAATTCCCATCCTATATAGAATGACCAACCATTTGGCACAGGAGAAAAGAACAATCCCCCACCTATATCCTATTGCTTTAGTACCCTTCCTAAAGAAGCATGAAGATCCCCACACCCTCAAAAACATTTGGCCCATTTCTATGTCTCTGCTCATCATTAAAATCCTGGAATCTGTAACAAAAAATAAGATCCAGGATAAGATACTCCAAAATATATCTTCTTCCCAATTTGCGAAGAAACATTCTTCACCAATTTTAGCCATTGGTCAAGCTAAAATATTAATTGATTTTGTTAGACAACAGAGAAAGCAGGCTGTCATAGCTATCCAGCTTGATTTCAATGCAGCTTTCGATTCTGTTAACATCAGTACTCTTCTAAACCTGCTGAAAGGCCATCACATCCCAACCTATACAGATCATAGATAACCTCATGTCTAACAGAGAAATTGCTGTCTCACTGAATGGCAAGCTCTCTTCATTTTTCCAACCTAACACATCCATTCCACAAGGCTCCCCCCTCAGTGCTCTTCTCTTTATAGTCTACATTGATCTGCTGTTGAAAGCCATCAAACAACAACTACCTGGTGTCTATGTACCAAGGCTTGCCAAATTGATAAAGCTCATGGCTTATATGGATGACGTAATCATCTTCCTCCCTTCAACAACCTATTTACCTCAGTTATACTCCATATTGGATAAATACACAGCTGACTATGGTCTCACCATAAACCCATTGAAATCAGCTATATGGAAGGTATCCTCAGGTCAGAAGATTGTATCCAAATTTACAGCCAATCCTCAAAAGTTTTTGGGCTTTGAGATATCCAAAACATACTTCCAAATGTCCAAAGATATTCAAAATCACATTCTGCACTCAATGGAAAGACTTACTAAATGTCTGTCTAAAGTCTACCTTTCCCTACATGGTAAGGTAATGCTTCTCAATATGAAGATCATGGTCAAACTCAACTATTACATACCCATCATGAGGATCACTAAGACTTTTATCAATAGAATGAATTCTCTTGCATCTCGACTTTTCTGGGGAGGTAAAGTTGTTGCAATTAGCATTAACAGGATGCAACTTCACCGGAAGTATAATGGACTTTCTTATCATGCTATTCAAGCCATTCATATTCAAAAGATATTTAATTTTATCACCATGCTTATCAAATCATTTGGATATGAGCAAGTTATTTTTCCAGTTATCCCAACTGATAGACCCCCTCCTAAAGTCAAGAATTTCCTTGATGCCACGATTGATTTGATCAAAAGCTACATGGTAATTACGAATGATACGTTTGATAATAGGATTAATATTTGGCAAGCACATAGTCTCATTCACCATGTCACAACTCCCATAACACCTCTACTTGCCCTGACCAATAATAAGATCATCTCCCTCATCAGGTGCTGGGCTATGGAACCAAAATTTTTTGATTTTATTATTAAGATAAATTTAAATGCCATTAGCACTAATTGGTTTCTCTTCCATAGGTGAAGCATCAACAAAATTGACCCAATCTGGCCCCTCTGCCAGACTCATGGTGAAACATTTGACCATCTGATTTACTCATGCCATGGACTCTGGAGGTCTACCTTAAAATAAATTTTTACCTTGTTACCTCTCTTAAGGACAGTATTAAGACAAGATCCATCCCTACTATTAGGCTGTCATTATTTATCAACTATGCATTGTGGTCTACTCATTGTAAAATGGTTTTCAATCCCAGTGCAATTCATGAGGGAAAATTCTTTCTGAATAAACTTATAAAATTTAAAAACCATGACATGCTCCTAGCTCCAAAAGTATTATTCGAGGAAACATGGACTCTGATTGCATTGTAAGGATGATTGCTGGTAAAACGCTTTGTTTCTTCTGTCTAATATATTGCTGAACGTGGTTTTGGTAATAATCAGAGGTTCAGATCCTTATGTTATCAAAATGTATAATATTTAACTGAATACATCAGATTTAGCATAAATACCTTAGCCTTCATAGTTGTAGTGATTTTTCCAATGGTGATCTGACCAAACTCTAGATTGACTATGTGACTCTTGGTAGTGTGAGGAAATTTGTCTAGGTGAGTTGGTGAGCTTAATTGGTCTACTTGTGTGTTAACAGTAGACCAGGTTATTCGGGTTTACCTCATGCCCAGAATAATACTATCTTTTATTTATTTATAATCATGTAATTTGTTTTTATGTTTGTATTCTAGCTTTCCTTTTAATTTACCATGTATACATAATTGTCACTGTAAACATTGTATTTATTTAATAAAATTTTTGGATATATATATATATATATATATATATATATATATATATATATATATATATATATATATATATATATATATATAACCATTTCCAGATAATGTACTTATTCACAACATCCACAATATAGAATTATCTCTAATCAACTTTCCCAATATGGTTCCAGCATACAAATCATTAAGCCAATACAAGTAAGAATGATTATTTTACTACTGCAAGCCATCCAATTACTACACAAGATTGTATGACTAAGTTCTTACAATCATTTAAGTCTGTAATGATAAAACATCCCTTGTTGGATATAAAGCATCATTTTGTTTTGCTAGTAGTGAAGAATCAACTATCAGACAATAATATGAAACATAAAATAAATATCTCTAGCCATGATTTTTTCCTCTTAATTCTTTAATATAAACAACCATTCATGATTGAGTACATCTAACTACTTTTTATGTAAACAAAGAGAACTCATTACTATTATGAGCATTCATGTAGTATTAATAATTAACTTGTATGTGGAGTGTATAATAAATTAATTAATATTTAATCTAACTTTACTATGTTTGATACACAATATAAACTTTGTAGATCAATCCAGTTATTAATGCTTTTAAATAAATTTCATCAAATATTATAAAGATTATAAAATGGGGAATAGGTTTAATCAAAAGAGTTGACAAAATATGCAATAAATAATTTAAAAGTAATTAAATGACTTATCAGAGATATTAATATGAAATTTTATTAAGATTTATATTCATTACAAGCATAAGTTGGAGAAAAAAGGTATTCAGTAGTAATGAAAGTTATATATAGAATTTGTATTCCATTCAGTTCTAAAAACTTAAAATACGGCCAAGATATAGAAAAGTGGATTTAAGTCCTGAACTGTTAACTCAGGGATTATGGTGCTCATTTACTAAACTGATAGATCACATTTTGATTCAGGTGGAAATAATATTTCTAAAAAAAAAAAATGAATGTAAACAATGAGCATTGCCAATTGCTCAATAAGCTTTGTGATAAATACTTAGCCAGAGAAAGCATTTAAAATATCTCTGACAGAAACCCCCACACAAACCTCTGACCATGGTTTTGTTCTTTGGCACTCCTCAAAGTGGCGCTAGGATAGCTTCAGACACTAGATCTGCTATCCTAGCGCTTTTTTGAGGAGTGCCAAAGCACGAAACCATGGTCAGAGGTTTGGGTGAGGGGGATTCCTGTCAGAGATATTTTAAATGCTTTCTCTGGCTAAGCATTTATCACAAAGCTTATTGAGCAATTGGCAATGCTCATTGTTTATATCTTACAAGCTTAAAAGAATGGGGTCATGTGATCTGACTCTATTTTTTATTTAAAAAAATGAATGTATTTTTTACGTCTTCGATTTAATATTTCCTTGAATGAAATAAAGTAAAAGATATCTCAACGATTATATAGAATTATCCGATCATGTGATGTTTCATATTGAAGAAGACAAATATCTCTTTTGAAAATATCTTCGCAGCGAATAAGAACGTTTTATATAAAATAAATTGTTTTTATTATAGATTGAAGGCGGATTTTTTTTATTCTTTGGAAGAAACCATTTAAACTTGTATATTAGAAATAAAATTCAAAACCAAATATAAATAATTATTTAAGTTACTTTACTAAGTAGTTAAAAATATATGCTAACTTTAGCCAGTTTAAAAAATAGACTGAATTTTGTAAAATCAAAGAATGCTTAACAGGTTTGTTTTGCCTAAAGAAATAAGCAGCTATTTTTGCTTCGGTCAGTTGGTATCCGATAAAAATAATGGTATGGATTTGTTATCCGTTTAATTAATGTAATGAACGTAGTATCTAAATATTGACCACGACTTTTATATAAACAAAAAAAAAAAATTAATTGTGGTCTCAGCATAAAATTTTGAAGAGAAGCAAGCATAGTAAATACCGCTTTATTTAAAATTTTAACTTAAAAAAATGAAAATTAAAATTAATTTTTAGCAAAATCTAAACACACGCAAGCATACCAAATTATAGTATTAAATATTAATAAGAATGCACAATATTCGTGGAAAAATGTAAACAATAATTAAAAGATTTATGGTAGAAAGAAACCATAAATTAATAATAATCTGGTAAAACAACTTAATAATAAAAGAAGAAAAATTAAACATACCGAAATAATAAAAATAAAAACGAATAACATATAATTAAAGGGAAAATGTAAATGGGTTGAAATAATTGTGTCCATAACTATCTTTAATTGTTTTAAAATTATAGCACACATACTTTTCTAAAATCGTTTTTTTTTAATTTTACAATCAGTTATTTATTTCATTAAAACAAATAGCATCACTAAAGATCCGAATCAAAAGAAAATAGATTCATTTAATTAAATCCTTCCTTTCTATTATTGTGAACAGAAATTGAGCAAAATTAATTATATGATGACGATCAATGGTCCTGAAATTATTAAAGGGATTTCTGAAATATCTAAAAAGACCAAATCTAGCTAGCCTTTACTATTAGATTTAAAGCAAAAATATTTAGATCCTTATACGAAGGCAATTCTTTATTCCGTAATTCTTTTGTTGTTTTAAGAGATTTTTGTTTTATTTTCATTCAAAAAGATAACAACATGATTTGAGATATGACGAAATGAGTTAGTAATAAGTTTTATGTTTAAATACAAGCATAGTATATATACCATTATCTCTTATACTAGCACATAATTGTTTATAAACAAGGCAAAACTCTCCATACAGTAGTGCCACACTGTGCCAAACAGAGTAATCAATGGATGCCAGTAGGCTTGTGCATAATATCCCTATCTAATGCCTACTCATCAAATATTCCCAGACTAGTTTCTGGCTTGTGGCCTTCATCAGTGAGAAGCTCTGGTTGGCACAGGGTGGCACTACTGTATGGCGAGTTTTGCCTTGGTCATAGCATATATACTTAAGCTAGATGTAAATAGAGAGGATTTGAACCCAGACTTTCAAGCTCCCTTCAATAATCCACTCCATCTTTTGTAATCAATGCACATGGTCCACATGCATGTGAAAAGGATAAATGATCTGCTATATACATATTCCACACTGAACCAGCACTCATTAGTTAATCTGGATGGTCATCTCCCACACATACATATAATAAGTTTTACCTAAAAAACACAAGCATTTATTTGTAGACAACTTGTTCTCTGATATCTAATAGAGAAATATACAAAATAAATAGTCTCCAAAAAAGTTCATTACTAACTTTTCTTTTAGTTGTATGTAATTGCATATTAATCTTTTAGATGATTCTTTGTTTAACAAATTTCTATATCGTAAATGATCTCTTATTTTTCAGATAAAATCATCTCAAACATTAAAATTTAACTTTAATTACAAAAATAAGGAGATCATTAACAGGAGATTATTTTTTTTTATAGAATCTATAAATTTTCACTTAACTAATTTTTTTAGTATCAAAATATTATAACAAAAACAACTAATGTTTTTTTGCTATTCATTAACCTATTCTTATTTTCAATACTTTAATGGCATCTACTTTAAGCTTTAATAATCAATAGATATTCAGATGGTAGTACTTAATAAATTCTTATCCATTGTTGTGTTATCCAAATATTCCCTGACTAGTTCTAGTTTATGGCTTTCATCACTGAGGAACATTTTGCAATTTTTTGGAAGTGCACCTAGACTTTTTGTATCTAATGCACCTTTCCTCTAGCAACCATTTTTTACTTTTTTATACTATCAAGCTACCAGCCCATGTTGAAAAACTCAATCCAAGCCCATTTGCTTACATAGTTATATAGATCTGTAATCAGTTCAGTTATTATATATTATGGTGAACTATAGTTGTTTTTTTTTAATAATCTTATTCATATTTATTCTTTGTCCTGAATTGGTATAAAACCAACAAAACACCATTTGACTTTCACTTACAGTTTGCTATTCATTAGCATATTCTATTTTACATACTTTTGTGCTATTAGGTATAAGCTTTAGCCTGGGGTTAGTTGGATAAAATAGTACTGGATAAGGATTTATTTAATACTGTCATCTGGCATCTATTGATTATTTAAATTTATACTAGATGGCATAAAAGTAGTAAAAATAGAAGCTGTCTTCTTCTTTTGTAGTGGCAATTTTATAATGCTTGCTTACATCATCAATTTCAATGGTTTTATTTAGAAGTATAAGACATTATTTGAACTTGGCAATTCTGTTTTCATTTCGACTTCATTGAATGGTGGCATTATTCTTTGTGCAGTTTTAATTCAAATGTTATTAAGTCACTAAACATCACATGATCACCATGTTTTATGCTTGCTCATAACTGTTATTAAAACAGACAAAAAGCTCCATACAGTAATGCCACTCAGTGCAAGCCAGAGTAATCAATGGATGCCAGAAGGCTTTTGTGCATAAAATCCCTATATAGTGCCCACTCATCCATTGATTACTCTGGCTTGCACTGAGTGGCACTATTGTATGGAGAGTCTTTTCTGTTTTAATGTCATTGTGTTCTTCTCCTTTGACTTTTCAACATCAACTTTTGCTACTTTAATCAAGCAATACAGGTAATTATTTTTAACTTACATTCAGAAAAATAACGACTTATTGCCCTAAATATGCTCATTTTAAAAGAAGTTGCTTGAAAAGTCAATTTTGGCGACAATGGATTCTTGTGAATTATTATCCTCAACAATTAAGTTTGTAAAGACAAAGAAGTCATTGAACTCATCTGATGAACGAACATCGCTATTGCATTCTTTGTTAATAAATTATCTACCGAATTTTTATGTTCTTGTTAATCAGATACATTCACATGTAAATAATACATAAGTTTATATTGATTTTGTTTCATTTATTTTGTTCTCTTGAGTTTTTGTATAATTAATAAATCATATTAATAAAAAAAATTATAATCAAATATTTACTTCTGTTCAATACTTCAAAAATGTAATTGTGCCTCTTGAATATAACTCAGTTATCAGACATGGCTCTTAGAGACATAGAAATTTAGCCACCTTTGATATATATGTACACTTTATTCGCATACTACTTTTAGATTTAATGATCTTAAAATCAAATTTTAAATTCCAAATGGTAATATATTGCTACTGGTTAAATAATAATATGTAATAACAATAATAAATATATTTAACAAACAAACATTAAGTATTTAATATATCTGATAAATAGTAAGACTTTTTTTTCGAAGCCATTATACAAATTTATAAAGCATATTTAATTAAACTATATATAACTATTTTATATATAAAAGTTTTATAATCAAGCACACATCATTAGTGTGTATGATAAAAATACTTTGTTATAACACTGAGATTATACAGTAGATTCCAATAAGATATATATTTTAATTAAATTCATTTTTATTTACTTTACATACTTACAGCCAAAGGTCAATTATAAGTTGCATATGATTAACCAAAAAGTGAATATAAAATACAAAAAAAAAAAGCACAGAAAGAAATAAATCTCTTATAATAGGGGTCAGACTTTTTTTACAGATAAAAGAAAATAATTTAAAGACAAGATAAAAAAAATTTTCATTAAACAAAATTAATATTACAAATATTAGGAACACACACAAAAAAGGCAAATTTTTTAATATATTGCATCTATAAGTTTCACTATTAATTTTATACTGACAAGAATTTTGAAAACAATAATATTATACCAAAAATTATAAATCAGATTTTCAATGAAATGGACGAATGAAGAGTTGTGGGGTGGAGTGGTTTAAAGCCTGTCCATTAAAGTATGAAGATTGGCTATCTTAATATAAGCTGAGCTTTGATTGTATATATGTGTGGAGATGATAATCTGGACCAACTGATGATTTCTGGTTTAGCATGAAATACGTATATTAGTGATTATTTATCTTTTCTACATATATGTGTTCAAGTGTATCAGTAATATGAAATAGATGGTGAGTGGTGGGTTGTGTGAAAGTCTGTGCTCATATACCCTAGATATTGCATATATTGATATAGGTGTATAATAAGCCTGTATTTCATATATTACATAGCAGAGATGTCTACCCATCCCTTGTATATGTATTGAATGGATTATGCCCTGTACATGTGGGGTCAGACTGACTTTAGGTCAACATGGGTGTGACAAGAATCTCAGCCTCGGGATTGCCTTTGAGCGTTCCATCATCAGATTTTCAATTGGATGGATGGTTGAAGAATTGGAGGGTGGAGTGGTTTGAAGCCTGTCCATTAAAGCATGAGGATTTGCTATCTTAATATATATCTGAGCACTTATTGCATATATGTGTAGAGATGGTAATCTGGACCAACTGATGAGTGCTAGTTTAGCACGAAATACTTATATTGGTGATTATTTATCTTTTTGACATGTGTGTGATCAGGTGTATCAGTGGTATAAGATAGAATGGATGGTGGAGGGTCATGTGAAAGTCTAAGTTCAAACTCTCTAAATATTACATAAATAAGTGCAGATATGAAAAGCCTGTATTGTAGAGAAAAAAATTCATAATTTAAAATAATATTTCTCTAATGTATTGTTTATTATTTTTGTGAAATATAATATATTTATCTAAAAAATAATACTAATAGGAGGGCCAGGTTACAATAAAAGTGATGTAATTTATGCATCAATCATGGTCGTAACTAAATATTTTCTAATCAATTCAAATTATGCAGAAAACTTATATATTAATTATGGGTTGTTCCATATTTCCATAGCTTAGTAGCTAATGATTGCCTGACACTAAAAGCTAACCTGTATAAAACTTTATTTTGTCAGGTTTCAATAGACTTTGTCTTTTAACCATGTATAAATGTAAGAAATATAGTTTCATACAAATACAATTAGAATATTTGTTTCACACATATATACAAAATTTTTCAAATCTGTTAATGTATATATTTGCAATACATTTACAAATATACATTCAATAATGTTTGCTGTTTGTCAAGCGTTGTTAGCCGAGAGGTCATCACAGCTGCCTTGCAAGCAAGTATTGGTTGCAGATGGTTGTGGGTTTGCATCCCAGCTGATGCTATGACACATGAAAAAAAAATGTTTGCTGCATTGTTTCTTGGAAAAATTGGCTGGTGTGTAGCATTGTTTGCCATGAAACTATTAATGTAAGGGTCTTCAGTTGCCCTTCTAGGATTACCTAACATTTCCAGCTATACTGTGACAACTTACATCATGTGTAGGTATGAGTACTTCCAGTTATTCTATGACTGTTTGCCTCTTCCATAGTTTATATTCTAGCAGCTTCCAGTTCTGTCATCAACTTGCCTTACTGCTTTAGTTATATAGCTGACAACATACATCTTACATCTTATCATTGTCATCGCTCTTTATCTCTAACTAGACTGCTTATTTGTGGTCAGATCCCTATTTAGAATAAAAACAATCAAATTCACTGAACATTATCACCCATTGGCCTGTATGTACTATTAAATATATCTTATCTATTCATATATCTATTGGTCTGTAGTGATGAATGCCCAATTTGATCTAGATAAAATAGTATCTGGACTAGAGCATTAGTTGAAGATAAGTTAAAATATAACATTTCTTCACTCTGCCTAAAATTATCCATGGAGAATTTAGACATTCACTTGTTTGGGTGGATATCTTCATCAGTCTTGGTTTCATCAGGTTCAATGACTTTCTCATTAGGACTGGAGTCTGCATGCATCGATCTGGTGACCTTGAACTTTATAGACTCATCATTGCTGGTTGTACTAATAACTGGTGACTCTTCACAATAATGAACTCGATTGCACATCTAATTACCAGTTAGTAAATGATTATTTATTTCATTTTAGGTAGAGACTAAAAAAAGAATGAAAAAAACAGTCAAATGTTTTCACCAGTTTCTAATTTCATCAGATTCTGTGACTTTATGAGCAAGGCTGGAATCTTTATGTATAGATCTGATGACTTTGAACTTTATAGACTCATCAATGTTGGCTGTGACTCTTCACAATAATTAACTTAATTGCACATCCAATTACTGGTTAGTAAATGATTATCTATTTTATTTTAGGTAAAGACTAAAAAAGAATGGAATAAATTGTCGAAATTGCTTTATCTTGATAAGTCTAAGGAATTCCAACTTCTTCAGCATAGTTCATTTTTAGAAAATTGCTGGAAAGCATTCTACAACGAAGTATCTTTTAAAGACAGTTTTAACTTTTACATATATATATTTACATATTTGTAAATATGACTTCAATAATTAAAAGAAAAAGTTCAATGCTATTTGTATATGATTTCAAATGTTTATGGCAACCATAATAAATTCAGTTTAAAATGTGAACAACAAACGACACAAATTATAATTAATAACTATTTAACTGACTGAACAATATAATAGTAGCATTTAGTAGAAAATATTTTTAATTTTTAAAAACAAGTATTTGTAAAATATTGATTAGAATACAATATTTAAGTTGTAAATCAGTACTTCTTTAAATGTTCTTACGCAAGCATCCAATTCGCTTCTTTTTTAAATGTCAATAAAAATTTAAATGAAATACATATATATAAATTTTGATTCTATTAAAGAAATACATTATCAAGCAATTTTTTTTTTTTAATAAAAAAATTGATGTTTGAAAAAAAAAGTTCATGTTTTTCTGCAGTTTAGTTTAAATTTTGTGAGATAACTTGCACAAGGTGTGTCACAACTTGTTCGCATGCGCATAACGCCCTTATTAAAAATTACAGAAAATTATTGTTTAAAAGACCTATTTTTGTAAATTATATGATTTATTTATATTATAAATTATAATATAAATTTTGATCAAATGCATCTAATTTAATTTAAGGATAAATATTAACTAGTATTTCAATAGGTTATTTACAATTACAAGTAATATCAAATTAAATATAAACATTTGTTAGTGTATAATTGTTTTGGCTCAAAAACTAGTCTTTTTTTATAAACATCACTGGTAGGTAATCTTATATTAATTTATTTCACAAATGGAATTTAGTGGTATTATTTCATTCAGTAAAACAATTAAAGATTGTGCGTTATTTACAAAATTGTCTTTTAAATAATCAATTTGAGAGAATATTCTAGTCTTTTTTTTTTCCGGATTCTTATCCATGAATATAAATCCAGATAGATAGATAAGTAGATAGGAAGGTAGATAGACAGAAGGTAATTTAAAAGATAGATAGGTTGACAGATTGACGAATGGATGGGTGGATATTTAAGTAGATAGATATCAAAAGAGAAATGATTTAAGGAATAAATAGATTGATGAATGGATTAATTAACAGACAAATAGATAATAGGTGACTAGATAGATAAATAGATAGATATATAGTTAAATGAATGGATGGGTAGGAAGATAGATAAATAGATAAATGAACAATGGATAGATAGACAGAAAGATAGGTGGATGGATGGATAAATAGATAGATGGATGGATGGATAAAAATATAGATGGATAGATAGACAGAGATGGAAAGTCAAATAGATAGATAGTTAGATAGAAAGACAGACAGACAGATGAATATCTACATAACTAAATAGGTAGATAGGTAAGAAGGTGAATAGATAGATGGATAGATAGATAGATAGATAGATAGATAGATAGATAGATAGATAGATAGATAGATAGATAGATAGATAGATAGATAGATAGATAGATAGATAGATAGATAGATAGATAGATAGATAGATAGATAGATAGATAGATAGATAGATAGATAGATAGATAGATTTCTTAATAAATAATTAGACTGATAGATAAATCTACTTAAAGTGATATATTACAAATCAAACTTTTATTAAATCATTTGATCAAAAGCAAAACAGTAAGAAAGCACTTATGACAGTAATCCTGTTATTGCTTTTCAATAAATTTTATTGAAAATTGTACAGCATCGATTATTTATATTTCATAATAAAACAATGATTACTTTATTATTTTAATAAATAAATAATTTCACATCAAATATATTTAAAAGTAGGAATCTAAGAGATAGGGATTTCTTTCTCTTCTACATAAAATATCACGTGACAAAAACAGCATAATAATTTCAGAAATGCTTCATTTCACGGAATAATTCAAACAGTCAATAGTTGTAAATAGTTTCCATGCTTCGTTTGAAGTTTTACCAAGAACATCAGTTGAATAAGCCAGCGTGTAACTATTAAATTCCAAGTTTAGCCTAAATATTATTAGAAAAATATATATGCATGATATATATAAATGATGAGAGAAAGATAAAAGAAAATTGATTGATTGATTGATTGATTGATTGATAGATAGATAGATAGATAGATAGATAGATAGATAGATAGATAGATAGATAGATAGATAGATAGATAGATAGATAGATAGATAGATAGATAGATAGATAGATAGATAGATAGATAGATTAGCTGTATTGGATAGATTAGATATATAGATAGATTGGAAGATAAGTAAGGGATAGATGAGAGATAAATTGATAGATGCATAGATAATTAAATAAATAAACAAAAGAAATATATGGCTAGATGAATAGATAAACAAATCGATGGTTAAATAGTTGGATGGTTGAATATATAGATGGATGGCCAAATAGATAGACAAAAAGTCAGATAGTTAGAAAATGATATAGATACACAAATAGATAGGTAGATAGATTGCTATGTATTTGAATGGATAGATCCATAATTAGTTAAATAGACAAATGAATTGATGTATGAATAATAAATAGACAGAATGATAAGTCATGTAGAGAGATACATAAATAGATGGTTGAACAGATGGATGATTTAATGAATGGATAGAAAATGATGATAATTCTTATTATTATTAAGCAATCACAAGCCTTGCTAATCTGTCATGTATTTTTAGTCATATATGTATTTTTTCAGCTATGCTCCCCTCCGCTATAGCCTTTAATTCTTTCTTTATATCATTATAAAATCATGATTTGAATGTCATATTGATTTTTTTTCAAAAAAAACTTCTTTCATAACTATCTTAACTATTCTTTCATTCAACGATCTCATGATTAAGATAACCTCTATTTAATTCTTTTAGCCATAATCTTGGTCACAATGTCGGATTTTTTTTATACATATCATTATATCTCTAACATATATCAACATGATTGTTTTACTGTATCAAAATTTTATGAAATATTATCTCTTCAGATATCCTTAATTTCTGCTAATCTCACTCAGATATTGTCCAATTATCACATTTTTATATTAATATCAGCTGTATTCTAAATATGTATTTTAGATTCCTGGAGATCATTTTACTTTTCATAACCTTTAGAAGAGCATAATAAGTTTATTACTATTATTATTATTATCATTATCATATTATTATCATCATTATTCAAAGCAAATAAAGCAAGACTTCCAAAAAGAATATTTTATTATGAACTTCAGTATAGTTTTTATGGGAGAGGTAGACCTCATCTGTCTTATAATGAATATCTTAAAAGTCATTATAAAAAGTGCAAAGTCAATTGATTCCATGAAGAAGATATGGCATGTAATAGAATACATTGGAAGAACACAATTAGACATGGTGTTAATATATTTCAAAAGGAAAAGTTTTTTGCTGAAGAAATTAAGACAATATCTGAAATATCAAATAAACAGACAAAAAGGCCATTATATTTTATATTTGTGGTTCACATATTGGCTTGTATAAGGTAATTATTATTTTTTTTTACTTTTTATTTTTGGAATTGCAGTGGCCGTACTTGAACTACTACCACTACTCCTATTATTGCTACTACTACTACTACTACTACTGCTATTGCTGCTACTCCTGCTGCTACTGTTACTGCTACTGCTACTACTATTGTTACCACCACCACTACTACTACTACAATTATTATTATTATTATTATTATTATTATTCAAAGATAAACATTATTGACATGCAAAAAAGAAATTACATAACTTAAGGTGAAAAACATGAGATCTTAGATACTAATTAGCAATAAGAGTTCACAATCTTGCTTGTGATAGGAAAAAAAACATGACTTATAAGTAATTGAAAGAAGAATATAATCATTACATAACAGAAAATATGTATCAAATTAAATTGACTTAGAATTTTTACATGGAATCTTGAGAAAAATACATAGAACCACATGATAGTATGAGGGAAAACATATATGGTGTATGGGGTTGAAGTTACTGTTAGATTAATATATTATTGTATATAAATTGGGACTATTTGGTGGTGAAGATTATATTTTTATGGCTGTCTTATTGTTCATGTGTTACACAAGTTGCATGTGAAAAACATGAGGTTTTAGATACAATTAGATACATGAGATTATATTTGCAATGATTGTTTGCAATTTTATTTATGATAAAGAAAAGGTGATTTACAATAGTTGGAAAAATAATAATTATTGCATAACAAGAAGCATATTTTATAATAGATTTACATAAATTTTAAAACAGCATTATGAGATAAATACATGAAAGCACATGGTGAAATTTTTTAATACATTTTGGGAGGATGAGTATAGTTAGTGTTTCATTGGTATATGGTTGTACATAAATTGTGCTTATTCGTTTGTGAACACTATAGGTGTCAAGGTTAAGTCATATTGTCCATGTGTTGGTCATTTAAAGTTCTGATGAAGTAATTTGGTGAAGTGATCTTGTAAAATTTCTTTGGATCAGTGCGTTAATGAGGTGGGTTTAGTGTTTACTCTCAAATGGTGCACTATTTATTCCACAGTTCACCCTGGTATGATGTTGAGGCTGTGAGCTCATGTGTGGTAGGCACATGAGCTAGTTGAAGTTCCAGAGAGTGGGGTGGAAGTGATATAGAGAACAGGTGAAATCTGTGGCTAATATAATGATGGAGGGAAAATGTCTTAACTGATGCAAAATATCCCCTGTGCCATGGTAATAATAAATTTTAAAAAATTGTTGTCAGCATGGCATGCATCCATGTCATAGGAGGGGGATTACAATCTTGTGTTTTAAATACAGGTTTTAAATATTGTTTGCTTTTGTTGTCCTGAAATTTCAAATAGGCTCATTCATTAATGGATTTGAAATATCTTAACTGTTGCTGACATGGAAATTGTTCTTGAGGATGCTGGCATATGTTTTTATGAACTAAACTAGGCAATATTGTTGTATGGCAGCCATTTTGTTTGGTTTTAACAATTTTAAAATATCATTTTTTTTTAAGAAAAAGCTTTTGTAAATTCAAAATTATGTTAGAAAAGATTTGTTACATAGTTAATTGTTAATAATTGGTTCAGTATATGTTAAATTTACTTGAAATACTGCAGATTTTGAATGGACTTTTAGAGATTTAATTCCAGAAAATTTTCCTTGTGCTTAGTAATACTAACCTTTATTGCTCAAATGAAATATTTTTTCTTGCAAATTATTTGTTACACAAAAAGAATTTTATTATAATTAGAGCATTATCTAATTAGGCCAAGTTCAGTCTTTGTGATGACTTGAAATTTATCTTTAAAAATATATATATATATATATAATGCAAATTCTTAGGATTTGAAAAAGAAGCTCTTGGAGTGAATATGGTACATGACTAAGATTATTATTATTGTTATTGATGTTATTGTTATTATTATTATTATAAGTTCTATTGCATTAAATTGGTAACAATTTCCATTTGTATAATGATTTGAGTGGATGTTAAACTCAGTTGTCAAAAATTTAGTAATTTACTCGTTCACTTGTATCAGACTGAGTCCATAAATTTATATTGGATTATAATTATGAGTAGTCCCAAATTATTTGGATCTATGTATATTCAATTGTCAATTTCTGCCAAATAAATTATTTTCTATTAATTCCTCTCTTCCATTAACATGACCAAATTATCAGTAAGAATTAATACAAAAATCCTACCCACCCTCTGCATGAAACTGTTTAATCTAGGGAGTAAAATTTTATAGTAATATGTAATAGAATCAATTTCAAAATATCTCATTGTTTAATCTCAGAATATTTGTTGAAACTATTTGATATATTTGTCAAGCATTGTTAGCCGAGAGGTCATCGCAGCTACCTTGCAAGCAAGTAGTTGGTTGCAGACGGTTGTGGGTTCGCCTCCTGGCCGATGCTATGACATATGGGGAAAAAAACGGAAAAAAAAATATTTGATATATTTTTCTTATATATATAAAACTTTATTAATTACAAATTATGTACAAGTATTAACATATGTCCAGTGGAATTTTTTTTAATGACATAAAATGCAGGTTTATAAAATATAATTATTATGACTAGTTTTTGAAGGCGATACAATAATTTAGTTTTAAAGTATAATTTATATCATTTTAAAATAATAAACAACTAAGGAAAATATTGTTTTGCCAAATTTTTCTTATAGTATTTCTGGGTATATATTTTAGGGCATATAAATATATATTATACTACTACTAATTATTATTATTATTATTATTATTATTATTATTATTATTATTATTATTATTATTATTATTATTATTATTATTATTATTATTATTATTATTATTATTATTATTATTATTATTATTATTATTATTATTATTATTATTATTATTATTATTTTATAACATATATTTTTTATTGTCGAAAATTACAGATCAGCAAGTAAGCCATATAGTTATAATGGTATAAATAATTACTATGGCATTATATAGATTAAAAATTTTGATATTTTTTTCAAGCAATTCTTTTAGATTAATGTATTTCCTTGAGGAATATAAAATATCTTAAGAATGAGAACATGTTTCAAAAATATGTATCACATCTTCTGCATGACAATTACATAAGATACACGTGGAATCTAAATTTAATTTAAAATGGTTAATGAGGAAAGTTTTTGTAGGGATTGTGTTGAGTAATAAGTTATGCAAAAATTGATCCAGGATTGAGGAACAACCCATATTTTGTAATCTGATTGTTTTGGCAATTGAGAGGGTTGATCATAGATATCTGTCAGGATATATAATTTTTTCCAGATCTTTAAATGAAATACCAATTAAAGATTTGATGTTATAATTGTCCAACAGATCTGCATGCTTAATAGAATGATCAGTATAAAAAACTAATTTACATATTAAAGTTGAGCAAGCAATATTATAGGTGGCAGAATGGCTTTAAGAATTGGATTAACTGTGATTGCAATGTACATCTTAGCTCTGATATAGAATACAAATGATTGATGAATATATTAGATTTAGACCACTTTTGCAAATAGAAAACAAACACTTGTAATTGATAGAAGATATGATGTCGATCCCCAGATGTATGATTTTATTGTAGAAATGATATTTTTAACAGTACTTCTTAAAAGATGCATCCACAGACTCTACCACCCAGAATAGCATTAACAATATGAACTTTTACTATAGGATAAAGCGATTTTGGGTACAAGATTTTTAGTTTTGTATTGAACTTGTTTATGACTATATGATTTAAATGATGATTAATTGTGGTTTGGATAAGTTAATTGAAATTCTGAAAAAAGATGTGTGTGTACCTGTGAAGAATTATAGTAGATTGCAATCTGTAGCGATCTGTCACATGAATGACTTATAAACTTGCATTGTATATCTGTTAGGGTATCAATTTTGTTCAGAATATGAAGAATGAGAGAAATATTTTGAGGTCTCTGAAGACTAACAGGATATCAACCAAAGATATTATTTAAACAATAATACCAAGATGAGAAAGAAAGAGTCCTTCCGTGCACTTCCCAATCTCTTTGATCATAATGAAGCAAGTTGTGAACCTTGCTAAATATCTTGACTTGATTTAAAAGGAGAAGAGAAGTGCATGTAATTTTTATAGTTTGGTGGATCTGTTGATAAGATAATTTTTTATGCTAGTAATTAGATATACATGGCTAAGCAGAGAGAGACTTGCTTAATGTTTTAAATAAATATTCTCAGTTTACCAAAACCAAAGCAGCCTTAAAGTCAACCTGGCATGTGACATAATTTAATTTATTTTGTTTTATATATATATTCTCCATTGTGATGAGATACAGATCATTTACTAATAGATATAAAGCTTTTGAGTTTTTTTTCCAATGCAGAAAATTACATTAATGGATAGATTAGGCATGTTATATTTATGTGAAAATATTTGATTATAATACTTATGTAAAATGCGGAAGATAATATAATATAGATACTTATAAATATTAGGTGGAATAAGATCATTTATTAGTCAGGTATGTGAATGGGTAAGGACATAGTTTTTCATCAAGAATTTGTTGCTTTAAACCATTAAGCATCACATGATCACAATCTTATACTGTATGGAGAGTTTTGCTTTGTTTAATTTGTTGTTTTGCGATTTAATAATTTTGAGAAAGATGTATATTAGAATTAGTAGAGGATAGATGATAATCAACTGCTTTTAGAGTATTTATTTTAAATAATTAATGAGTTTGATATCAATGTTTGTGCCTGACACAAGTGCATTTTCTCTCAACAAAATTGGTATGCCATAAGTATAAGGGTGCATTGATTTTCATAATTTACTATATAATAACTGAAACACACAGGCTTATAGTTTTTGTTAGTGGTGAAAGATTAGGATTACTTTTCTAAACCTAAATACTATGATTATAAAGAACAGTTAAATGTTTAGCTTCACTTTGCAGCTTATGAATAAGAAGTTTTGCATCAATGATTTTGTTATAGCTTGAATAGTTGAATTGATGTTATCAATATGTTGCTTTTAAGATTATTTGAATGATAATCCATTATTTGATCAGAACAACAATTATTTAGAAACTTTTTAGTAGTGTCCATATTTCATTAGAAGAGAGATTCTGCAGCTGATAAAAATAATTATTGGCAATTAATATATTAGATATATCATCGATAGTTAATTTAAATTCACTAGGAATTTTCTGCTTGAATTTTTCTTAACTTTATTTTGAATATTAGATCTTCAGCATAGTTTTTGTTAAATTGGTTTACTCTTTGTAAAATTTTAAATTCTATCATGGTCTGTCATAAATAGTGCAAAAATCTATAAGTAGTGCATATATCTTGATCAAACTTATATTTCTTCTTAAATAAATATGTGATCAATAGTTTATCTATTTTTTTCTGAATCCAGCTTCACCACTAAATATTCCCTCAGTTTTTCATTAATATTAAGGATTAAGCTTAGTATTATGGTTAATATTGATGTTAGAGTTATTGCTAGAATTAGAATTATATTAGGTTGGTTAAAGTTAGTTTAGGATTAGAGTTAGGTCATGATTGGAATAAAGTTAAGATTAGGATTAGAGTATGATTAGATTAGGATTAAAATTAGAATTATAGTTAAATTAGGGTTAAGGTTACATTTGTAGTTTGGGTTAGATTAGTATTAAAGTTAAAATTATGATTAGGACTGGGTTAGGATTATTAACAGTATTCTCCTGAACCTCATCAAACCATAGTTTAAATATTATACTATGAAGATTTTTCAAGTGACTTATTTCTTAGCTTTTAAATTTCCAAAGGTATTTATTCCAACCCTTTCTGTAGCATTGCAATTTTTTAAATTTATTATTGCAAGGTCACTTCTTTAATTAATGATAAACCTACACAGCAATTATTAAAACAACAGCTAACTCTCTGTATCCCGACTATGTTATGACAATTAATTAAATAATTTCTCCAATTCTATGTGAGTTAGTTCTATTTTTTTTTTATTAGAAGGAGTTTTAACTTTCATCTATGATTGATGAATCAAAACGTTTATCCATAATTTTCAAAAGCTTTCACACTTTTTATAATAATCTTGACTCAGAGAGAATAATGGGAAAAAATACAAAGTTTTCATTGTTTTCCTGTTGTAAAAATGGAGTAAATTGTCCTCTGTTGGATTTTATAACATGGGAGCATTAATAAATTTATGTTCTCTAACAACATTAGATCATTCATCATTATATCATGGATTTCTTGAGTAGTCAACATTACCCATCAAGGTTTTTGTAATGATATCTCTGATACAACTCATGGATTATCTATGTCCATATTACTGGTGGCATCACCAGGTGGTTCAATCTTTTCTTATTGTTATTAGTTATATGCTGTAAGAGATTTTAAAGATTGCAGGATATTACAGTTTGGTAATATTATACTTCAATAATCTATGGGCTTTTATTATTATTATTTTTTTTTGATATTTTACTTCTAAATCTGGTTTTAACTAGATAATAATCTTAAAAATAGTCACCACCATTGCTGTTTCTAATATCATCAATAAAATTATAAACAAATTTATCAGTCAAGACGTAATCAATTTGATTAACAATGTTTTAACATTTGGAAATTTTCATGTCTGTTTCTATTCAGGTTTTTATGGGTAAAATAAGGATTTTTAAACTCAGATTTTTTGTGAAAGCTAAATTAACAATTCTAGCAATATTATCACATGACATTACTCAAATTGCAACCACAAATAATTGATCTAAATTACTATTCTCTACCGATTATTTGTTGTTGTTTTTTACATTAAATCTCCAAAAACTATTTTTACACTGTTAAATAGGAAACAATCCTACATTATCTCAAAATCATTATAAAAATCTCCTTAACAAAATCATCTATATCTTTCATATAAGCAAATATATTTATTATATACATCTTCTTTAATTTACTTTTAACTTTAGTTAACTTAACCTTTGATTGATCATTTGAAATGTGATGTTCCATGGTTTTTGACATCAGTTCCAAATTCATATCCCAGGAAGATATTGTCATAATAAAATAAAATATAATTATTCATTGAAAGAGTCCTTTTTCCCAGTCATCATATTTTATGGATTATTCTCACATCTATCTTATATAAGGATATTTCCTTAATATAATTTTCAGTGTCTTTAATCTATGCAAACCAGTTTGGCATACAGAAATAAAATTGACCACATACCATAATTGAAAATTGAAATATTTGTGGTTTGCATAGATTAAAGACACTGAAAATTATATTACTGTATGCCAAACACATCCATATATTTATATTATTCATCAGATTTATAAGAAATAATTTTAATTATGGAATAGATGACCCAACATAAATTCTAACCTAAAGAATAAAATGATTTTAAATCAAAGTTGTCTTGCTTTAGCCTTTAATAAAATATCAATATCATCCACAAATCAGTCATTTGTAAATTTTGCTTTATTCTGAATATTTATTTCCTCAGTATTCATCATATCAGGTAAACAATTTTTTACCTGGAACAATAGCCAGCGGGAACCAGAAACTTACCATGAGAGAATTTAATTAATTATTGTAATTTTTTTTTTAAAAAAAAAAAATACAAAATACTTTTAATTTTCTTTTATACAGCAAGATTTGATGAAATAACATAATGAATGGCAAAGTAAAATGTTATGTTTTTGGCAGATACATGATTTCAAACTTTGTACAAGCTCCCAAAATGAGAATGGAAGGCTAGTAAAGTATAGAAAAACTTAAATAAAATAAAAAAAAATGAAAAATTTAAATCAATCCATCCAGATCAAATAGTTGACTGTGACAATTTGTGGTGAAATTAACAGGAAACACAAAAATCTATATTCAAAAGTGTTAAATTTAGATAATTATGCTACGATACAAAAATAATAATAAATAGAGGAAAAAACATTAAAAAAAAAAAAAAAATTTGTAAAACATATTTGATATATGAACTGCTTAAAAGAGAATCAAGAAACTAAATGACTTAAAAAATTTTCATTTTAATATTAAAATGAGAACGAAAGTCCATAAACAAGCACAACAACAGTGATAGTGATCCATATTGTGGACATTTGTTAATAAACTAGACAGTATGACTCTCTCTAGGCTATCTGAAATTTTCCTTGAACCGGTAAATGCTTTTTATACGTTCATATCTGCAAATTTTAAAAGAAAGTGTTCTAGGGGGAAAATTAAGTTTTTTTTTACTGGCGTGTGTGAAATTAAACTATTTTAAAAAAATGCAGATTTTCATTAGTCTGGCCAATTGCACAAGTTGCTGAGGTAGAAAACTCAGACTAAGGCAATAATAGTTGACAGACATAACTACAATTTATTACACACGGGAAATAAAAAAAAATCCTTGATCCCAATACATTAGCCAGTAAATAAGTTACAAATTAGAAACACATCATATAAAATGATTTTAATAATTGTTGTAACTACCTAAAAATGAGTCCATGTTATACTCTTGAACAATACAAAATCTGGAGAATGTAGATCATAATGATTTTTTTAAAATGAATCAAAAGTAAAAAATAATAATAATAAAAAATAATGAGTTGGATGTGCAATGTGGTGGTTTATTAAAATTTTAAATTTATGCACGTTCTTCTCTGATACGTTGAGCCAACTGAATGTTCTATGGCATAATGGTAACTCTCTTAGCATGAATTGCACACAAGTTGGTGTCTTCAAACAATCCAACCAAATAGGCTTCACTGGCCTCCTGTAATGCACCAATGGCAGCACTCTGGAAACGTAAATCAGTTTTGAAGTCTTGGGCAATTTCTCTGACTAAGCGTTGGAATGGCAATTTACGAATCAACAATTCTGTAGACTTCTGGTATCTACGAATTTCTCTAAGAGCTACTGTATCAGGTCAATAATGATGGGGATTTTTTACTCCACCTGTAGAGGGAGCGCTCTTTCTAGTGGCTTTGGTTGCCAACTGCTTACGTGGTGCTTTACCACCAGTAGATTTATGAGCGGTCTGCTTGGTATGAGCCATATTTTAAAAATTTGAAAACGTTATTCAATGCAGTTAACAAGAAAATGCAGACACAACAAGAATAGATAAAAAATAAGTGTAAGTTTTTACACTGTGAAAAATTATCATTAAAATTTAATTTATTTTATAAAAAATAAAAAGTAATAATTAGGCGGGTTGAGTACAATTAATTTCAGTTAGTTGAATGAACTAATTATTTTTATCATTTGTTTAAACAAACTCTGAATTGTTTTAAATTAATTAAAGTAGTTACTTAAAAAACTTATTTTTTATGAATAAATAGCAGAGATAATAACTTTATCATTTCTGTATCTTAATTGCTTCTTTTCTTGTACCTGTACTATTGTAATTCTAATTTTAGGATTCTTTATCTTCAAAAACAAAAGTAAACTATTATATTCTAAAACAGTGTCTCCCAGCATGTGGTACGTGTACCACTCACTGGTGGTACGCGAGTTGCTGGTTGGTGGTACACGAAAAATAATCAATAATGGCGGACATAAAAAAAAAAAAAAATTAAATCATAAAAATATCATAGAAATGTTTTTTTCCTATAATTCATAAAAATTCTTTTAATTAATAATATTATACAGTAAAGTTGTTAATATGTACAATCAGTCGATAACGATCTTTAATGTTAATGATAAAATTGAAAGTATAATTAAGAAATTAGATTTTTGGAAACTGTATCAAAAACAATCAACCAAAAGTATTCAAAACCCAACATATTTTTTTGTTTGAAAATAAGGTTAGTCTGTCTCAAGATATATGAGAAAATATAATAGCACATTTAACAGGATTAAAATTGTCTTTCATGTAATATTTTCCAAAACCCAAAATCACAAATGATAATTGGATTTCAAACCCTTCTATGAAGAAAATTTAGAAAAAGCTTCATCATTATCAATAAAGGATAAAGAAAATTTAATAGAATTATCATGTAACAGAATTTACTAGTAGAATTCAAACGACACAATCTAATTAATTTTTGATTAAACATTAAAGAATATAAACAACTTTCTGAGAAAGCTCTTAAATTATTATTACCGTTTACTAGTACGGAATTAGTAGAAAGAATTTTTTCTTCATATATTTTTAAAAAAAATAAGTATCGAAACAGATTGAATGCATTTTTTGAACCAAATTTCAAAAAATTGTTCTTCAAAACAAGCACAAGAATCTCATTAAATTTATTTTATAAAAATATTTGATTATGATAAGAAAATATATTATTTGTTTTTTTTATAATTTTGTGTTTTTATTAAAACTATTTATTAGTAAATGAAATATGACAAAATAGTAGATAAATATGAAGCCTGAGAATAATTCCAAGCAAGAGTCAGAAGATAAACTTGTAACACCATCCACAACCCGACCCAATCGCAGGAAGGCAAAAAGATCCAAGAGGCCTAAACCATTATCTTCCCCTTCTACAGACTGTGATGAATCAGAATTTGTGGGGGATCTCATAGAATTACATGAAACAGCAGACCAGGAATGCCCACCTAAGGGAAAGAAGACACGAACTAGTTCACCAACACAGGTAGACTATCTGAATGGCCCGATAGACTATCTGAATGGCCTAATACCTCTCAACCTGAAAGATTCCCCTTTGCAAATCACCCCATTGGAAAATGGCCACCCAGAACTGATATCTCTAGTTGAGGAGATTGAAACACCTTCTACTCTCACAGCATCAGAGGGAGGCTCTATTCCTGAGGTCACAGTAGAAGGAGAGCTTGACCCAGGGGACCCACCTGGAGACTAGTCTAACTCATCATCAAGTGGGTATTAGGTCATCAATAATGTATATTGCATCACTGAACATAAGGGGCTTGAACACCACTAACAGGGCATATGCCCTGATACATTGGTTCAAACAGCACAACCCAGACATACTATGCTTATGCAAAACTAAATTATACCTTCGATCTGATAACAAAATCATTGATCTACTACAGACTATGGGTTACCTACACTACTCCTTTTCTAATACTCCATCAGGCGGAGTAGCTATAATCATAAATAAAAAATCATCCATCTCCTTCTTCAAAATTTTGATGATCAATTTAAATTGTCTAATTGCAATAGTACAAGATAAAGGCCACTCATTTAACATAGTAAATTTGTACCTTCCAAAGGACCCTGAAACTGTATTTAGTGTTATAAACTCAATCAATAGCACCTTGAGAACCAGCCCTTTCCCAACCTTAATAATTGGTGATTATAATCACAAATATGACCAATTCCAGGCCAAATATGCAGGCCACCTTAGCCAGCCTCTTATGAGTGGTAAACAGTTTTTCCATGAAGGTGATTATTCCTTTTATACTAAGTCAGCCCATTCATTGATTGACCTGATATATGTATCCCCAACTTTGATCCCGGGAATGGAGGCAAAGTTATGCCCTGTTGCCTTCTCGGATCATCATGCTGTGCTTGTCAAAATATTGGTACTCAATGATGATCAACCTACAAACTCCCTAGAAAGAACGACCCGCATGCTAACTAAATCGAACATAACCACTAAATTAGTATCTGAGTCATACATTGCCTTCAATAGAATTAAGTTGTTGTCCCTGCCTGCAATAAGAGGCTGGAGGCTCTTCACTAAATCCCTTGCTGACAGCATTAATATATCCACTCAGAAGTCCAGGGGTCCAGTACGCTTAATTAGTGAACTGGACCATATTGCATATAAATTACAACATATGCCAAATGAGGCTCATAATGTTCCCCAAATAATTGAACTGAAAATTAAATACAATCTTATACAGAGGGAGGTTGCCAAATACCTCTCTATCAAAAGAGCTTGGCAATTCATTGAACACCAACATTGCTGGACCCAGGGTTATCTCAAGTGGGCCCTTGGAACCAACAGCAAATCCAGGGCACCAGGTTCAATTGAGATAGATGGCAACAAATATGTTGGTGCATTCATGCTGCTCAGGATCAGACAGCATTACATTAAAAAATTTAATCCCAGTGGTGTTAACAGAATTAGGAGAACATTCTCTACATTAAAAAATTTAATCCCAGTGGTGTTAACAGAATTAGGAGAACATTCTCCATGGCAAATACATCACACAAAATAACTGAGGCCAGAATCCTGGCAATGCTTAGAGCCTTTCCTGATGGCACACATCCTGGGCTGCATGGAATCCCAAAATTCCTTCTGCTGCACCTGAGCTCATTCACAATACCGATTGTTAAGAAGATGGTGGATATACTGGCTGATGGCAGTCGGGAAATTAGTGGAATTTACCCCATCGCAATGGTCCCCCTCCTCAAAAAACCCCAGGGGCCATGTGAGCTGGGGAATCTGTGACCTATTTCCATGATTCCACTACTGATAAAAACAATCAAAAACCTCATCAAAGAAGACATACAGAAGATCATTATTGATAAACTGACAGAAGATCATTATTGATAAACTGTCAGCCTTCCAATTTGCAAAGAAGGGGAGCTCGACTGCAGAAGCCATCAGTCAGTTTCGCCTCATAGTGGATCATGTACGCAGGAATAAAATGGTCCGGCCAGTTGTGGTCCAACTTGACTTTGCCAGTGCTTTTGACTGTGTGCAGATCAATGTGTTACTCAGTATACTGGAGAAACTCCAAGTGCCCCAGGCATATCTCCAAATGATCGAGAATCTTCTACAGAATAGAGAAATCTTTCTCTCACTGGATGGCCGAGTGGCTCCAGGATTTCAGCCCTCTGTTTCAATACCACAGGGCTCGCCACTGAGTGCACTCCTCTTCACAGCTTACCTCAACCCATTGCTGTTACGCATTGAGGCATCCATTGAGGGAATTGCCATCCCTTTGCTGAGAGAGAGGGTCTGCCACATATCCTACATGGATGATGTGACTGTGTTCCTCTCGTCACAGGATGAGGTTGGTAGGCTGGAGGAGCTCTTGGATCAATTTGGTTCTGAATCAGGTCTAAGAGTTAATGAGGTGAAATCGGCCATGTGGTCGATCAGAACTGGAAAACAGATCCAGGGGAGATTCCGAGCACCCCCCCTTAGAAGTTTCTCGGCTTTAGCCTGGCCTCCCCTCCTAGTGTCATGAGAAGGGAGCTGGAGGAAAATATTCTCACAAAGGTTAAGAACACAGTGACATCCCTAACCAAGGTCCCACTCTCCTTGTTGGGGAAGGTCGCACTATTAAATGCAGCTGTGCTACCCAAAATCACTTATTTTCTGGCCGGTTTTTCCCCTACTAAGACCTTTATAAAAAAGGTGGAGACTCAATGTAGGAGGCTTTGCTGGGGCATGAGAACAGCAGTAATTGGCCTCAGCTCCCTTCAAAGGCCTAAATCACAAAATGGACTCGGACTCCATTCAATCAACACCTTCTTAATCCAGAAAGCCCACAATATTTTAACCAAACTATTTCAGGATAATCCAAAAATGGAAAGCCCCCTACCAATAAATGAGGTTGAACCCACTGACCCCCCCCCAAGAAAGGGTAACATTTGGTTACAGCAACAGGTCACACTCGTGACTAAAAATGTAACAATGTCCAATTCCCTTTTCAATGGCAAGCTTTCCTATTGGGACACCCATGCTCTAATCAATGGTAGCAGTCCCATCACTAAGACCAGACTTCAGCTAGGGATCAAGCGGCTTGCAGGGTTAACAAAGTTCTGGAAGCTGGAGGCAAAATTAGTAGACTTTATAATTAAAGTTAACCTTGAGGCCCTACCAATGGCTGCATTCCTCCACCACAAGCGGAGGTATAAAATGGATCCGATATGCCCTCTGTGCAAGAAAACCGATGAAACAATTTCCCACATTCTTCAGGAATGTGAGACCTGGAATAAACTATGCTACCTGACATTGCAAAAGACCACAGATAAAGACTGGGCCTGGGTGGATATGGTGAAAGCTTTTAAAAAGGGCTCCTTTGGCAGTGTTAGATTGGCAACTTATGTTAACTTTGTCATCTGGTTGGCACGAAATAAGGTAACTTTTGAAAAGGGTATTGATTACAATATTGAGGTATTATACTTCAAATTGTTAAATGATGCCAAGGACCATGACAAGAGGACATGCCAGCCATGGCTAACCGATCAGACTTGGAACCAGATCAAACTAGGGCCATGCCTTGCCTAGTGTAGTGCTTACCTTACATAATAAATAAATCGATATATTAGTAATTAGAAATTATAACAGCCCAAAGAGCACTAACATATCACGATGATAAATCCTAGGAAATGAAGGTAGTTAAGCCTGAACAAATTAATAAAAGATTAGGAATAGATAGAAGGGAAAGTGACTGCTCTACAAGTGGTATGCCATGCAAACCAAGAAATAAGCATATATACCTATAAAGCCATTTTTAACAGAACTGGGAGTGCTTTAATGGTGAAATAGACTTGTACAATTGGACAATCCAAACACCTTCTCATTTATAACAGTACTGGGAATGCTCAAATGGTGAAATAGAATTGTACAATTAGACAATCCAAGGACAATATTCCCACTGCAACTGAAGCGGTTGCCTTGTTTCTTTCAAGCTATGGCCCCAAATAATAATGAGACATGAATAGAAGTGTTCTGAAAGTGTAACATTGCTGTTAATATAACAACATTTTTGTCTCTAAATAACTAATGGAGAAATGGACATGTATAATTGGACAGTTTTGTGAACAATAATTTCAGCATAAGAAGTTGGGTTTATGTGTGTAAGTCTGGAAGGGCAGGTGAATTTTGTGTCACTGCACTTCTGGAACTATTAATATCCCACTCACCTATCCATACATTTATACTTGAATGTTCAAAATCATATGCATTGAATCAAGTGTATGGGTGCGGATGCGCTTGACATGCACTGACACTCCCTAAATTTCTTTGTAATGATTCTTGTTGATTGCATTGTAAAACTTATGCCTCTTGAATCATCTTGAGGCACAAATAAAGGCATTTGAAAGTAAATATGAAACTTTGAACATATATATATATATTACAGTGAGTTTATAATCCGGCGTGATGTTTAGGAGTGTTTCAATGTAAACAATGCTATTCTTTAAAGAAATAAAAAGATAAAATAACAATAGTAATAATTGATTAATAAAGTATGCTATTCACTCACTTTGGCATGTTTTGGGTGAATAACTAATAGATTTAATAACTCAATGTCATTTTTAAAGAGAGAACATAATAATTTAATTGAGATATTAATAATTAGAGCAAATTAATATGGTATAAAAGCTAAACAGTAATTGATTTTGGATGGGTAGAGGGGAGAGTGGATGAGTGTCTTATCATAAAGCACAATAACTTCTGGTAATTTCTTTTTGTAAAAAAAAAAAAAACTAAAAAAGAAAAAGAAAAAAAAATAATGTTTAAAGAATTATACATCACTGATTGTTAATTTAATATATTTATTATTATTTTTTTATATTGTCAAATTACTTTGTAATCTAGGTAAATAATACTAAAACTATATGATTGTAATAGGTTTTTCCTTTCTTTTGTTTATGTTATAATCAAATGATTATTTTTCTGTAAGAGGTCGCTAAAGTAAAAAAAAAAAAAAACAACAACAAAACGAAACAACCAATTTCATAATCAAGATCATTTTTTTTAAAAAAAAAGATAGTCTGCTTTTAGTTTTCAAGGAAGGAACAGTGCTGAAATTTGGTAACTCAATTTTTTCATTTTATTTTGCAGAAATAAATGTAATCCAAGTAACATTTTAATAATATAATGTGTGGCTAAATTTTTTTGATAAGATATCCTGATTTTCTTTGCCATCTACCTATTTAAAGACCTTTTATACTTAAAAGTTTATTGTCTCGCGCTAAAGTTCAAAAATGACAGATGTAACTAAAAGAGTCACGAAAAATTATATCATATCTAAATTAAGGAAAAGAAGCGATTTCCAAAAAAAGATTAATTATTTATTAACTTTATGTCATTTATTGATATTTTCTTGGTATAGAAAAAAAAAATAATAATAATAATTGAAAGAAATATTTTGAAACCCAGGAAAATCAACTAGAAACATTTTCACGCTCTTTCTCAATATTGTCTGCCTTTACAAGTAATATAGTTACATACGTTAAAATATGTTTTATTCACCAAGAATTGTCTGGAAATAATAATAATGATAAATAAGAGTAAATTATGCACCTGTATATTTTTTTTTAAAAAAATTAAAAAATAAAGAAAAATATAAACTTTCTCAGAGTAAATATAGGAAAAGTTATATAGGGGCATTCTTACGGAGAAGTTACCGTTAAAAAAATTTATAATTCCTAAAGTATGAACAAAACCAAATATCTTAGTGACTTAATGATAAAAATAAATGATATATTATATTATACATCAGTTGGAATTATTAAAACTTCCCGTACACGTAAATTGACTGCAATTATTATCATAATAATCTCTCTGAAAATTGCACATTTTCGTCCATAAGTAAGCTAGCTAATAAGTATACGTATCGTCAATAAAAAAAAAAATTGTGTATGTTTATCGTCTATAGTCAAATATTCGTCTATGTTAGAAGTCTATTTTTTTTTTCTTGGATCCCAAAATTATAGTAGTTTAATTCAAGTAAGAATTAATCTTCAATTTTGCTATATGTTTCTTTACCTAATTTATTAAATGCACAAAATAAAAGAAAACTTTTATTTAAAGGAAATAATACCATGCATTTATTGTTTTTAAACTTGCTTCGTGAAATACAACTGGATAAAGCTCTTCACCTGGACCAATTGCTCAACAGAAAAACATTTTCTAATGAGAGAGTATGCACTTGTTAATTAATGATTGTTTAAAACTAAGTTATAAATGATATGTATTTTTTTTGTTATATCACATAGGTTAAAGTCTGTATGGTCAAGGGATATTTTATAGCCTTGTAATGACAAAGGTATGTTTTAATATAATTATTATAGGTTAAGTTGATATTTAAAAAAAAAAGAAAAAAAGAAAAAAAATCTATAAAATATGTTTTAATTATTACATACAATTGTAGGTAGAAATTTTGTATGTTAGATACGTAAAAGAAAAATATTTAGATATTTAAGGGGTAAAATAAATATTGAAAATTATCAGAAGTAACTAAAAAAAAAAAAAAAAAATGCTATAACAAAATATTTCTTGTTAAAATTTTGAAACGAATTTATACTGTATTAATTGAGGAATTTATTCCTAATGATTCTTAAATAACACATCCACTTTATTTAGTTTAAGATAGTATGCTACCAACTATTTTTGAATGTCCCTTTATTAAAATTAAAATTATTATACTTTTATTCTATGATGTCCATTGATTTCAGATGTTGATCAAAGTATACACGGTAACATAAGTTTATTATAATCAGTGTATTTACTTATCCTGCCCAGATATAGCATTGGTATATGATTAATATTCGCATAGGTAATAATTATAATGTATTTATTTTGTGGGATTAAAAATGATCTCCCCAAAAGCTTTGTTTTCCATGAGAGGAAGATTTTAAATATAATGTTCGGGTATAGGACGATCAAGAATTTATCTTGCATTTAGTATGCTTCATTCATTTAAATCCCAGGAGAGGATTGTATTTGGTGTGTGTTCATTGTATGCCCAAGTAAGAGGCAAGAAACCACCAAAATATTTTAAAGTAGTAGATTACTCTACAGACCTTCGTGGTTATTCCATATTCCTCATGTGAAAATAAAGATAGCTCCACCATGAAAGGTGTTGATTATTGTGCTTAATTTTGAAAGTTCGGGCAAGATAAAGGTTATATTGGAGGTGTTAGTTCCTCAAGATCCACTTTAGTATAAATAGTGCGTTAGTAACTAAGATCAATATCTGTATTGTGCTGCTAAATATTGCTAGTATTTGACAAGTAAATCAATGGAGAAAGTAATTAAAATTGCGTAATTTAAAAGCTTATTTACTGAAGGAATATTCAAATGCAATATTTAATTCTGGTTAGTAATTAAATAATACTCATATTTAAAATTATACGTATGAATAAAATTTGTATCATAACTTAAGTTAGCATTAAGTTAAATGTAAGATGGTAAGTGTAACTTCTGATAACTGGCCTATAATTAGAATAGGTTATCCCATTAAAGACCATAAATAAAGTAAATGTATTAGAAATAAATTTAATATTTTGCGTATTGCATATGATTGGATTAATCATTTAAAAAAAAAAAAAAAAATAGTTAGTCAATAATTTTGAATAAAAGCTTCTACAAGGTTACCAAAATTTAATAAACAATGTATTGGTAATGAAATGTACTTTTAGTTAATCAATCCATATGATTGCATACAGGAGAAGTAGTAACCTCTAGTCCATAACCAAAAGAGTATACAGATTAATGACAGTTATATTTTATATTTTTGTATTACTATGGGATTATTGAATAAATGTTCATATTTTTTTTTTGTGATAATAATAAATTATAGTCTTGTTAAAATTTGTTGTAGATTCATTTTTTTTGTTTTTATATGCTAAATATAAGTGTTTGCACAATATTTGCAAAACCTTTTCTTGAGTCCGAAATCATTCCAAATTCTTAAAAACTTAATATACCAGATAAATAAAGTTAAGCAGATCGGAATATGTCATTATATTTTAGTTTAATGATAATTATTTATGGAGTTGAAAACTTAAGACTAAACATTCACCTTTGTGTAAAGAAAAAAAAATGAATTTATTCCCAAACCATTAACTTTGGTTGCACATTATTCCATTCCCATTTAGTTAAATTGTCTAAGTAATAAATCTTAGTTATATTATTGTGTTGTCATGGATGATGGAAGGACACAAAAAGCACCCTTGTCTTTTTATTATTCTGACTGAGATTCTAAAAAAAAAAAAGGCTGTGTTATTCAAAATTATACGTCATTATTGAATAGAATTATCATCTCTTTAAATAATATAGCAGTGGATATGAGAGATGAAGACACATTGAATTTAAGTAAAATAAATGTTTCCTATAGCCGACCAGAATGCCAGTCATATGCGACAACAAATACTGCCGAGCATTTCCTTACATGAAACAAAGAACTCTGAGATTAATATTATTATAATTATTCTTTAAATTAATAAGTGATCAATTATTGTTGTTATTACAATTGTGGCATGGCTTAAGAGAATTGAATGTACAATTGTATTATATGAAAAGTATTTAGATCATATTGGAAAATTAATGGACATGTTGCTTTATTTTGGTTGCCTTAACAACAACCTGAAAAATTAGTGTCAAAATAAACAAAGATAAACTAATAAAAAAATTACTGGGTTAGAAATGGCCACCCAACTACAGGGGCCATCGATGGCTATAGCTGGCCATGAGGAATTTAGTAAACTTTTCTTGAGATCAATATTAATATTGTTTGCACTTGAATGGATTAGTTATTCATTGATTAAAAATATTTGCCAATAATGAATTGTTTTAGCCATAAGATATTATGTGAATATCTATTATATGATCTAATCTTTTGCCACTGAAAAATAAATAATTAAGTTGTCAGTTTATGATGTTGTGGTCTGTAGGCAATTCCATAAAACACTGTAATGATTTTATCATTTATGATGATCTGTTTGTCTGGTCTTGTGATTGGCACTTATGCTATATTACATAATATCTAATGATATTTATATGGACCAAGAAGCATGTGAAAAAAAAAAAAAAGCATATTTAGTAGTTAATGTTGGAGCTTTAGGGATATTAAATGTCAGAGCATAGTTTTTGGTGTAGATTGTTTTTGGTAGGAGAGGCATGGAGGCAGGATGTCTTGTCAATAATTTCTTATCGATAAATTTATTAATAGTTCATTGCTAATATTTCAGTACTGTTAAATACTAAAAGAGTTAGAATTTTAATATGAATGAAAACAAAGATAATCATATTATTTCTGAGGATTTGGGAGGATCCCAAGAGTTACAATCCCCTGATACACAGACTCCATATTTTAGTGTACAATTAAAAGAGGAAGGGGAAGATTTGGATATAGCTAACCCAGAAGAAGCCACAATAATAAAGGGAAAACATGAAAATGAGCCAGATCAATTAATGAGAAATACATTGGAGTAATTCTTGAAAAAATTAGAAAAATCAAATAGTGAATTAAAAAGTGAATTAAAAAGTCAGATCCAAAACTCAAATAGTAAATTAAATAGTGAATTAAAAAGTCAGATACAAAACTCAAATAGTGAATTAAAAAGTGAATTAAAAAGTCAGATACAAAATTTAAATATTAAATTAGAGAATCAAATGCAGGAGATCAAAGAGACATCTCAAAATCAAGTACAGGAGATAAAGGACTTAAGGGAAGATTTGAGAAATCATGTAGAAGAATCAAAATTGGCCTCTGAAAAGCTGGAAATAAGAATAAGGAAAGAGATCAAAACAAATTCTGAAAAAGCAGAAAATATGATTGAGGCTATCCAGCAGGACTTTAAAAGTCAATATATTGTATTAAACAATGAAGTACAGGAAATAGGAAATTATCAAAAGGAAACAGTAGTATTTCAAAGAGAAGTTCAGGATAGATTTGAATCTATTAAGGGAGAATTAGACAGTGCTAGAAGTGAAGTCAGTAATTTGAAAGAGGAAGTTAAAAATATAACTCTAGCACCTGACAATGTAGTGAAAGGATGTCAGAGCCAGATTACCAGATTAATAACTAAACTAAAAACTCAAGAGTTAACCCAATGTGAGATTAATCAAAATCTAGAAAGTGAGCTAAGTCAAGTTATAGGAAGAGTAGAAAATTTTAATGATATAATAAAGAGTAATGCACAGCTATTACATAATAATCTCCAAGATGAAATAGGGGAATTAATGACTCAGTGTGAGAGTAAAGTCTATCAAAGGTTAGAAGATAAATTCGGGATAGATAAAGATGAAACTATTAACCAATTGGAACAACAGATTAAACACTTAAATGTAGGCCTAAAAGATAGTTCAAAGAGAATAGACTGTGAATGGCAGAACTATAAGTTAGAATTAGAGAGTCAAATGCAAGCTATAGACTATAATAGGGATAATTTTACAAAAAGTAAAAAAGTTGTTCAAAGTAAAGGTTTATCTGAAACTCAAGTAAAGGAAACAAATAATGGTCATAATAACCAAGTAATATCTGAGTTACATACGGTAATTAGTCCAGTAGAATCAATATATGATCCATTAAATGAGGCTAGAAGTAAAGTCATGCTAGAGCCAGAAAGTAATAGCTCCATAGCCTTAAAATTCTTAAAAATAAAATTTTTTAGAGGTGAATATCTGGAGAATCCACACGAGTATCTCCAGAATCTGGAGGAGTTATTCACCTTATGTCATTTATCTGAGATAGAAAAGATTGCTATTGCCGCTAACCATTTGTGTGCAGCATCTAAAGACTGGTGGCAATCATTATTTATTAAACCAGAAACATATGGAGACTTCAAATATCTTATGTTAGCCAGTTTTTGGGGGGAAGACCGCCAAGATAACCTGAGATATCAGATATCTCAGGAAAGATATCATGTAAATAAGGGTAGTTATACTCAGTTTTTCAGGAGTCAGGCTGTCAAATTGAAAACCTTGACAGCTTATCCTTTATCTGAGACACAAATTGTGCGAATAATTCGTCATAATCTGCCGAGGCATATAGAGCAGATCTTGATTGCTGCTGACAGACATACCATAGAAGAGGTAGTAGAAATTTTAGATTTGTTAGAGACCAGCGATAGGAATATTGATAATAGAATTAGGGTAAATAGAGACACCCATCCGATGGTGAGTAATATCAATTTCGCAGATAGGTCACATATGGGAAGGAGGAAGTTAGTTAGAGAAAAAGGATATTATAGGACGAATCCCTATGGTAGACAGAATAGCCACCTCAGTAGGCCAACAGTTAAGAGTAGAATTCTGAATGAGAATCAGCCTTCTACTAGTGGTATCCCAACAATACCAAAGAAAAATATAAAAGGTAGTAAAAGTAGCAGGGCATTAAATTAAAAAGGACCTCACAGGAACGTTCCTCACTTCGGGGCCCTATTTTTAAACATATGGGGAACAGCATGATGTGGATTATCAATAATATAGACCTTGACATTGATTATTTGGAACCTGGCAAAATGTCTGAGCCACCTATCTTGTACAACTGTCCCATGATAAAGATTATCATTTCAGGAATTGTTGTCAACACCTTAATTGATTCAGGCAGTCAAGCTTCCTTGTTGTCTGAAGAAACTTACTTGAAAATTCAGTCAGCTGACCAATCTATTCCAATTTTACCAACTAAGGTGATTAGGGTAATACTTGCTAATGGAAAGAAGACTAAGTTATCTAATAGACAGGTTTTTATTACATTAGAAATTAATTTGTGCAAATTTGAGCATGTCTTTTTAATCATGCCAGGTTTGATTCAAGAAGCCATAATTGGTTCGGATTTCATGACTCTAAATAATTGTTATATTAATTACAGAGATGAAACTTTTGGATGTAAAGAGGAGATTTGCCCTCTTGTAGTCAATTGTAATAGTCAGATAAATCAATTAATGACCATACAGGAGACAACAGTTGATGTAAATATTAAAGTTAAGTTGGATGGTTCATGTATTATTGGCACAGAATACTATAAACCATTTTTCCAGTTGTTGTTCCAGTATCGTTGTGTTTTCTCCAAAATACCTGGTATATTAAAAGGGTATGTCCATAGAATCAATTTGAAAGATAATGAGCCTTTCCAGCAGCGTACTTATCCTATTCCTTATCAATACCAGGCAGAGGTTCAACAGCAGATTAATAAGATGATTGACTGGCAAATAATTAAGCCCAGCCCTTCGTCTTATGTGAATCCATTAGTAGTAGTCAAAAAGAAAGATGGATCCATTAGAGTCTGTCTGGATGCACGTACACTTAACCAGCATACTGTCCCAGAGCATGACATACCATCACCTATTCAGGAATTATTGATGAAGTTCAAAGGGAAGAGCATATTCTCCACATTTGATTTAACCGCCAGCTATTGGCAAATCCCACTCCACAAAAATGATCAAAAGTATACGGCATTCCATTGCCAGGGCCAATCTTATATTTTTCAAAGGATGCCCTTTGGTTTAATTAATAGTGGGGCTGGCCTTATCAGATGCTTGAATATGGTCATTTCAAAAGAACTGAAAAATTTGTTAGTTATATATGTCGATGATATTGTCATTGCTTCGGAAAATTTAAATGATCATTTACAGCATCTTAGCATGTTTCTTTGTGAGTGTTCAGATAACAATATAAAAGTCAACTTAGAAAAATGTATTTTAATTGCCTGAGAAATCTCTTTTCTTGGTCATTTGGTTAGTGCTGAAGGGGTCAAACCTCACCCAGACAAAATTGCCGCCATTCAAAGGTTTCCCGTCCCTAAAACCAGAAAGCACTTGAGATCGTTTTTGGGACTGTGTAATTACTATCACAGGTTTTATAAAAAATTTTCATATGATACTATGCACTTATCTGTTTTATTAAAAAAGTGTGAAAAGTGGAGGTGGACCCAGGAACATACAAGGGAATTTCAAATTGTTAAAGATAACTTTTTAAAAACAGTAATTTTAGCCTATCCAGATTTAAATAAAGAGTTCTATTTGCAAACCAACAGTAGTGGGTTCGGTTTAGGGGTGATTCTATACCAATTTAATGAGAATAAGGAACCTAGAGTCTTATATTTCTTAAGCCGACATTTAAAGGGAGCGGAACTTCAACTATACCACCACAGAAAAAGAGGCATTAGCTGTTGTGTGGGGATTTCAAAAACTTAGACAGCTTTTGTTGGGATCAAAAATTATAGTATTAACTGATCATCGTAGTTTAGAGTTTCTCAACAAGAGTTACCTTAATAATGAAAGATTAATCAGATGGAGCCTCTATCTCCAACAGTATCAGTATGAAATCATATATTGTTCAGGACAGGATAATGTCATTGCAGATATTCTTAGCCGCAATCCTGTTTCTGTTAATTATCAGAACCCCAGCACTGAAAATATAATTATTTGTAATATGTCTAGTTTGTTAGAGGAAGAAATAGTTAGAGATTATACAAATTTAGAATTACTGCAAGCACAGGATGCTAGGCTGGAGAGAATAGTTCACTTCTTATCAGATCCAGCTAAATTAGGTCAGAAAAGTAGATATGCTGATAGAATTAAAGAGGGGTATCGGTTTAAAGATAGAATTTTAATGAAGAAATTAAAAAGGGGAGATGAAAATACTTGGAGAGTGATTATTCCTTTATGTTTAGTCAATAAACTCATAGATTATGTTCACACCCAATATGGACATTATGGAATTCAGAAAATTGAACCTATTATTAAGAAGCATTTTTATTTTCATAAGATGTCTGAATCCATTGCCCGTAGACTTAGGGAATGCGAGATTTGTTTAAAAACTAAGTTTCAAAATAAATCGTATGTGGGAACACTTCAACCCATACTGCCCAGTCAGCCCAATGAATTATTGGCACTGGACTTTTATGGACCACTTCCACCTTTCAACCGTCTAAAATTTATTCTTGTGATGTATGACGTTTTTACCAAATATGTCTCTGCTTACCCAGTTCCAAAAACAGATGCTAAAAATGTTATTAAGTGCTTGGAAACTTATCAAATTCCATTAATAGGAAAACCAGCTTCAATACTTACCAACCATGCTACTGCATTCATTTCTGGTACATGGAAAAAGTGGGGTAAGAAGCAAAATATTTAATCTATCATGTGCTCGATTAGAAATCCCCAATCCAATCCAAGTTAAAGAATCATGCGTGAGATAAGTAGGTTGTTCCGAGTATATATGGAATGGGATCATAAACAGTGGGTCAATAAGTTGCCACAGGTGATTAATTATATAAATATAACTATTAATGAGTCTACTAGGATATCTCCAATTCGGCTGCACTTTGGTAGACCTGAACCTTTACTAATCAAAACACCGTTACCTGTAATAGTGGAAAATATTAATGTGGAACATGACCAAGCACTGGTCAGAATTAACCTTAAAAAGATGGGTGATAAACACACTCGTTATTCCAAAACCAGTCCACATCCTTTTAAAGTCCATGATTTTGTTTTAATTAGAACTCCCCATGTGAGTAATCTCCGGAAACATATATTTAGAAAATTCATGTATCTTTATGAAGGCCCCTATGAAATTGTGAAACAAGTGGGTGAGAATGCCTTTTGGTCTCAACCCCTGATGAAACAAGAGGTACCTATAATGCCCAAAGCTTACTACCATATCCCAAGCAAAATTAAATCCTTTAAACTGTATTTATTGACATAAGAAAGAAGTAGGATATAAACTTAGTAATACCATAAGAAATGTTAAAAATGCATAGATTATTTTATTTTTTATTTATTATAACGGTGGGAGAATTGTAACCTAGTGTTAATAACACTTGGTTTAGTTGGCATTATTTCT